>JAQMYJ010000002.1:22445531-22483032 GCA_030014305.1 Clarias laeviceps | reverse complement strand
TTATACACTAATGGTTGATAACTAGAAAATTATACTGACTGTCATTTGCATTGACTAATTATGAAAATCAGAGAAAGTTATCATTTGCGTAATAATTTGGAACGTAGTGTATGCAAAAAACTGCCTTTAAAACTTTTGTTGCAGGTACTATGCCATCTGTTGTCAGCCTCTGGTCTACAGGAACAAGATGACACCACTGAGAGTTGCTCTTATGATAGGAGGATGCTGGACTATTCCAACAGTTATATCCTTCTTACCAATTATGCAAGGCTGGAACAGTATTGGAATAAATCATTTGGTGAGTCATATCAGTGGGCTGTCATGGCTAGTCCAGTGTTTTAAAAGTGCATTTGGCTGTGGAATGTTTAAAGATCATTTTTCTTCTTTTGCACTCATCACAACAAATATGTAAATAAACTTGCTTCAGTCTAAATGTTTAGGCATTCAGTGAAATAATCAGCTCCGTCAGTGCCCATGTAAATGAGGTATTTTTATTAGAGTGTTTCAGATATTTTGTATGGCCCTTTACAGGTTCTAACTAGATTTTGTGCCCCACTTTGTATTCAGGTGAATATTATATACTCAAGATGCTTAACAAAGCGAGAGCGAGCCTCTCCTCCTGTTGTCTCACTGTTCAGGAAATACTAGGAGGAAGAGCTTAATTACTAACTCCCACTCACCAGGATGATGTAATAGAAATTAAATGTCACATCACCTTATTAGACCCCATAATCCATCTATAAACATATATTAAATGTTCCTGGATGAAGATTGATTTGCTGTAATGAAAGTCAGCCAGACAGAGGAAATGCTGTTTAAATGGCATCCTGAGTATGTTTTTTCCCTCACACCATCAATAATTCTGCTTAGATGGCTTTTAATAAATGGGGTTTCATAAACTAATGTAAAATTAATCATAAATTGAATACAAACTGTAACTGCCTGCATAGTATACAATTGCTTTGCATTTCAGACACTACAAATAATTATCATAAGCATCAGAAGGGGAAAGAGGAGAGTGCTTGATTTTTTATTTGCCAGCCTTTTCATGGTCCGCCTATAAAGTATTCACAATATATGAGTATTATCCTAATGACTGTTTATTTTGGACAGTAATTTAGTTGCACACTTTAAAGTTGGAACATCATAAATGCTGCCACATCCATTGACTGAGCTTCTCAAAGGAACAGATTAGTGCTTGTAGCTCATATATCATCGAAGGCTTGGGTCGCATTCCAATGTAGTCAGAATTTTTTTTTTCGCTCTGGTAAAAACTGATCATGTAGAAAAAAAAAGATATACAGTACAGTGCAAACTATTTAGCCAGGTGTGAAAAAATGCTAAAAAGTAGCTGAAATTCTTCGGAGGAAACACGTGATAGTCTTCGGCCCTCCCGACTGAATGGTAGTAGTAGCCTTAGTGTGGGAGCCCCCTAATGATGAGGAGGAATTGGCCACGACTAAATTAGGGAGAAAATCGGGGGGAAAAAAAATATATATTGGTTTATTTTTATCAATAAAAAAAGGAAAAAAAATCAGGTACACTTGTAAACAGTTGTTGAAGGAATTCAGACAGACTTGATGATGTTGAGATCAGGGCTCTGTGGGGGCCAAACCGTCACTTACAGGACACCTACAGTATTTCTACTATACACTGGAGATAGTCCTTAATGAAATTGACTGTATTTTTGGGGTTATTGTCCTGCTGCCAATCAGAAGCCTCCCTGATGGTATTTCATGACGAATAAATATCTGCCAGCATTGAGGACACCATTAATCCTGACCAGATTTCCAACTGCATTTACAGAAATGCAGTCCCAAATTTGCAAGAAACCACCAGCATGCTTCCCTGTTTCCTACAGACACTCATTATTGTATCGCTCTCCAGCCCTTCCAGCCCAAACTGCCTCCTGTCCTCATTCGTCCAGAGTAACTGCTGCCATTTTTTTCTGCACTACAGTTCCCATGTTTTCTTGCATAGTCGAGTCGCTTATCCTCGTTTCCATGTTGGAGATATGGCTTTTGGGCTTCTCACCAGACTTGTCAGAAGATGTACGGGGGTGTAGCTGGGTACCACTGGTTTTCAACAATTCTTTGCTGATGGCACTGCTGGACATCTGATGTCGAAGAGAAGCAAGCATGATGTGTCTTTCATCTGCTGCATTAATTTCCTTGGTCAACCACTGAGGCACAGTCCTTAACATTGCCTTTTTTTGTGCTTCTTAAAAATATCTTGAACAGCACATTTTGAAACTCCTGTCTGCTTTGACATCATTGCCTGGGAGAGACCTTGCTGAATGAGTATAACAACCTTGTATACTATTGCTGTTCTCAACCTTGCCATAGTATATGACCTGTGAACTGTCTTCCATAGTTTGGCTTTTCCTCATCCAGTTTTAAGCTTCCTACATATAATTGGTTAATCACACACCTGACCCTGATCCTACAAAATGCCTGACTTTGTGAATTGATGCTGGTGTGAAGCCAAAAGGGTAAGGATTGATTTGATTTAGATTTTTCCTCTGTTTGCTCACTTTGCATCTTGTGAATAAATTCAATAAAACATTTTAAATAGATATTTTGTCACACATTCTTGGTTTACAGCATTTCTTCACACCTGCCTAAAACTTTTGCACAATAATAATGTTCTATATTTTAAACATCTGGTGATTACGAACATTCGTCCCTCTAGGATTCGCCACATTTTCTGGAGATGAATGAATAATTGTTATGGTGATGTTATTGCTGATGATTCAGTGCTTAATGACCTTTCTCCAACTGATGATATTAATAATCAGCACATTTAAAGTATGCGTTAAGCTTATTAAGTATGCATAATTATAGTTATGTGTCATGATTGTTTGCCCTGGTATCCAGACTACTTTAGAACACGTCACAAAAGATTTCATTTGGGTTGTGTCCAATTAATGTTCATTTCAAAAAGGTAAAGTGAATCACAAATAATTAAAAATAATATTACTTATTCTTTATAAGTGTTTTTCAGCAGAGTGTAATTTATAGAAAGACCAAGACTTGGGCCAGCATTAACAATGCTTTGTGCCAAATAGGAGAAATTAGAGATGATTTTATTTATATTTAAGCACAGGCAAATCGACAGTTCCCTTAGGCAAAAGACCTGTAGATTGGAATAGCAATGACATTTTTTCATTTTTGTTTGCTAAATGTATGATTTGGGTACGCATAAATATTCCCCTTCCCCTCTACAGATAAATGAACGGAAGGTCAGTGGCAACTCCACGGAGTGTGTGTTCATGGTGAACAAGCCATATGCACTCACCTGCTCTGTGGTCGCCTTTTACATCCCACTGGGCCTGATGGTGCTCGCCTACCAACGAATCTATGTAACAGCACGTGAGCACGCCCGTCAGATCAGCATGCTGCAAAGGGCAGGTGGAGCAGGCTCCGGCCCTGAGAGTGCTGAACACCAACGCAACCATCGCATGCGTACTGAGACCAAGGCGGCAAAGACTCTGTGCATCATCATGGGCTGCTTTTGCCTGTGCTGGGCTCCGTTCTTCATCACCAACGTGGTGGACCCTTTCATAAACTACTCAGTGCCCGAGCAGCTGTGGGTAGCATGCCTGTGGCTGGGTTACATCAACTCCATGCTCAACCCTATCCTCTATGCCTTCCTCAACAAGTCCTTCCGCCGTGCCTTCCTCATCATCCTTTGCTGCGGCCACCAGCGCTACAGACGGCCCTCCATCCTTGCACCTAGAACACCCTGCACAGCCACACAGATCAACGGTTCCACACATGTGCTCAAGTAAGTGAAATCATTCTAACCCTTCTCTGACTGCCAAGATATATCTTCTATTATATTTGCTTAATATTTTTTGGGTTGGCGTTCTCCTGGTTTGTGTTGCACTGAGAAATGAGTAGGTCGTTTTCTTTCTGGTTTTAATTAAACACAGGGGATTATACTTTCAAACCGTGTAGTATTATCTTAATCTCAGAGAATTACTGGAATAATTCTAAATGTCATCTGTGTTGTGGCACTTTGATTACATTTCAAACAACAACAAATAAAAAAACGTGTTTGATATATCAATATACACTAACCAGCCACTTTAATATGAACAGTATAAAGCTCTAGATAACCTCTGCACAGAATCGTGCAGGTACAGGTCACATCAGTATTGGGGAAAAATGTGATCTCAGTAATTTAACCAAAACATATCGGTTGTTGCCAGACAAGATGGTTTTGATGACAGAGGGGAAGGGTCAGAAGTGAATGGCTTGACTAGATTAGAGATGACAAAAAGGTTTTAGTCACACATGGTGTTTATTGCAGTCACTGTCGACAAAAGTTTTGAGACAAGCATCTCGGAGTGCACAAATTTTGAACTGTACGTACTGTAGGTGTGCTACAACAGCCAGACCATTAACAGCCAAGAACAGGAATTTGCAGCTACAGTGGGCCCAGACTCACCAAAATGGGACATTAAAAAGACCAAGCAATGTCAAGAATGATGGGCAGTGGAGAGCAAAGTACACAAATCCTGTATAGTACCTGAGTAGAAGTAGGTCAAAAGTAGGAGTAATCTACTGTAGGTCAAACACCATCAAAGTAAATATAGAACTCCTCCATATGTCAAATTGAGTAAAGGTACGAACATACCATAATAAATGTACTTAGTTATGACTCATACTGAGCTTGCATTAGCTTGTAGTAGCCTTTTTCATAGTAAAAAAAAAGCTTTCTCTCTCTGTCTCTCTTTCTTCTTTCTGACTGTAAACATGCTCCATTCATTGCTGTCTGCAACCAGCTCCGCTTCTGATTTTAAACTCCTGTAACATTATTAAGAGGTTTACAATGGAAACGCAATTCCACATAGTTGTCAGCAAGTGTCGAAAATCCATCTTTAAATGCTACCCACCACTGTGGCTATGCACCACAATGCCGTGTGGAAATGTAGTGAAGTAAAAGTACAGATATTTGCTGTTAGTTGAGTAAAAGTAAAAAGTACTTCTTATAAAACTACTCAAGTAAGGTATGGATGCGTGAAATATTTGCTTAAGTAGAGTACCAAAGTAAATTTAGTTAGCTTCCTCTTCTGAACATGAGTGAAAGTAGGCTGATACAATTCAGTGGTGATGTGCAGTAGCAGAAAGAAGGAAGAGCGCTGGTACGATTCGGTGGTGGTCTGCAGTACCATAAAGAGGGTAGAGCACCTGCCTGGAAAAACCCACTTTCAAAACCAGTCACGGTAGCACTTTCAACAAGAAAAAATATCTAATAATGTTATGTCATCTTAAACAACACTTAGTAATTGCTTCTGAATTCTGAATTGTCCCTGAATCACTCATGTGTTTGGAGCTTTCATTACTGCTGGTTAAGGGGTTTCATTACTGCTGGGTAAGCTTTTGCCACTGCGCTGACAGAGTAAAGACTTACCTCACCACTGTGTTCATGACTAGCTCGATCTACCAGACCGACTAACTTCTACACAAGGCTGAATCCCAACTCCTTTTCTAACCCCTGAACAAGGTCACTGCTTGGTTTGTGGGACAAGAGATTCTACATGTAGTGCACTGCCTCTTCATTTTACGCTATTTTGGGTTCCACCCAGGAACGATTGGGTTGTTTGCTTGTTTGTTTGTTTGTTTGTTTGTGAACAGTCAGTTAGCTGAGACTATTTTAAAGCAGAATAAATGAGACACAAAGAGAATCTTACAAGATTTGCAGGACTGTCCACCACCTCAATGGTTTATTCTCCTCACCTTCTGGCTACATAGTACTGGTAAGAATTTAAAACTACTTTCACCCCTGATTACAACCATGGTCAAAGTCACTGAGATCACTTTTTTTTCCACAGATTCTAATGTTTGATGTGAAAATCTCTTGACCTGTATCTGTGTGATTGTTCTTCTGCCACATGACTGTATGATTGCTCATGAATTTACATTGAAGTGGCTGATTTTACATTCCTACTCAGATTTAATATTTTTTGTTCTCATGATTTTTACCGTACTATGTTTTTTTGTTGTTGTGGGCCTTACACACATTAGATCTATACAACAAAGGCAAACTTACAGTATGGCTATTCTCTTAGGCCACGTATTATAGCACAAATGATGGCTTTGGTAAATAATGCCTGCTTACAGTACCTCTTACTGATTGCCGGACATAATGGTTTGATTGTAGTTACTAATAGTTTGTTATAGTATATTTTTGTACTAGTAATAATATAATCGGGAAAGTCCATGCTAAACTGTGTGCAGCATAGGCATTCCCATGGGAAGTTGAAAAAATGAGGTCATCCCCAAACCATCAAGTTACTCTCCCACACTGGTCTTGTTGCTTTTTTCTGTTGCTCTCTGTCCTTCTATGTCATATAAGACCTCTTTAATTTTTCATAACATGAGAGATATGCTCACCCCAGTTCAATAACGCCACTGTATAAGTAATCTAAAATGTTTTCTAAATAGAAAATGCTGTAAACTTGAACCCTGCAATAGAAGTCTGATGAAGGCAGAAATTGCAGGCTCTCTTTATCTCTCTTACTCCACAGTTAAGGCAAGGGTATAAGCTCCCTCAGGCTTTGACCAAAAACTAACATACTGTTTTAAATATAAAGTTTGGCAGCTGGTCTTTTTCAAATTAAACTCCCATGGAAATCTATGCATTTGTATGTGAAAATTTTAGGACATCTTTAAAATATGATTCTTATTTTGCAGTGCATTTATACGTTATTAAATAAATAAATAATAATAATCTATCTGATTATTTAATGCTAGAGGACCGTCATTATTCAAGCTGGTATATATATATATATATATATATATATATATAATCGCTTTGATTGATGAATGCTGATGGATTTATTGTTGGACCAAAAGATGATGGTGTTTGTTTTTGAATAATGGTTTCTTTATACAGGGTTTATTGACCATCATTTGTGACATGCAGTCACTAATGAGAAACTGAAGAAAGCTTTACCAGATATAAATAACATGGTGTTGTTACTTTGCTGTCAGATTCTGTCTGATTAATTTAATCTATTAATCTAAGATGTGTGTGATAAGTCATTTACTTCTCTTCCACTTCCTAATCATTTCTCAGATCTCAGAATCATAGGAATCCAAACATTTAAATACTTAAATATGCATATTTCTCTCATATTCCTCTCATGGTGAAGCTGTAGATGATGAGCTGAGAGACTAATACTGGAAACAGTTATTTATGTAGTATACTGTAATGCCTAGAATGAGTAGAAATGTAGACATCTAATGTACGTCATATGTTATAGGGCTTATAAGCCTTTCTCCTCAGAGGGCAGCAACCATGAATGTGGTGCATTAGCACCAGTGTGGCAATTTTTTTAAACATCTAATTTGTAGCCATGGGAACACAGCATGAGATTAATGCTAGGGTCATTGTACTCGGACATTGTCTCGCACTATAGGGTTATTACAGACTGCAGAGCAAGTAGCCATAAACTGATTTGTTACAACATGAATTGGTGTTATCCAAAAAGTGCTGAATGCTTTTCAAATGATAATGTCTTTTCCAAAATCAAGAGGGTCAGTATGTTAACAATCAGCAATCAGATGTATTATTCTAGCATGCTGTGATTGTTTCATCAGTGCCAGGCTCAGCTTTTGTTATGTGGTTTAAATTAAAAACCATTTAAATAAATAAAAAATGTCAAAGTGTCAAGGATGGAGTGCAGCATTCAGATGAAGAAATAGGAGCACAAGAAGGGAACAAATATTACTAGATAGTAAGGGAGTCTATACAATTACTTACAGCTGCTTCCAGTAAAGGACACCAGAACATGTTGTGGACCAGGAGCAAGACAGATATTCGGTAAAGATATCTCAAGCTGTGTAAAGTTAAATGGTCCCATACAACACAGCAGACAGAGTTTTTTTTTGTGGTCAGGCAGACATGAGGAGCCGGTTTGTGTATCAAACCGGTCTGGGAGCAAATGGGTCATCATGCTGCTCTGAGAATTATGATTATAAATGCAATTGCAATCCGGGCAAGTCTGACCCCTATACCCCTGCGTCCCTTAAACCTCCATCAATAAACAGTATGTTCAAACCAACACACAGCCTACCATATGTACTGTATCCATGCATACACAGGTTGTCTTATACTTTTTATTCAATGTCATAGGACATAACCACTTGTCATTTCAATATCTAGTATGTAAGTCTCTCAAGGCTACCTTTCTAGGTTGGAGCTTAAATAATTTGCAGGAATGAAATGCATAACAATAATGCTCTTCCAAGACCAACCTCTACACTTGAATTACAAAGAGACACTGGTGCTTGTGTATCATTCTTCTGAACTCATTAAACATATGTACGTTCATCTGCGGCACTGGTGCATTAAATGAAATATCCTTTTTTTTATCAAGTCAAGTGGTTTAGTTGAACTGAATCTCAAGGAGCATGATTGCCTTGGGTGGTGGCTTCTTGGAAAGTGCATACAAAGTACAGTATAAAGCGTAGGAAAGTGATTTTTGGCTTGTGCAGTTTGCTCTTGACAACGAATTTGACATTGTGCAGTGGATGATCGAGTACTAGGCTCACTGGGGCAACATGACCCACTTCTGAGTAGGAATAAATTAAACCTCATTAACAGAAGTGGAGAGGCCATTTACAAGACCATTAGACCTTACTGAGTATTCAAAATGAGCAAATGTTATTCTATACTTTTAATCTGTGTCTTAAGGTATGCATTTTGTCACCTGCTTTGGTGAAATTTATTTGCACTGAGACCCTTTATGTAAGATATGTAATACATGCAATATGTAAGATGAAAGTATAGAAAGGAGGGAGTAACACTGGTTTAGGTTGTCCTTTACTGTATGTACTCCTAAGTGGCCTAAGTGATGAGGTGCCTGATTTTCCGTAAACACTGGAAGCCTGTACGAGACCATTATGAATATTTCTCTAGTCCCCAGTGAAGCTATAACATTATGGTAAATCTTTTCTCTAAAGCCATACTGTATACTGTAGTGTCTCGACATAACTTGGATTATGGGTCTGTTAATGGAATGGAACCATGAATGTCATACCACATTCCTAGCCTTTCCTGTCACATGTCAGAAAACTCAGTCCAAGGCATAAACAATTACCATTCCCATATATCAGGTCCTTTTGGAGGTCAAGATTAAAGAAAGACAACAGCAGCAGAAGCACCCTCTGATGCTCTGATGTCTCTACTTTGATTTTTTTTTTCATTGAATTGGAATGTCACATAAGTCTGCTTGTATTCTCTTTCAGTCAGGAGCAATAAAATGAACTTTCTTCAGGTCTATTAATATAACACTGTCTTAGAAATGCCTTTCTGGTTTCTTGTGAGCTGTCATATTGTCAATAAGGACCTTCCAGGAATGGAGGTGGATGTGATAAGCCGTACACAGTGATGCACTTGAAGGCAATGTCTTTAAGAATCAGGAAGTGTTAATGTAACTATGGGCAAATTATTAAAAAAAAAATAAAATAAAAAAATAATATATATATATATGCCAAAACATATGGGTCAGTCTCTGATATAAATACAATAAGACTTGAGACTTGAGAAAATGCAATAGATTAAACTTTACAAGGGGCACCATGGCAACAGGATAAAAACTTCAGTGACTGAGACATCTGGAGGTTGAGCTCGTGTTGGAATCAATAGACAATAAAAAAAGATAATAGACATTAAAAACTTCTGTTTTGTGTCACAATAAATGTTCTTGAAAAATCTGAAGAACAACGCAAAATCCACTTTAAAAGTCTACCCCAGTTTTCTGACCTTTTACATAAACAAGAAAGGCATTTTTTGCAAAAGTGGTTTAGATTAGCCTGAAATAGAATGGTGTAATGAGCCATAACATTAATAGTGAACAGTGGAGCAAGAATGCCTCAATCCCTGGCCTCAAAGTACACTAACTGGTTTGACATCTAACACAGATTGTGCTGATGTTAGTTTTTATTGCATGTCACTCAAAATACTAGACTTGTAAGAACGACTCTATCATCTTAAGAGAAAAGGACATTTCTATCCCTATAAGTTCTCTCAACCCATAATGATTGTTACATAAAAATTAAAAAAAAGGCCCAGGAAAAATCATGTCCATATCGGGCCACCCAGTCACCCAGTGTAAATGTCCTGCCACTCTTTGTTTTCTGCAGCACTTGGAAATGTGCTGTGGACATAAATCACGAAACTGTTTCCAAATGGCGCGGCAGTCAGCATGTACATCTGGCTGATAAACAAAGCCGTGACATATGCAGGGATCTCTGAACAGCTGCCTTTCCGAAGTCTCAGCTCTGGTGAGATCATATCAAATATGGAGCCCAGAGATAACCAAACATTTTTGGAGAGCTTTAACCCCATTACTGGTGACACAGACCATAACATGGTCCTGCTGCTGTCCCTCTTATATAAAGAGCTTTTTTCTTGAGCTTCAACACTAGCATGTTGCTGTCCCCTGCTTCTAGACGAAGAGGTTGTTTCATCTCCAGAATGGGAACTGGAGTATGCTATAACAGGCAACATTGTTTGTTCCAATGGATGCCATTTTTTAGCTTCTTACTCTCATGATGCCTTGGCTAAAAATAGAATGTACTGTAATAATACCTAAGGCTGGGTTAGATTATTTTAGAACTGTTTTGCATTTCAGTGTGCTTTTCAATGTCTAGTTTCTGACAGTAGCTTAACTGCTTAGTGACATCTAGGTGCTACAAGCATAAAAGTTCCATCTGGCTTAGTGCATTAGCTGTTCCTTTGAGAGCAACTCTAACCATTTTTATATAGCGATTGCTTTTAATTACCAAAAACAAGTATAATGCATGATTAAAGTTCATCATTATCCACATTGCACCTGTGAATTATTCTGAGCACAGATGAGGCTCCAGAACAGAGTATTGTCAAAACCATTTTCATCTTGTGTGTTGTACAATTTGTAATTTGGTATGAGAACACTTATCAGGAGTCATTCTCCATCTGATACCGCCTCTGGTCTTTTCCTCAACAGCTCCTTTATCTCCACTCTTTTTTAGGGCCATCAATAAGATTGCTTTAAAGCTGTCTGAGTCTAGGAACCGCAGCCCTTATAATTTAATGAACACTCTTAACAGATGTGTCTATAGATGTCTGGATCATCTCACAGTGTCTTACAGTAAATGTCTGTTTAGGATTGCTTTTCATTCTTTCCTTTGACGTCTGTAATTATACCCTCTGCCACCACAGAATCTGATAATCATCTTATGAGAAATTTTATTTTTAGCTTGACATCGATCTTTTGTTATAATGACTGATAAACCATAACATTAAAACCACCTGCCCAATATTGTGTCAGTGCCAAAACACTGACTGACTTTGAGGCATGGATTCCACAAGACCTCTAAAGATGTACTCTGGCGCCAAGACCCAAGCAGCAGATTGTTTAAGTCTTTTAAATTGTGTGTCATGGATCAGACTGGATTGTGAAGCACATCCCACAGATACTCGATCAGATTGAAATCTGGGAAATTTAAAAGCAAATTCAGCACCTTGAACTCTTTGTCATAAAACCATTCCTGAATGATTCCAATCAGGCCAGGTCACTTTCTTTTGTTGCTCCATGATCCAGTTCTGATTATTACATGTAGGCACTCTTGGCGATGCTTTATACAGAGCAAGGTGAGATGCACTGTATGTTCTGTCATCTTTCTATCCAAGGCAACATTCACTTTTTCAGCAATTTTTGCTACAATAGCACGTGTGTGAGATTGAACAGGACAGAGTAGCTTTCTCTCCCCACACATATCTGTGAGATTTAACTAACCAATATCCTGTCCAGTTCTTATCTTTCCATGGACCACTTTTTGTAGGTACTAATCATAAGCATAGTAGAAACGCTCCCCAAGACCTGTTATTTCTAGAACCGGTCATTGAGCCATCACAATTTGGCCTTTGTCAAAGTTGCTCAGGTGCTTACACTTACCCATTTTTCCTGTTTCAAAATCAAGTTCAAGAACTGATTGTTTACTTGCTGCTTAATATAGCCCACTCCTTTCACAGCTGATAATGTATAATAAGATAATCAATGTTATATATGTCACATGTCAGTGGTTTTAAAGCTATGGCTTATTGAAGTATAACAGTGTGTGGCAATCAGTCATTAAATTCCTAATAACACAATTCTTTTATAATTAGGCTTATACAAAGTGAAAAAAAAGTAAAATTTGTCTTATTGCATAAGAATTCACCCAATTGCTTTAAACTCTATACAGTTGTTATATGTTCTTTTGAAAAGAAACATGTTTATAGTTTAAAAATTTCAGTTTGCTAATGAAGAATTATTTCTTATTTGAGTTTGTTGTGGTATTTTTTTTTTATCAGAGACTGGCTTGTTTTAGAGACCTATTCACTGCAGTGTAAATCTTACTGTGTGCCAAATCTTTCATATTAACTTTGTAAATGAAGATTAAATTCATACTATACCATTACTTATTAATGGGACAATAATATACGGTCAATGCTCTGTTAACTTTCTGTGCATTTTAAGCGATTAATTATGGGAAATGGCAAACAATGTTAAAAACATAAAAAATTCCTAAAACATGCCATGTTGCATGTTTTTTCTTTCTGTGCACCCGAGTACTTGCACATAAACTGAGAGTAGCTTCCATAAGTATAAGGCCGATAACAGCACATGCTCACAACACGGTTGTGTAAAAATGGCAGATGACGCATCTTAAGGTGACCTGTTATATAATTTTCCTGGGGGAACACGGCCGCTCCTGGATGTGGGCGTGGGAATAATTATACAAGTAAACCACCAATAAAGGAAAAACTGTCACAAGACGTATACATACACTGGTTAATACTATTTGGCCTACAATGACACTTCTGCTTCGAGAACTATGTGGTGTTCGTAATGTTAATATATTCAGTAATAGATGTTTATGTACAAACAGTATGTGTAATGCACTCTGGCTGTCATAATAGTGAATGGTCATGGGATTGATTTTCATGAGACACAACGAGCGCAAGAAGCATTGCCCTGCGCAGTTCATTCATCGACTGTTTACTTTACTCATCAACTAATTTATTTACTCAGACTAATGATCCATTATGGAATGGTTACCGACTCCCATCTCTACCTGTACATATAGTACCTGTATGTTTACCCAAAAAAAATTTAATTTAATAAAAAATATATATATTTAAAATTTTTTATATATTTTTATTCTATTCTAGGTTGTAATTAGTGTAATACGTTTTAAAGCGGATATAATATAATTCTAAAATCTCAGTGTACTTTAGTTCATTAATGAAACAATGGGTTTTGCACTACATACGTTTGGAGTGTGACTGGGGATGTGGATAGGTGTCTTTAATACTGATAACGAGTTCAAACAGATGCCATTAATACAGGTAACGAGTGGAGGACAGAGGAGCCTTTGCATTAATGACACAATGGGTTTTGCACTACATAAACTTTTGCACAGTTTAAGGTAGTAGTTAGCAATGTATTTGATCTGTTAATTACAGATTAAAGTTTTGCTATAAAAAATTTCTCACATACAGCTAATTATGAAGTGATTATTTCTATGTAATGTAAATGTGTTTAGGAATCTTTAAATGGTATTATTTTTGAAACATTTTTACATGCATAAGAATCACACTGCAGTGAACCCTTAGATAATTAATTCATCACAAAGTACAAACACTTAATATAAGGGCAACCCAGCTGCGTATTACTGAGACTCCTGATTTAATATCTGCTCTTATTTATTACATTTATGTTTTCTGAGCCCGTCAGTGCTCCTACAGGCCCATTATTCGGTATCATCTCAGCATGTCATATTGTCTTAGAATACAGATGACTTTGAGTTTCTGAATCTAGACAGAGGGCCCAAGGTAGTGTCTGCCACCCTGGAAAAGACGTATTTGTCTTGGATTCCAATTTCTCTGGCTTTTAAACCACTCCATAAATTACATCCATCAAGATTTATACATGAAAGTTGGCTTTCTGTTTAATGAGGAGACTTAATCATTTGTGTCAGCCAGAGCCTTATGACTATACAGTACATTTGCACAAGCTCTTCGGGAGATTAGAATCTGTGTGATTATATAAACACTTTAGAAGTTTATCACAGAACCCATAGCCCAGTTGAAAACTGAAACCCTTGGAGGTATAACACACTGACACTGCACAG
This sequence comes from Clarias laeviceps, assembly GCA_030014305.1. Taxonomy (NCBI): domain Eukaryota; kingdom Metazoa; phylum Chordata; class Actinopteri; order Siluriformes; family Clariidae; genus Clarias; species Clarias laeviceps. Next base: position 22,468,858 of record JAQMYJ010000002.1, on the reverse strand, counting down.
GACTCTGAAACTATGTTGCTGTAGATGATATATTCCATCAACATGTCGGACTCATAAGTATAGATGGTAGTATAGCGGGGAAATGAGTCCCACACATGTGAACTGAAGCAAACAGATAACGATTAGCGATTCATCAACCATGTTTTGGAGTCATAAGATACAGATTTGTCCTTGTGCTAATTACATAAGAAAAATTAAACCTATGAAAGGCGTTTACTCTCTCTCTTCTCTCTCTCTTCTCTCTCTCTTCTCTCTCAGTGTAGAAGAGCTAAGTGAAGTGTAGGTTACGTACATAACACGAGCTTGGCACCCTTTAAAGCAACAGTATATTTACATGTGAAATGTGCTTCAGCTCCAGAGATTCATGGTTGCTTGTGTGTGCCTGTGTGTAACAGTTAGGTGTTTTACATCATGCACACATAGTGAAGATAGCATGCCAGCTATAATTCAACAGTAGCCTGTGTAAGGTTATAAACCCATCTGATGAATAGAGTGTGCCTCTTTTACGCCACATACTGTATATCGGTGAAAATTACCCTTGCGTTTTGCTTTGTAGAAATCTTCCAGATTGCAAATGGACAGCTTGGCAAAATCCTGAGAATAAATACTGACATACTACATGTGTTTTATTAGAAAGAAATTCCACACAACTTTCATCATCTCCTAATTGCACGTTACAGAGGGTCAGAAGCTAGCAGCTTATCTTCAGGCTTTCATACTGGTTTTCATTTAATGAATTGTGTCTTGCTCTGTACATTTTATAAGCTCTATAAACCGGCACATTTAGTTACTACGCACGTGTAATGTGAAACAGGCATCAAGAGTCTCATCGCTGCCACAAACGCTCGTTATCAGATGTTTGCTCGATGCAGCCATGGCATGAAAGGACGCACATGCCAGATCTTACCAGTGAACAGAGCAAAGCTGTGTTGTAGTTGTTTTGATCTTTGATAAAACCTTCCACATTAGGCATTTATTTTGGATAGATTTATCTTACATGATCAAACACAACATTACATACATGCCTTCAGCATGCATGTCAGGGATGTAGTTAATGGATATCATTGCATTAGATTGTACAGTACAAAGAGCTTTCTGGTCGTGGGTGCATGTCATGATATCTCAGCATAGCTTCACAATAAGCAAGTAAACAAGTCAGGCCATTTGAGCATTGCACATAGCATTTATATGCAATGCATACCAGAATTGCGTATTTTTGGTATTTGGCAGAAGTGGTCTAGAATTTACATGTACAAAATATAAATACACCTTTTGGTTTTTGACACTCTTAGGACAGGCTTCATGGATATTGCAGTAAATGGCAAACAATACCCTCCATCTGGAGAGGGATGAGTCATTGCTCAGTGTTTGGTGAGTATTTCTGAACCATTTCAGCACCAATATTAGCTGACCTTTACAAACAATTTGCGTGCCGGGTCTGTTATGAAATCAACAAATGAGGTTCCTTAGACAAAGTGTATTTTAAATGACTCTCCTCATTGTCTAGAAAAGACCTGTATTAGCACAGCAAATAAACGCAACGGCAGATTGTTAGCATAAAGGCATTAAAATTATGTTGATGATGTAGAGAATAAACAATGTATTCCCAGGGTAAATTATATTTCTCAAGCAGAGTTGTCATGGATACCGAATAGATGCTGAACTCTCCAGGGTTTATTTAGAAAAACTTAATGAATTCCTATATATTAGGCAGTGGTTTTTTGCCTTCTGACTAAATAAATAGTTGGCTGATTGATTGGTGTAATAAGTAAAATGAAGTGTTAGGTATGAAGTGTGCTTTTCCTCTTACTCCACAACAGAATGCAAACCGTTATATTTAAAATGTTTTATTAAGTATTAGTTACATGGAATGTTATGGAACGTCCATGAGACAAGTTAATTGCTTTGTTGTTGCATCATATCATGCTTCCAAAGAACCAGAAAGCACAAAGTTCTCTATTCTAGGGACACTCCCATAGTGGAGAACAAACTTATCCATACAGCGCACTAATACTCAAGACTGTTTCTGATACTGTTCTGTAAAATGTTAAATAAACATCTGTTAACCAGAAACTATTTAGCATTATTTTAATTATTTCTTATTTTCTTAGTCCGTCTATTTTTTTAGCCTACAACTATGTAGAGAACCTACCATACAGGTCCTGATTAATGAGTCAATAGAAACAATAACATTTTAGATCATTTATCTATACATATAATAAAACTGTAAAGTTGGCATGTCTGTACATTTGAAAATATTTGCGAAAAAATTATCTGGTGGGACGTAAGATGAGTAATAGAACACATGAAGATGTTTGTGGGAATTTTTGTCTGTTTGTTTGTCTGTTGGCATGTATCACAAAAACTACTACTAAACGAATTTTAATTGGGTTGGCCGAGCTTGAGGTAACATATAGGCTTTCTTTCATTGCAATCGGCCTACGGGAAGAGACGATATGCTACTTTGAAATTTAAATGGAAAATGCCCTTATATCATAAAAAAATCGTCCTTTAAAAAATCATTAGTTCATCCCACAATTGAACATATGGCGCTTTATATTTTTCAATATACGCTTATGAGTGAGCAATTGAATTCTAGAAAATTCCATAGTGTCATGCTTCCAAGGAAAGAAATTCCATCATGTCATGCTTCCAAAGAACCAGAAAGCACAAAGTTCTCTATTCTAGGGACACTCCCATAGTGGAGAACAAACTTATCCTTCTAGTGCACTGATACTCAAGAATAACATTTTAGATCATCTATCTATACATACAGTACATATAATAAAACTGTAAAGTTGGCATGTCTGTACATTCCATTACATTCCAATACATTCCAATGGCGTGTCATGCTTACATATACAGAGGGGCCCAAAAAATGTATACACACTTTAACAGTTGTTATCTCTGCCCATTTTAAAACTCAAATCGAATTATGGCACCAATGTGTAGTATTATGTTTCCTCTAACAATGTCAGTAGTTGCACCATGATCGATCATGTGACCGTCAGAAGAGAGGCATATATTTTTCATGTTAAAGTGTGTATATATTTTTTGGGCCCTTACCAGTAACAAAATTCAAAAGATAATTTCTTAATTCTGCACCCACACAAAGCAACATTGAGACTGTGTCGAATTAGATATGGGTGTATTAACTTGCTTTTCTCTTTTCCTCTTCCTTCTTGCCGTCTTTCCTTTTTTTTCCTTCTCCTTCTGTGTGCATCTCTGCTGCCTTCTGTCCCACCTGCTCTCTACTCCAGCGGCTGCTCCTCTGCTTCTAAACTCCTACTCTGGTTCTGCAACACTAAGCCTGTTCCTGTCTAGTGCTGTGTGAGGAGCTTGCAAGTGAGTCTTTCACTCAAACACACACACACACACACACACACAGACACACACACAAAGAGATGCTCGCCCACACCACTCACCCACGCACTGTCTTTCTTGTTCTGTCGCTGTCTTGACACTGGTGGATTCAGGGTCAGTAAGGCATCTGATTATATCTCTGTCTGCACTACAGTGCACTACCTTTACACCATGTGTGTTATGTGTAAGTGGCATTTTAAATAAGTTTCTTTTGCATGTTGTGAATGAGGTTAGGTTAAAGTGGAGCATTATTGAGCTCCAGTAATGCACATGTCAATTAAAGTACTCCAGAAAGGGTTTGTGTGTGTGTGTGTGTGTGTGTGTGTGTGTGTGTGTGTTTGTGTGCAGTTCTTACAGTGAGAGAGAGTGGATTTTATATATGTACTAGAACATGGGACTCAGGATCCAGCTGGTCCTTCTGTTTTGTCATTAGGAACAATTTCACACTCAGATGATTTTAGAAAAAAAAAGAATTACAGGTTGTATAGTACTGATTAGCAGTACCACAGAGAGCAAATCAAGGAAGGAAAAAACGATAGTCAAGCAATATCACACAAAAGGGGGTGCTGTCAGCAGTTTAGCAAGGTATCACAGCCATGCTGATATTCAGTACAACAGCACAACCTCAAGTGTGACATTGCTTTTATACAATAGTTTCACAAACACCATTTATTGTCAGTAGATTATGAATTGTTTGTTCATATAACCAGTGATTTGGCTCCACCAACACATATCTTTCAAAAACTGGCAGGACTGCCACTGAACTGGCGACTGATGTAAAAATAGTTTTAAATTCTTACTGGTATTATGTAGCCAAAAGGTGAGGAGAATAAACCATGGAGAGGTGGTGGACAGTCCTGTAAGACTCATAAATTGCTCTTTGTGTCTCCTCAGCTAACTAAATGTTCTGCGGTTGAATCCCAAATGGCTTAAAATGGAAAGCTAGTTCACTGAGTATGGTGTAGAATCCCTTGTTCCACACACCATGTAGTGCCCATGTTTAGGGGTTAACGATCATTAGAACACGTTTGAAGTGGAGTGATATATATAATTAAATGTACCAGTGCTGTTATGATCTATACCAGCACTCATGGAATGCCTCTTCTCAAATCAAACTACTTGGTCAGTCCTAAATGTTGTAGAAATTTATCACATTCCTACCACAGGGTCTGTTGATGATTGGCAGGAAGAGGGTCACTATATCTGCAAACTGTGTAATTAAAGTCATCCCACTAGTGCTTTCTAGAGTTTTAGGTCATTGTATGGTGACCACATTTTGGATGGTTTTCTATTCTGCCAATCTGTTGAAACCTAATCTGCAGTCAGAATACAGCAGAGCATCTGCCAATACTGGCATGAAACACCCCAATCACCCCCCGTAAAACCCCTAGTGACCCCCCCCCCCATCTGCCTATGCAATTAAAGGTATCAAGGAATTCATTAGATAGTGACAACTTGGTGCTTTAGCTTATGTTTAAGAGTTTTAAAGGTGGTAATATTTGGTATTGTATTACCAGAAACCCAGTGACATTTTGTGTGAGTGGCAGGTTGCAAAATTGCACAATCTTTATTAATGTACCTGGGGCTTAAAACACAAAACAGTTTTTCTCATTTTAAAAAGTGTTACATGTTTTTCTCTATCTGTCTTTTTTTAAGCACTGTTTCTATATCCATAGATACATTTGAATAAATTGCAATGCAATGTGACCTTCTCACTTCACTCACTTTCACAGAAGCACTGAATAAGTCTGAACTAGTTATCGAGAACAAAAATCAATGCTTAATTAAACTGAAATGTGTATACACGAAAAATATTTAGGCATATATGTTTGGATGCCATGTATCTAAGGTATGCCATATCAGCTTCCAGACAAGTACGCTTCAGTCAAGTATCCTTGGAAACACAGATTATGGACTTGATTATCAGCCTCATAAACATGCAGCATAAACAGAGTGTTATGAAGGGCCATGCTAATCAAAGAACATATAATTTTGTGTATTAATTCTGTTTGTTTATTTCTTAGAAATCACATACAGTTCATGCCCTTTTTTAGAGGAAACACAAGCAAAAACAAAATAAACAAAACCTGATCATTAAAGATCATGGCACGTTATGCGTTTCTAGATGGTGTTTTTAGAAAGGGTTCTGTTAATGATTTTAAGGATTATACAGGATTTATACATTATTCAAATTTTATTACATTTTTACAGTGCTTTCTCTGACATTTACAATATTAAATTCTCAATGAGTATTTGTACTTAACTTGATTTTTAAAAAAAATGTGAAAGAAAAACATCAGGCTGTAGCTGGATATGTCTTATTGTTCGGAGAGTTTTTACTGATGGGAGCAGTCACGTTGGGCCAGTGTGTAGCACAGGTCATAATTCATCAAAGTGTAAACACACCCACTGAACCTGGTAACTTACAGATTAGTTGAATCATGTATTTGAGCAGAAGAATCATCAAACTTTGTTGGACATCGGCACTCAAAGACTGGATTTGAAGAGACATGGTTTAAAGAAAGCAGTCACACTGGTTTAGGCTGACATAAAAGCTATATAGGAATTCACTTAAACATTTTTTTATGAATGTGGTAAGCTGAAAAGCATCTCAGAATGCACAACATGTACAATGGGCTTCAACAGCAAAACACCACATCTGTTCCTACTCCTGTCTACTGAGAAAAGTCCTGATTCTGCTGTGGGCCATGCAGATGGCAGAATTTGTCATCCGGAGCATGAATCCATGGACCCAACCTGCCTTGTATTAACAGTTCAGGAAGGTTGGGACGTAATGGTGGCTTGCTGTTCCTCTAAATAGCAATGCACATACATTCATGGCTACAATTTATTAATCTTATAATGGATACTTCCAGCATGACATGGCACCATGCCACAACATTTACATATATGGCCATAATAGTTAAGGGCAAATTCCAAAGGCTATTTCAATCTACTAACTAGGGAGGACACTGAAGTACTGGGGAAGCCACTGAAGATAATTGTGCTTTATATGGTAGGGGTAGGTCAGTGGTTAAGCTATTGGATTACTGATCAGCAGTTATACTGAGTTGCACTACAGTGACCACCCCAGTTAGCAGATTGGAACACATATAGTGGAGCATTTGAGATTTGGTAGAATGGGGAGACTGGAAACTTCTGAAGGATGAACATGCAGCTGAGAAACCTGCAGAAATTATAGTGTATCATGCCTTTACATATGACTGAGCCAAAATCTTAAGGCAAAGTTTCCTAAACTTTATGGAATCCATGAATTTTGGTTGTTCTGAAAGCAAAGGGGATCGTGCTCAGTGTTAGTATGGAGTTCTGAATAAACTGGCTAATAAATCTGTTTTAGTTTGTAGACTTTATACTGTATCATAGTATATGATGCAGTGGCCACCTGTGACTACATGCACATATTAAGAAAATAAACATCTCACTGTTAATGAAAGGGTGTGTCGGCTTAGTGAATGAAAATGTTGGATAAGTGGTTCCTAGATTCTTCTTCTTCTTTCAGCTGCACCAATTATGGATCGGACTATTTGTGTCCATTTAACTCTGTCTACCACATTTTCCTTTGTCACTTAAAACTCATGCAGGTCCTCCCTCACCACATCTTCTCCTCCTGCCTGGCAGCTCCATCTCTAACGTTCTCCTTCCGATATACGCCTCATTCCTACTCTGCTCATGTCCAAACAATCTTAATCTGGCCTCTAAAGAACTTTGTCCCCAAACCGCTCTACCTGCACTGTCCCTCTAATATACTCATTCCTAATCCTGTTCATTCTTGTCACTCCCAAAGCAAATCGCAGCATCTTCATTTCTGCCACCTCCAGCTCTGCTTCCTCAGTCAAAAGCATACAACATTGCTGGTCTCACTACTGTCCTGTACACCATTCTCTTCTTCACTTCTCTACCACACTCCCCATTGTTTTTGACAGTTGACCGTAAATGTTTAAGCTCTTCTACCTTTCCTACCTCTACTTCTTCCCCACCCTCTCTCTCATTTACACACAACTTGAGCAGTGAGGGTACACAAGCCAGTGTAGTCTTAGTGTCGGTCCCACGCCTGAATACATAAGTAGTGTTGCGTCAGGAAGGACATCCGGCGTAAAACATGTGCCAAATCAATATGTGGATCACTATGAATGTACTACACCTCTTCTTATCTGTGTGTTTTCTGATGAGATTATGACTTAAAGCAGTAGCTCTTCTCTCTTTGCTTTTGGATGAATATTAGATTGCCCTTTGAGCTTAAAGAAAAAATGTCTGACTTGATTAACTTATTATGATGTCAAGGAAGGATAAGTGACCTTTCACTTCCACGATTATTCCATTAGGTATATCAGAAAGTAGTTCTGCTGGATTTACCAGAAAGGTTGGCTTGAACTGAGGCTGTCAAGCTTATTTTAAAACCCAGTGAGCACACACCTTTATTCACTGATGGAGGATGACGATATTACATGGGAGAGCTAAAATCTAATATCTGTCGATACCTTGACAGTGAATCTATTAGGTTTGGCATAATAAGAAAAATATGAAGCAAGTTATTACATAGACACTTAGATAGGCATATGCATTCACAATTTCAGTTTTTTTCTAAACTTGTAATGTTTTCCTGGCTTTGTGCCATGTTTCTGCTGAATACCAAACAGTGTAAACATAAAAGCTGTAATCGTTCAAAGCAAAAGAGATCAGACTTACAGTTATGTTATCTGTCCTTTTGTGTAATTTGTACTTTGATTGTACAAAATATGCTTAGACTGTCTAGGTTTAGTTTTTTTTTTCAAAGAGGAAACACCTTCATTTCACCCATGACTGTATTTCACACGTGTCTCCTCAGTCACTGATGATGACATGTTATGGTTAGATGTCTTGGGGCCTTTAACTTTGTGCAGTAACATAGCAAATTTGTCATCAGATTTGTATACGTGAACGGTATTTCTTCAATCCAATTGAAATGATTCCGATTAGAGATTTAAACTTAACCTTAATCATTTACACAAATATTGCTCCATTAAGATGGGGGTTTACATGCTTAAAGCATTTAATCAGAATACAACTTTCTTGTATTGACTGCCGGTGATATAGTGGTTAGCACTGTCGCATTGCATCTCCAGAGTCCGGGTTCGATTCCCGGCCAGGCTCGAGTCCCATCTAGTGTGCATGGAGTTTGCATGTTCTCCCTGTGCCTGGTGGGTTTCCTCCGGGGTCTCCGGTTTCCTCCCACTGTCCAAAGATATGCAGGGTAAGCTAATTGGCGTTCCCAAATTGCCTGTAGTGTGTGTGTGTGTGTGTGTGTGTGTGTGTGCCCTGCAATTGATTGGCACCCTGTCCAGGGTTTACCCTGCCTTGTGCCCTAAGTCTCCTGGGATAGGCTCCAGGTCCCTGCGACCCTGAATACAGGATAAAGTGGTATAGAAGATGAGTGAGTGAGTGTATTGACTGCTGTGAACTGTTTAATCCCATGGAAACAGAAGACGATTTTTCTGCAATTTTAAGGTTAGGTTAGACTTCCTATTTTTTCTGATAAATTTAATTCCTGAATTATAATTGGTTAAAATAATTTGGCCTGATCTATGATTGGTTAAGTGTTTACTACATGAAATATAATAAGATAAATCAGTGTCCCTTCCTCGGCCAATGACAGTGGATGAAAACAAACACACCCTACTAAACAACAGCAAGCAAAACAAAACAAACAAACAAACAAACAAAAGACTAATGATTTATTGAGTTATTCTCGTGGAGTTTTTAGATCTGGAATAGGAGCAAATTTTTCTCATTTTCCCTGCAAGGTGCACAGAAAGAATTTGATTGTTCCAACAAGAGAAAAATAATCAGGTCAAGTGTTTACATTACTAATATTTACCTACTGAGTTTATTGTTAAGGTTTTACACCACTCCTCTCATTTCGATCAGACTGTTCAGATTGAGGTGGTTACATGATGCATTTTTATTCCTAATGGGTTATTACTGCCATTATGTGTGGCATATTAGACTCCATGTACGTAAATGCACCTACAAAAAGACTGCATGGGTTTCTAGGCTGGGCTGTAAAGAAATTAGAAACACCCTGTTTCTTTATACTATTCTCTGTGTTTCTTAAGACCGTTAATAGAAGGGTAAGTTCCACAAATTGCCACCTTAATACATTTAATAACAGCAAACAATCTGATATGGAGGCCCAAAATGAATACGATTATATTTCAAAGGTAGTTGTTCTTGCACATACTATGAATACCCACAAAATCAAGTCACATCCAATTACCTTTACCAATTTATCAAAAAATAGAAACTGCTCCAGGATTCAAGTTTCAGTTTCTTTGCGTCATTGTGTAATCACAGTCACTTTTCTCTTTAACCATGATGCAAATAATGAGGGGATTTAAAATTGCCTAAAGCTTGCCAGATTGCTGTCTGGGTTAAATTTAGCAGTCCAAATGTCATGTCTTTACTTTTATGGATGCTGATGCTGACATTGTTGGAGACAGATGCTTGTTTTTCAAGGGGAGCCAATTTATTGATTCTAACCTGTTCTACAATTAAAGGAAAGGTTCATGTCATGGTTAAACCTATGATACTGTGCTTCTACCAATTTGTCTAATAGCAATGGACCTAGAATGCATTTTTTTAATTGAAAACTTAAAAAGCTATGTTATTAGGTTATTAACTGTTCTGTTATTCAGGGCTCATTAATAATGGAACAAATGTGTGTGATCTGCTCAGTTAGACTCATTACTTCATGGCTGATTAAGCTAATAAAAGCCTGGAGGTAGTCCTGAGTGTTACATTTGCATTTGGTAGCTGTTCACTCAAACTCTCATCAAGTCCAAAGAGATGTCCATGCAAATGAAGGAGGCCGTCATAGGCTGAAAAAATTAAATAAATCCATCAGAGAGCATTGCGCAAATCTACACAGCCATGGTCCAAAATAAAGTGGAAAGCCTTCTTTAATAAACTCCAAATAGTGGAGTTTATTAAAACATGGAGAGGGACAAAGTCTGGAATGGGATGCTGAACAAACATAGTGTAGGTGTGATGGTCAGATAGGTGATATTGACCATTTGCACATGACGTCTCCCACATGGTCCTGCCCACTTCTATACGGTGAAATTAACCCAATTTAGAGGAGAGACCAAAACCAACAATATAACAATACCGTTATTTGATCTTAAACAACACTTTGTCTTCTTCTAAGAGACACCTTCCAAGACGTAATTGCTTCTAGTTTGTTTCAAATTGGCCCTGACCCATGGTGCGTTTCAAGCAACAACAATAATTGGCTTCTAACACAAGGCTGAATCCCAGATCATTCTCTAATACCTGATCAAGGGCACTACTTGGTGTATGTAAGAACATATTTAACACCCAGCATGAAGAGGACTTGCTTTCAGTTATATGCTATTTGAGATTCAACCTCAGGACAGTTAGCTCGCTATTAAGCAGAAAGCTTTAAATGTCAGTATTAGTTAATGTCACATAGTATGAGAGATTAAGCACAGCATATTCCATAGCATTGTCTCATTAGCAACAGAAGCAGTGAATGAACAAGCGCAAAAGCCACCAAATCCAGAAGGAATTAGATATTTGTAAACCATCTGAGGTAATCACGTTATGGTAACGAATCAAACTTTTTCAAATTAATATCCTTAATACCTTCTTCATCAATTTTCACACTTGTTTCTCTTTTGAATAAGTTCAAAGATAAAAAAGATAAAATAATCAGCAGAACAGAAGCTTTGAAATGCTAGGTTACTCTTATGTGACAAAGCATCAGGTAATTAGGTAAGTAATTAGGTAATCATCAGGTAATCTTTCTCTTATTTTTGGCTCCTAAATATCCCTTGAACGTAATTATTAACAAAAATACACCCTAATAATAGTCTAATGTTGGATAACGGTACTTGTTGTGACTGACGTCATGGTAGTCACGTGTCTGCAAAAGGGCAATAATGTTCCGCCTTTGACCATGGCACTTTTTAGCAGTTGGAAAAAAATCCTTACTTAATGCGCATATCATATAAAAAGTATTGGACAAATGTGTATGACACTTGACAGATTGGTCTGTTTGTGTCATACTGAATTGTTCTATCATGAGATTTTGTCATTTTCAGTGACTATGAGCAAGCCAACATGGTATGGAGCTGTATAAAGCAAAAGACATATATATGCTTCTTTTTTCCACATTATCCATTGAAGGCTTAACCTCCTGAGACAGAATGTCTTTATATGATATCATGAAATCATTGCCCAGCTACATTGTCTATATGTACCATCCTCACACGGGGATCGTTAATTATTTTGATCGTTAACTTTTTTTCTGTGTGAAGATTTTAAGTTCATAGTTATCAAATGTTAATAAAGAGAACAGTGAGGAGAGATTGCAGTTTGCGTAGCAGTAGAGTCCAGGTCTCAGGAGGTTAAAGTAGCAGACAATGGTTGGCTCATTCTCTGATGTGAAAATTATGAAAATGTTACTAGGCTTTGTTTATTTCAGCTTATTTATTTCAGTCCTTACTCCATAAAATGAACCTGTGACTAATAGGTCTATATTTTATTATTTGTTCAGCTCTGTTTGACCCCTATTAGAGCCTTTTTTGAATTAGGTGTTAACAAGATTCTCCCACAGCTGCCTTATGTAAATATGGGGAAAAATGAGGTGAACCTCATTAGTTGATCAATTAAATTATTTTTCATGCAATTTCATTCAGTGCCACATGTTATGTACACTGCCTGTACAAAAAAGTCCCTATTTCGGAATAGTCAAATGTTTGGCTACCCAATGTCCAACACATTATTAAATTCTAGAAGGACAAAAACAAGATTAAAATCTGAATGACTGTGATCAACATTGGTGAAGCTGCAATGTAAAGTAATTGAGAGTAGAATTTTGAAAACAAGAGCATATCTACAAGCACAATGTGATGAGAACTAACAGGACTGGGGCTATCGTCTGTGTGACCATAAGAAAATTGCTTGTTAGTGAAGCATTTTGGAAAAAAAGACTGCAATTTGCTAGAGAGCATAAAGATTGGACTTTGGTGCAATCGAAAAAGGTCTGTTGATTCCAGATTGATTCCTGAGTAATGGGCGCATAGTAGCAATGAGCGCAATAATCTGATCTGGGGTTGCTTCAGTTGGTCAGGTCTAGACTCGTTATGTGACAATAAAATGAAGTCAGCTGACGACCTGAATGTACTGAATAACCAGGTTATTACATCAGAGTATTTTTTTCTGATGGCAGGGGACTCAAATGGTGAAAAGTTGTTTCTGGGAACATGAGAAATCATGTTTTATGTATAAATATCTATCATTGTTTCCATTTCTGTACTATTCTAACATCTAATGAAAGAACAGCTTTTACATTATACTGTATATCTGTTCTATTTAGAAAAAAGACTGGTATTGTATTTATAATATGTATTTTTCTCCTTGAACTTATTGCAAGCCCAGAAGGCAGAAGAACACAGGAAAGACCCCTGAAAGACTCGATATGTGTGGTGCAGATAGCAGCGCCATTTACAGAGCTATAAGCATCATGGTTGTCATAGCTCTTTGAATGGTACTGCCGTATGTACTGAACTACCACCACTGTGATCCTAATGCATGAAGCTCATCTCTTCACTTAATTTTAAAATGCATGCAAGATGATTTGTTTGTTTTTGCTTCTTGGTTGTACGTATTCTGCTCAGCATGCCAAGTAAGTATGGAACCACGGGAGGTTTTATGGCACATTGCTCCTTACTAAAGTTTACTTTTGATCCTCATTGCAAAAAAGGGTGGTTTAGAAAAGGGATTAGTAAATGCAGTGTTGGAATTGGTTGTAGCAAGTGCCCTATAGAAGCTTGAGAAGAGGTTAAGAAGAAGAAGTGACCATTGCGCAAAAAAGATATCAAGTTCAGCATGCTGCAGTGAAATCCCATACTGTATGCTGTGTTGAGTAGTGTGGTTCTTTAAAAATTACGGGCAGATGTATAAGTGTTATTTCTTCTTCACCTTCCTGCAACGAGACACTGGGGAATTGGGGCTCTTATTACCTACATGGTTTATGGTGTACGATAAATCTCATACAGTGGAACCTTGGATTACGAGCATAATTCGTTCTGGAAGCGGGTTCGTATTTTAAAACACTCGTAAATCAAAGTGAATTTTCCCATAAAAAAATAATGGAAACTATTCGTTCCACAGCCCAAAAAAATATAAAGTAAAAATAAAACAAATTAACCTGCACGTTACCTTTAAAAAAAAGTAAAAAATAAATCCCAACAGATAATTGTTTATTTTAATGCGCGCAGGCCCTGTGTGTGTGTGTTTGTGTATGTGTGTGTGAAGCTAAAGTAAGAGGAGAGGAGGAATTAGACCCTCCCCTCTCCATCTTCTCATCTTACACAGTAAACCTTCCTCCTCTTTTATTTGAGTTTCACATACACACACACACACACACACATTAACGGAAAGACTGTTTTATCTGAAAAATTAGCAACGGAATCACTGCTGAAAGGGGGAAAAAAAATTAACCTGCACTTTACCTTTGAAAAGAATCGCGACAGAGCAGTGTTTCTGTGTAGAGCAAAGTGTGTGTGTGTGTGTGTGTGTGTGTGTGTGAAGGCGAAAGTAGGGGTGTGTGAAGGGGCACGGTGTCCAATGACCGTACAAAGGCGCACACACAGTCAGAAACTGCAGGCTGACCCAGAGAGGGAGAGAGAGAAAATGGATCTTTAACCTCTCTAATGAGACTGGCTTTTTGCTTTACACGTGTGCTGTACACACACGCATACAAACACAAAATAAAATATGTTTTACATGGACACACGGTCACAGTGTTATAGTAAACAGCACACACGTGCACGGATGTTGATTATACCAGTAAGAGACGCGCACTAAGACCCAGCAGGGGAGACGATTACCCACAATTCTGCAGTGCAAGAGAAAGAAAAACCATTGGCTCAGTTGTGATCACGTGACGCTCAACGTCAAAATAAGAAGAAGCGCATGCGTGATATATGATACTCGGTACTCGTAAACCAACACTTGTTTGTTTTTCAAGTAAGAATTTATTAAAAATATTTGCTCGTCTTGCGAAACACTCGCAAACCGCGTTACTCGCAATCCGAGGTTCCACTGTACTTGCAACAGACTGACCTCAACAATCTCAGGGTTGCTTGAACATTTTCTCCCAATGTCTATGTGTCTATGCAGTATGTACATCAAATTCTAAACGTGCTCTGGTTACAAGAAGTACCTGTAACAGCTGCCAAAGTACTTAATGATATCGAATTCCACATGTTACCAAACACTTGTGATGCAGAATATGACATGACCTGTCAATAGCATGCCATGAACATGATATGAGGTCTTGTAGATGATAAAAATCTGGGTCAGACTATTAGTCAAAACCTGGCATATCATCAGTAGTGGTAAAATGGCACAGATGTTGGCACTGAAAATAAACTTGACATCCTATTTTTTTTTTTGTCTGAGGTTTACAACATGAAGACCCAAAGTAAAGTGCTGGGAATTTTTATATGAAGACAAAATATGTTGTAAGCTTCTGAAATATATGGGCTTCCCAAAGACATGACATTTTAGTTTTAGATCCATGTGCTCCTTCTAAATAGACTTTAGTGCACAGATGTGTTTTATCCAGTTTCAAGCTCAAAAGTGTTTACACTGAGAGAAGCCTGTGGTCTCATCGTGTTGTTATGTGTGGTCGTGTGGTTGCTTAGTGGTATGTGCTCTTTCCACACTGCCCTCATTCAAGCCATACAGCAGAGCTACGGGACAGTCTTAAATAACAAGACTATGCATTATACAAACTAAACAAACAAAAAAATATATATATAATAAAATAATAATAATAACAAAATAAGTAATAATTAAAAAATAATAATAATGATAATAATAAAATAAGAGTAATAATAATACACACTTACAGTAATCATCCTTTCATTGTGATTAAGATGTACAGAGCCTAATTATACCTCCTCTTATAGCATTTGACATTCATATGCAAGCATATACAAACACAGCTTACATGTTATTTTAGTAAGCTGACAGCTTGAAGATTACCTCCAGCTGTTACAACTTGCATTTCTCTCTACTGTCCATGAGTGTACATAATACGTAATACATAACTGAAAATAGAAACAAATGTGTAGTGTACTAAAAATACCCAAGTTAAGTTTTATAATTGATAAATACAGACTAGTACATTTATAGTAACTATCTGTATTAATCAAAAAAAAAAACTTTAAAAAATTTAAGTTAAAAGCAGGATGAAATCCTACAGTATAGATTTGTCCATCATTGCATAAATTTCTCATGAAATTTACTTTGTTAATCCACTGAAACATAAATTTTACAAGTTTAATATAATTTAAATGACACCACTTTGTTGCATATTAATGTTGAGTGTGATAATAATTACTTGCCCTTTTGATGATAAAAGGTGTGCGTTTGTGTGTGTGCTGCCTGTTAATTTATCTGGTTTCAAGGGTAGTGTGTTTGGCTAATGCTTATTATATGGTTGTGTGTGGTTTATCGGGTGGCATAATGAAAAAGAAACTTTATTTGTAAATATGGTACAGTAACATCATGGGTGTTAATTAGCCTAGCAAATGCCATTGTGAAATAAATTTTAAACCTGATAGAAGGACAGGCACAACCTGTCATTATATAAACGTCATATAAAAATAACCAAAACTATCAAATCCTTTTACCAAGATTGTTATAAGGTGCAATCCTTCAGTTGTATTAAAATATGTAAAAAATATATACAGTGAAATCTCGGATTGCGAGTAATGCGGTTTGCAAGTGTTCCTCAAGACGAGCATAGATTGTTAATAAATTTTGACTTGAAAAACGAGCAAATCTTGGTTCACGAGTACCGAGTATCATGTATCACGCATGCGCTTCTTGTTTTGACGCCGAGCATCACGTGATCACAACTGAACTAACGGCTTTTCTCTCTCTTGCGCTGCGGAATTGTGGGTAATCGTCTCCTCTGCTGGGTCTTAGTGCTCGTCTCTCACTGATCAACTTTGCACGCGTGTACTGTTTACTATAACACTGTGACAACGTGTGTGAGCGTAAAACATATTTTATTTTGTGTCTGTATGCGTGTGTGTACAACGCGCGTGTAAAACAAAAGCAAGTCTCATTAGAGACGTTAAGGATCCATTTTCTCTCTCTGCTCAAGACTCACCCTGCTCTATGTGTCTGTGTGCACAACACCGTGCCCTACACACACACACACACACACACACACACAGACCCCTCCTACTTTCACCTTCACAGACACACATACACTCTTTCTCTCTGCTCTACACAGAAACACTGCTCTGTCGCGATTCTTTTCAAAGGTAAAGTGCAGGTTATTTTGTTTTATTTTGACTTTACAGCAGTGATTCCGTTAGTGTGTCGCTCAGTCGAGTGTCATTAGAGAGATTTGAGCGAATAATTTGAGTTTCCATTATTTCTTATGGGAAAAGTCGATTTGGTTTGAAATACGAGTTTGCTTCTGGAACGAATTATGCTCATTATCCAAGGTTCTCCTGTACCTCTGTTTTACAGAAGATGACAGCAGACTGTCCATATCAGTGTGTTTTGAGTAAAAAATGAAGCCTGTGGCAGATATTGGTATGTGAGTATTACCACTTGTGCCCTGTCAAAAAAAAAAAAAAAGAAAAAAACAACAACACACACACACACAGAGTAACCCAGCACGTCAGCAAAGTGCAGCAAATGGGCCTGTATTTCAGTAGTCCAAGAAAAGCAGCAGGTTGAAGTGAAGAATCAGTGGCACCCTGTCGGTTAAGTGTGTGTCTGCCTTTTATGGAAGTAATCTCACATACTCAAATATGTGGAGTTGCTCAAATAAACAAAAAGTATTTATTTTATTCAGTCAGAAATGTGTTTTTGTACTACCCAGGGTCTGTGCACTACATGTATCTCTTAAATGCAAAATAGCATTGCCTGCTTACGTAGTAAATATTTAAACACTAGCTAGTTAAGTGATTTTATTCCATTGGAAGTTTGTTGCATTAATATTGTTATAAAATATATTCCAATCCCCACCAAACTTACTAGCTCGGTCATGCAGTTATCTAGCAACCAGTCATGCTGATACAGGTCAAGAGCAGAGCTTTAGTTAAACATCAGAACAGGGAGATAATGGGATCTCAGTGACTTACATAATGGCTTGGTATGTAAAAGTATTTCTGAAACGGCTGATCTCCCGAGATATCACATAAAACAGTCAGAGTTTACATAAAATGGTGTGGGAAAAAGTGGAAGCTGATGAGAGAGAGAGAGAGAGAGAGAGAGATCATAGAATAATTAAGAAAACAGTCAACAGAAAGAAAACGTATCTCAAATATGTACTCTTACATATGCAGAGAAAAGAAAAGTATCTCAGAATGCACAACATGTCAAATCTTGAGGCAGATGAGCTGCAACATCCAAATTAAGTTACGCTCCTGGTAGCCAAGAACAGGAATCTAAGGCTGTTTCAGTGGACACTGAAAAATACCATGCAACGTTTTTTCCAGTATTCGCCTAACAATGGCCATGCCACGGTCACTACAGGCACATTTTCTTTCTTATTTTGATATTAAATGTTAACATTAATTGAAGCTCACATCTCTAGCTGTATGATTTGATACATGGTGATTGGATAATTGCATAAATGAGCAGGTTCCTATTAAAGTGGCAAGTAAATGTTTTTTTTTTTTTTTTTTATCTAAACTGTTTTTCAAGCCCATGCAGCTGGAAAACTTCACAAACAGGTGAAGGATTCGATATGTTGTTAAAAGATCTGCAGATATAGATCTATAAGCAGACTGTTCTGTCTCTATTCAAGAGCCAAGATTGATTTCCAGAAGTGACATTAAGGTTTATATTCTGCCTCCTGCTGTATTCGTTTCTGTGAAACCTTTTTGCTGCTCTTACGCTATAAGGCGAAAAGCGAGAGGCGCTGGTAGTCCTAATCATGCACTGTAGAAGTGTCCTCTCTACCTTCTGGAGTTTGTTGTCATGGTAAACACATCTGCCTATGTGAGGGTTTTCTTCAGCTTTCTGCCATGTGCTGAGCTATTTTTGTCATGTTAAGGAAGTGATTCATAGCTCCTCAATGCTGTCCATGTCTAAAGCCTGGCTTTGACTGTTCCTCAACGCAGGCTTTTAAACATTTATCACAATATTAGGCCTGGTTTATTCACTAAAAATTAATCAAACATGCCTTACCACAGTCCTCTTGTCCTGCTCTCTGTCTGTCATGCTGAATGAAGAGTAAACCCCTTAGGTAAACACTAGCACTCTTCTTTCCTCCGTGAGCCTCCATGTACTTTTTCACTTCTGTTTTGCTGTCTCCTGACATTTCCTTGATCCACTCCAACTCTACTCGTCATTTCAGATAAGGAACAATTAGTTTGTGCGATATCTCACACCTTAAATACTCCAGCCTTTTGTGTTTGCACACGTGCGCATGGAGTTAACAAGAAATTGTTATTAACGCAGATTTCTCACTGCAGACTCTTCACATTAAAGATCAGCAACATGTCGCTTTATGAAAGATACGGTTTATTTGCAGTTCGATGCCGACCGTCAGAGAGACAGAGAACAGAGTGTTAGGTTCATGTCTGGTGTATCTCTGCCAACTGGTCTGATGGAAAGAGGTTATATTAGGTACAGAACAAAAGCAGGTTGGTATGAAGTAGACAGGCTGGGAAATGTGATTTCTTTCAGACAGTGTGGAAAAGCTTCCACCAAAAAGACTGAACGATAGCAATCGACAGCTGTGAGACTACACTAGGCGTAGTTATTAAATACGCTGTTTTATAATAACATCAGGATCAAGTCATAATCTAAAAAAAAAAAAAACAGCTACATTGGGGAAGCGCTGACAGAGTCCAGAGTCCATTAACTGCTGTATGTGAGGGTATGAGCGCTTGCTTAGGAAAGTCTTAAGGTTAAAAATTATTTTATCTTCGTCTGATCTGTGGCATTGCTGCATATTGCCATAAGTACAAAATATTTAATATTAAGTGCAATAATTAAAATGTCATAATAATGCAGTATTTGTGTGATACAGTACAGAGGAGTAGAGCAGATTCAGACTAATTCAGATTAATTTAATTTAAAAGTAATGTAATTTCAGAATGCAGCAAAATCAAGCAGTTAATTAAACAGTAGCTTTCTGACTCTCAAGGGATTGTGTCTGAAACATAGGTATTTTTATTTGCCTTGTGCTGTCAGTTATGCAGGCCACTTTGTTGTTTGTTTAATCTGTGTTCTCCACAATCAAGGCACAAGTCTGTGCTGTGAACTTCCCAATCGCTGCAGTGATTTCTGCTGTATTAAATCAACAAGGAAATGATGTGTGTGAATGTGTGTGTGGCTTCTTGCTTTATTCTAATTTTAGAGACAGACAGAAGGATGATGTCAGACATGTTTGGCATGAGCACCAGTGTATTATACTGATATTTGACATACTAATGTTTCAGTCCAAAACTAACCAGCCATCAGTGTTGTAATTTATGTTAAAACCATATGTTGAAGTGCTTCCGTACAAGAGACCTTAAATATTTGTGGGAATTTTCCAGTTCCTGCTTGTTGCTGACAATAGCCATTGCTGTTTTTTTGACAGGCTGCTTAGGGGGAATGGATTCGAGATAAACAGGAAGATACTTAAGCAGGAACGATGGCTTGATTAAGTTCAAGTTGCACCTTTAATTGCACCTCATGTAAAGCAAGTATTTTTTAACCCTGTGCTTTACTATGCAGTCTATTATGATATTATATAACATTATATGATATGCAGTATTGTTACCCGCTTAATATAGTTAAAATAGCGCATCTGTAAATAGCGCAGGACCATTTATTATAAACAGACCCTCCTTTCCTGATTCAGACTCTGCTGAAATGAGTCTGAAGCCCTGATGCGGGCAGCGGTACATCTCTCTAGATGAGTTTGAAATAGATCGCCCCCTTCCCACTGATAAGCTTGAAATTGCAGATGGTATCATGTTATGGAGTAAGTTATCTCAGGCAACCTCATCTGGCTTAATCCCAAACCCTTCAGACTTCCCCTCTGTTTCTGCAGTTTAGATTGCACGTCTTCTCTCTCACTGACATAACAAAGTGAGTATCACACATTGCATCACAAGTCAATTCTCTGAACAGATAAGAAAACCTTATGAATTAGATTTAAAGAACACACAATTCCTTTTCTCCTCATTCTACCTTTTTGCTTAACATTTTCATTCTGTAATATAGTTACCGTAAAGCTGTTTAATGATATTCCATTCAATTGGAAAGGCAGATTATAAGTCATATAAAAAGTAAGTCATCATACAAATGAAATATGGATGCTTGCTTTTGCTACCGGTGTATAAGCCTGGAACAGCTAACTGATCATCAGTTTGGGTAGTAGCACTCTTTTCTTGGTTCTACTTGTTTTCCTTGTGAAAAAGCCAACGTTATGTACGTCATGGAGATAACATTGTTTTCTCCCTCAAGTGCAGCCCTTTTAAAATGGTTCCCCATAGGTCTGAGATTACAAGACAGCCTAATAGTAAACTGTTTGTGGTTTTATTTGTTGTGCTTTTGTTTTCTATTGATTTCTATTTATGTGGATATTAGGATCTTAAATGTCTGTGGGCTGTTACGTGTGCTGCAGGTTACAGACTAAATAATATCATCCGAAAAGAATAAATAACTAATAAGATGAGGTTTTAGCACCTTATTATTTTTTTATTAATATTATTCAGTAAGTATTTTGTTACTAAATAAATGAATATAGTAGATTTAATAAATAAAAATGAAACAGGTCATGGCTGTTTAACGGGTCACTTCTGTATTTGGTACTCGATCAAATACATTTAACCGATACCTGGTCATGGAATTTGACTAAGAACAGGCAGATCGGAATTCCTGCATAGGGTCGCTGATGTCATCAGTCAGCGCTGACAGTGCAGGGATTTCATAGCAGTGCTAGCAATAGCTGCTAAAACAGATAAAGCAAGGCTTTTAAAATTAAGCAAACTGGCTGCTTGCCATCCTGCAGAGCAAAATACAAATGCCATTCCCGAGGACAGACATGTCCACATTAGATTCAAATAAAACTTAGTTGTAATTATAAATGTGAATTGTAATGACATGCTAATCTGATCTCACCAAAAGAAAATCTGAATTAATCGATGTGGCTTGTAATATGAATGTAGCCTGAGTTAATTCTTTGGCATTAATCAAGTGCTAAGCTATCGAGTGAATTTTTCTGTTGTACCTTTGAACCCTTGCTTTCAAACTGACCTTTTCATGAGTCTCTTCGACTCATTGTTGTGTGTACACACAGAGGGTCTGTAAAAGCTGTCAGTCTACTCAGGAAGAGCTTTAGGTGAGTGTGCCTGAAATGAATGTGATCTTTCAGACAAACTGAATGAACAAGAGCAGAGCAAATCCCTAGAACGCTGTTCCCATTATTCCATGGCAAAAGAAGCTCCCTGGAGAGAGATGAATGTGCTTCCTACACTTTGGCTCCATTGTACGTATAGCCCACAACAGGTCTTTGAAAGCCCAAAATAGCAGATTTCAAATAATGATGGGGGAAAGTGTGAGCCAACGAAAGTGCAAACAAATCGGTAGCACTTTCTTTTCCCTCCTCTTATTTTTCTCTGTGGCTCTCCATTACTTTTCCTTCTGTCTGTTTCCTGCTCTCTGTCAATGTTAAATCACATGTGGGATTTGGAGATACACAGCAGCTCACACAATCCACAGGATGAAGAACGACCCAATCCTTAACCCTATTTATGCTTCTGCCACTGAAGCCTCGTAATATTCATTATTTAAATAAGACAAATGTGTTTGATTAAAATGTGTGTCGCCAGCACTCAGTCTCTCAACCAACCACAAATGTTCACAAAGTAAAAAAAAAAAGTGTAATGTTTAGACTGGATAGTTCAGCGTGTTTATAACAGTTCTGCATTGTATTGGAAAATTGGACATTTCAGGTGAGATTCATTTATGAGCGACTTTAGAATGGCGTTTCCTCAGACTGACGCTTGGTTGTGTTGAATAAAGTCACTACAAACACTAAGTAAAAGAGCTGCAACGTGGCAACAATTCTGCTTTCTGCTTGCTTAATTGAAATGGGTTATTTCCTTTAGGAATCCAGGAATATTAATGAATCTGAAGTGGATGATGTGTTGTGCGCAACAGGAATAATTTCTAGTTTGCTTGTTTATAAATGAAAACATTTATATTGATTTTTGGAATTTAATGCCGCACCACAACAGAGGTGGGCAAAGAACACAAATCCTGTATTTGATTAAAAGCAAAACCTCAAGTAAAATATTAAGTAAATAAAGAAGTCATCCTCCATTTACATTTCTACTTGTAAGAAAACGTACTTGCCTTCACATTTACTTATCAGAGAATACACTCTCTCTCTCTCTCTCTCTCTCTCACACTCTATGCTTCCATCTCCACATATAATTTGAAACACCTGCTACATGATTGAACATTTCACAGAGGGAATACAAATCATACAATTATGTATAATAGTCAGATATTATAATAGTGGCGATATTACCGCTTCAAATACTACACATCACTGTGGTTATGTAATGCAGCGCCATGCACAAATGTAGTGAAGTAGAAAGTATAGATATTTGTTGTGTAGGATGTAGTGAATTTAAAAACTACGTACATAAACCAAAGAAACTGTATTAAAGTACATTAACAAAGGAAATGTACTTAATTACCTTCCATTTCTGAACCACAGAGAGAGGAATTTTCATTTTTAAGGAAAAGAGCAAATGGCCTCATTCTCCTTCTCTGCCCCAGCAAACACATTACATCCAGGAAAAGCATCGACTGTGCAACACATACACTACCGTTCAAAAGTTTGGGGTCACTTGCAAATTTCTTTGTTTTTGTTTAGTGATTTATTTTCTACATTC
>JAQMYJ010000002.1:22431969-22445431 GCA_030014305.1 Clarias laeviceps | reverse complement strand
AAATGACCAATTAACAGCACCTCAGATTAGAGGCGTTATGAAGTCTTTACAGAGCATAAGTAGCAGAAACATCTCACTATTAACTGTTCAAAGGAGATTAATGCATTTTTTGGAGAAAGAAATAAAGATCAGGAACCATCATGGAGTTAGAAAGTGACCCCAAACTTTTGAACGGTAGTGTAGTCCTTTCTCTGCATATATAACCCGTAGCTAGTGATGTTCCAGCTTTAATAACATTTCGGGAGCTACAGTAGTCACTTCATGGCTTTTCTTAATAATTAATCTATCATAGTGTTTTTTTTCTAGATTAAAGGGTATAGTAATCGTCACATAAGCATTGAGGGAAAATGCCACAACAAAACCTATGAGCCTCATGTCTGCAAGTCAGATTTATTAAGTTGCTAGTATGACTCATCATTACCCCTGAGTGTACAGTGTTCTTTTTTGCAGATTGCAGAATGTGATTTTATAAATATTGTAATATCCATGGAAGCAATGACAAAAGGCATGTGTGGCTCTTGGAACTGGCCACAGACTCTGAAGATCCCAGAATTATTTAAGATCTTAAAGAAAGTACTTTTTGAACTACTACTGTTGGACGTTTGGAGTCCTGTTAGTGTTCTGCCATGATGTAACAGGGGGACATTGCTGGTGCAGTCACGATGATTTATAATAGACGAAAACATTTTCAACTGTAAGTTATAACAGTCATAATTTGCTGTGTGAGACCGAACAGCTTCATGGAGCATTTTAAGTGATGATTAATATCAAACTACTGAGAACTTCAGTGGAGAAATAGTGGACGCAGCAAATGCTGGGCCAGAAGATTGCCTCAGCTAGTTGGTGATCTATAAGATGACAAACACAGAGGGAATGAAGGCAACGTCGGTATGGAATTTAAAGCTTTCCTTTATCCTTATCTGTTTAAGCAGCGTGTATAGATGAAGAGGTGAGAGAGTTGGACGTACTGAAGGACTAAAGTGCTGCTGATATCAATCTCTTTTGAATGAGATGAATTTCTACTGGTGCCAGCATTGTGGGTAATGTACATTAGGAAACCATTAGCCAAAGTGAAAGTTGTTGATGGAAGACACTTAACCCAACAAGTCAGCTCAGAACTCATATAAGTCAAATAAGGTGGGATTTTTCCTTTATGAAGACATTCATGCCCATGGCTGTTAACAAACTACAAAAACATGATTAGGGCTGTAATTATACCACTATCCTACCATGGGATTAAACATACAGTATGCTTTTTAAAGCTGTTTCTAGACCACTGAATTTAAGTGCTACTTTAGGAAAACTGTGATCATGTTATATCTCCCTAGCTGACACAGTCCTTTTCGGTACAAGCCTCAGGAACTCATGAGGCATATCTATACCATGCTTGAAACTATACACTGTGTTTACATCTACCACAAATTCTGTTGTTTGTCATATAATAGTCCTTACCTGTAGTGCTCCCAATTTTCCGGTGCTGAAACTAGTGATTACGGTGCCATTTTGAACACACCAGGAGTGGGTCGGCCGTGGAATATAGGAGACCTGTCAGTGTTTTCAATACACTCGCAATTCACCTCATACCCTGCTCCATTAAAGTGTCATGACTCTCACTGCAGTTTTCTGTAATGAAACACCAGAGCCGCTCACTCGTGTGGGAGAGAAGATCTTGCACAGCTCAAAAAAAAAATCAAATAATGTATTCTCATATTATTACTATTATTTTTTTTTTCCCCAGGTACTCAGTTCTGCACAATGGAAACAACGGCGAACAGGAAAAACTGACAGTACACAATGACACAGAGTCGCAGGAATCCTGCTTCTGACCACCCTTCATCAGGGCAGAAACTGGAAGTAGCCATCGCTCACCATCAGCCCCATCACACCTGTAGCGCAAACTCACACGGGGGGGGGTGTGGGGGAGGGTTTGTCCAGGGACAGATTACTGAGTGGTGGACGGAGCTGAGTTTTACGCTCCAGAATGTTGTGAACAATGTTGCCAAAGGTATTTGATTTGTATTTAATGATGTAATTATTTCTTATGGTTAATGACCAGATCCGTTACAGATTTCTGCTTGTTGACTATTATTAATCATAAAGTATGATTTCACAAGCATTATTTGTGATGGATATTTCAACCGAATTTACAATCAGGAGATCCTTTCTACTGCCCAGAGGTTGCATAACAGCCATCACACTGTGTTCAATTATATTGGTTTTAATCTGAATCTGATATTGCTCATACATTCACACTTGTTTTTTTTTCTGTTTGTGTTGACCGTATGTGTAAAAAAAAAAATAATAATAATAATAATTAAGACACATAACAGATTCATCCTGCGAATAGTTTATACAACAGAACATTTTGATCCAGTTATTTTAACAATACTGATAGATATGCGACAACTGATGTAAGAAAATGTGCATTTGGGTGAAATTAAGAGTAGGAAAATACATTCACGAACCTGTGATCTTTAAAGCATTAGTAAAAGATTTACACTACATAGACTTAGTCCTTAGAGGCTCATAATGGATGCGTAACTGAGGTACAGAAATGATGGTACTTCTGAGTTTCCTCTTTAAATCCATGTTGTTGTTTTTTGTTGTTGTTGTTGTTGTTGATGTTGTTTGTTTTACAGATGAAATATTCCCACTCAGAAATCTGCGTATGAACATCACGCACGTTAGCTATGTTCATTTGCTTGGCATCCCTCACCAAACACTTATCCGAATTCATTGTCTGGTTTATTGTAGGATCCCTCTAATACGAGTGCATCCTACATACCCTACTCATCATACATATCCAGTCTTCATAATTAATATCCATGTGCTTTAAACATTATATCGTCTTCATAAGATTCATTATGATTACCAATCTGACCATTCTAAGAGATTTTCTATAATAGAGTCCCTTATTCGGGCATTATTGATATAAAAAAAAAAAACATATATACTGTATATCAAAAACAGCAAAAAAAAAAACATTTAGGTGTCAGCTTTTCTCAGCAAAAAAAGTATTTTCAGATGAAAGACTTCACATGAGTCATTACTGTTTCCATACAGATGCATAGAATGAAAATGGAAAAACCTTTTTAAAAAAAAGGCATTCCCATTATGCTTTGGTTTTAATAACCTCCCCTGCAAAGGATGCACTTAGAGCACTTTTAAAATATATTGATGGTACCTTTCATAAATAATACAGTATTCTGGTTGCTAATATTTGACCAAATTTTTAACAGAAGAATGAGGAAAAGTCCTTTAATGTGACAGTTTGTTGAAGTGTTAAGTGTTGTGCTGTGGTGTTGTTTCGGGAGAAAAAGAGAAGGAAGCTTCACATGAACAAGCAGCTTCCTGCGCTCTACTTACACTCTGTACCGCTAATTGTTCTCTAACCAGGTGGAAAAACCCTCGTAGTGTGCTGTCTACTTTTGCCGCCAAAGCTAAACCCATTCACAGGTGAACAGCAAAAGATATAATTTTCTTTCTTTTTTTTTAGCAGTATACTGTATGCTGGTCAGAGCTTGGTGTACAAGTTCATTTTAATTTAGTTGTAAATAGGAATATTTTTACGCAACCCTTGCTTCAGTGCCAGGCATTATTTTTGCAGAGTAGTGTAACATCAGTGCTGGATCGCACAGGTGCAGGCAGAGATACTCCTAGGAACGAGTAAATGGTCACAACAACGTGAACTCCTACAAGTTACTCTTAGAATAAACTCTCAGAAATAACTGGCAGGACATCAAACAGAATTCAATATTGACTGTGAAGCTCAGAAATGAACAGATGTAGTAAAGAATGTAGTACAGAATGTAGTAAACCATTTAATTAGATTTCTTTTTTTCCAGGGCGTTCGGGTACAGAATACGAAATGCCCCAAGATGTCATAGGAATCGGCATAGTTTTAACAGTACGCTCTTCACTTCATGTGGTGCTCAGGATGAGTACTGTAGGTGAGACATCAACCTCAGAGTTACGCAAACAGGCCTGACAGCTGTGTATTAAAAAATGATTTTCAGGGGATGTTAATTAACAACAAGCAGTCTGGAAAATTATTTTAATGCTCCTGTTCCACTCTGATACTCCAGGCTTTTTAATTATGTAGCACCGGGTTGACCATGAGTCACTGAGCATTCAGCAATTTTAGTAGCAGATGCAATCGTGGGAAAAAAATAAATTCATGAAAATCATCATCACTCCCATAATTTTACCAGTGTCGGTGTGAAGTTTGCCGGTGAGGATGTGTTTGACTATGAGAGTGTCAGGCGCGGATGTGCAGCCACACTTCCAAAAGTGTGTGTGGAAAGATTTCCGCAATGGCTGCCAAGTACTTATCGCAAGTCAGCAATGCAAGTTTCCTGAATTGTGCTCCGCAGTTCTCTGACTCTCTGGTCTTGTTAACGGTGACGTACTACAGCGATGTTAGGATGTGACATAAAAGCTGGAGTAGGCATGAGGAATGAGCAAGGATGCGTCTGCGATGTATCCTTACCGTAAAAAGAGCCATTCTAGGTATTGCTATATCAGTCCTTCTCTCGTACACACACACACACATATACAAAGCACCACACGAACACCACTGTGTATGAAGCCCTGAAGGCAGAAGTTCTAAACATGAATGTGTTGTAAATCTCTCCCTAACTTTTGTAAACTCAGTATTTATTTTGGTGGATATAAAGATTGATATTTTTCATGTAAGGCTTCTCTTTCAGGGAGCTATGTGGATTACTTTTTCTGTTGCTATGTGACAGCTCTAATACATGATTATAATTAAAGATGATGGAAAATAATGTAAAATGTGTGGCAACTGCTTCGTTTTATACTCCGCTTCATATTATTTTCGGTCATTACACTCAATCATGTAGCTCTCAGCACTCGGCAACAAAGGAGATATTTTATGTACAGATGTTTATGTATTCATGAAAGCTCAGGGCAGCTGATCAGGGCAGCATTCGTCTTTCACAGACTATACTTTTTTCTTTTTTTAAATGGAGGATACAGGATGGCATGGTGGTGATCGCAGGAAGAGCAGAAGACTTCTCCATATGGATTTACTTTGTGTTTGCAGGCACTGACGGACGCGAACACAACTTGCTTCCTAAACATGTGCTCGTCAGACTAAATACAAAGCCACAATCGAGATGGAGTCAAAACAACATGCAGCTGAAAATGCAGGAAGTCTGATCAGTATTCTTTTGGGGTTTTTTTATGCTCATTATTATGTTTTTTTTCCTCACCCGTTCCCCTTCCAAAGCTGTCACCAGTCTTTCACTCCTTTCATCAAGCATGGTGTAGTTTACATTTAGGCTGCTAGACCACGCAGATGTCTTGCATATACACCCACCAGCCACTTCATTAGATGCACTTGTTCAGCTGCTCTTTAACACAAATATTTAATCAGCCAATCACAAGGCAGCAACTCAATGCGTTTAGGCATGTAGACATGGTCAAGGTCAGCTGCTGAAGTTCAAATCGAGCATCAGAATGGGAGAAGGAAAGTGATTTAAGTGACTTTGAACAATGACAGGGTTGTTGGTGCCAGATGGCTCTGACTATTTCCGAAGATGCTGATCTACTGGGATTTTCACGTACAACCGTGTCTAGGGTTTACAGAGAATGGTCCAGTGAGCAGCAGTTTTCTGCGTTGTTGATGCCAGAGGTCCTTAAAGCAGCAGAAGACCACACTGGGAGCCACTCCTTTCAGCTAAGAACATGACACTGAGGTTCCTGTTCACATGGGCTCTTCATTCGAGATTGGAAAAACATTGCCTTGTCTGATGAGTCTGGATTTCTGCTGCAACATTTGGATAGTACGGTCAGAATTTTGATCTAAACGACATGAAAGCATGGCTCCATCATGCCTTGTGTCAATGGGTTCAGGCTGGTGGTGGTTGTGTAATGGTGTTTTGGATATTTTCTTACTACCAAATGTCACAGCCTACCTGAGAATTGTTGCTGACTGTATCTGTCCCTTTATGACCACAGCGTAACATGTCACAAGGTTCAATTATTCTTAACTAGTTTCTTGAACATGACCATGAGGTCACTGTACTCAAATGGCCTCCACAGTCACCAGATCTTAATCCAATAGAGCACCTTTGGCATGTGTTAGAACAAGAGATTCAAATCATAGACGTGCAGCCGAGATGAAGAAGCCGGTGAGTGTAAATTTGCTCATTTGCTCTGAAAACTTTCTGTGGAGCAGAGCTGATCCATGAACCCTAATGCACCAGACCTTATTAGAAGTTTGGAAAAAGTAAAATGAAAATCACTTATTTTTAATCGCTTCCGAAATTTCTGTTTCTTTTGAGACTTACCTCATTAATTGCAGATTTATCATTATCATTTATTATTCCTTGTGCAGTTTTTCAGATGTACTTTGTGTTCTACAAGATGAATGACGACTAAGGTCCTCATATTTAATCAGATGTTATAACAATTCCTGGAGAGTGATTTATTTTTTTGAAATGAACAAATAAATGCAGAATGAATAAATACTTGAATCAATGAAAAAGTCAATGTGTGCTTTATAATGTTGTTTAGGGTGCCTATAGTTTTGACATAAATGCTATTATTCAAAGTATAACGGTTGTTTTATATATAGAAAATGTATAGGGTTTTTTAGTTTTATTTTATTTTTTTAAACAATTTAGGTTGAAAATGTTAAGACTTTTGTTTAGTAATGTATGGACACGAACACAGTCAGGGCCATAAGTATTTGGACAGCGATAAGGAATTGTTCTGGGCTGATTCTGATACACAAAGGGGGGGTGGAGGGTGGGAGTGAAGTTCTGTTAGGTCTGGTTCTTTCTAATCTGACATATTGGGTCTGAAATAAAAAGAAAAAAAAATTCATATAATGTATTCAAATACAGTTTGTATTTACCATTAACAAGTATCTCCACCTCCTTGTTTGCTTAAAAAAGTCTGATACAGTAACATTATACTTTCCATATGATTTATAATATCACCTCATGGAAGCTTAACCAGAAATACAATGATGAATAATGACAGAACAGACAGCAGACTCGACTCTAAAAGAGAACACATTGAAAAAAAAATTTATATGGTCCTTTAGTTAAAACACAGAAAAAAGAGTGATGAGTGGCTTGGGTATGACCTAGATAATTGCACAGACATAGTCTCTCTGCAATAATGAATTGCACATTTGTTCCAATGATGGAAAACACCAGTCAAAAGCTTGGACACACCTTCTAATTCAATGTTTTTATTGATTTATTTTCTATATTCTATGGAATAACACACATGGAATTATGTATTTCAAAATGTTCTTGTCAGTAGTTCTTGCAAGAACAGTATTCTGAGGTACATTTATAAAAACCCATCAAGCACCATGATGAAACCGGCTCTCATGGAGACCTTCCCAGGAAACAAGACCAAAACGTACCTCTACACAAAATAATATCCCAATAATTAAAAATGAAAAAGGTTGTGCATGCACCAAAAGCCATTGCTTTTCTCCTTGATTTACTGTAATTTGCTACTAAATCAAAGCATGGACTTAACCAACATATTATTAACACTAAACTGCAAACTAAAATAACCACAAACAACAGCAGAGTGATTTTTCCATTGAGACAAAATGGAAGGTGGATTTATAGCGTTTTGGAAAAAAAAAAATCACACCAAATTTACACTCCTGCAACCCAAGCAATTTTGTCAAAATATTTTGGCTTTTTTTTGTTTGTTTATTTTTTTTTAACACTCAAAGAAATCATGCACATCAGTGTGTAATGCTTCTGGCTTCATTTGAAAAATAGAAAAATATAGGGTTTTTTTTTCTCAAAACTGCAAAAATGGAGTTATCTCACTTTGCTGTCAAAGCCCAGAGTTGAGCAGTTGAGAATTACAGTTTATGGATTAACAGCATCTGTCTGACATTTGAATTTATAACATTACAGGAATTATATACAGAATATAAACTGCAGCCACTACTAACACAGATGCGCTACATTTGTTACTGACAATCACAGTATATAATCATGTATGCACTTTATCATTATAAGGCATTACTGTTTTTTTGTAAGTTTTTTTTCAGTAAGGCATTACTGATTTTTATGTAAATTCTCAGGCCCTGCCATTTGATATCTCAGGGCTTCGTTTCATCCCAGGTGCTGAGTTGCAGACGTGCCGTTATCTGAATGAGCTGAGAAATGTCTTTCTCTCCTGATTGCTATTTGAAGTGCCTTGCTGAGTTAAGTGCTCGCTCATCAGCCTTTCTCCGAAAGCCTCTGGCCTTTTTATTTTGCTGTGAAAAAGCCAAAAATCTTAATTTTTTTCACTCTGAAATGTCAAGTGTTATAATAGGCTTTGTGCATAGTGCACAAAGTGTGTTTCCTTTACGTGAGGTTTCTTTGTTTACTTGTAGTTTTTCCTCACTCGATACAACACATCCTTTCTAACCAAAATCAAGGCTCTCAAAGAAATTAATACAGTCACAGACACACTCTTTGATTGTGTGCAGCTCCACTGCAAAATACTAATTTCTTCTCAGACATGTGTATTTAAAAAAATTATTACTGATCCCAAAACAACAAATGAGTTATCTTTTGATTAAATAATGCATTAAGCTTTAATCATGCAGATACAAAGCAAAACATTCCAGACACTCACAGTCTTTTAAATTAGTTTTTCCTTTACTGTAAGTAAAATAGCTTTTTTGGGGGTAATATTCTACAATAGCAGTTTTGCTTTAATTATTTTGTTAATTTGAAATGAAAATATTTGTGTATGTACTTATGCAATATAAGAATTTCTCATTTCAGGCAAAAGAATATCATTTACTTTATGTCCCATAATATAATTTTCTCTCCCTGGGAATAAGATAGTAATTAGGGAATAATTGAGAGTAGAATTACCTGCCCTGTTCTTGCCACAAGAATTCTCCATGGCTTACTCTGCTATATGGGTTTTAAAGATCATTCATCCAGGAACCACTTGTTACCATAGATTCCAGTGTGGGAGGATGACTTTAATAATGATATAACCTCAAGCAATAGCTGAGAGGCTTTTACACTTGACTTGTGCTGTAGGCTTCTGTCTAGTGAATTTTTAGAGAAAGCATTTAATATGCAGCGTTCGGTATGGCAGCTCATTTTATTTATTCAGCTGTGTTTGAGCTAATATCATTATCCATAGTTATCAGGTTTCAGGAAGTAACTAAGCCTAAAAAAAAAATGAAACCTAAAACACAAAAAGACAAGAAACTAGTCCAAACTATTTGGAAAGTGGAAAAAGTTGGCGACTCTATAATACCCTTTTCTCTTTCTTTTTAGTACAATACATAACCAAATAACCAAATCTCTCTTTATCTCTCACAGAACAACCTTAATGATCCCAACCAATCTGGATGCAAAGTGGCACATTCCACAGAGACTGCCCTTCTGTCAGTCACTGAGAAGCACCATGCTGCTAGATCTGCTAAACTGTCATCTGTCCTCATCCTCCTGGACCTGTCAGCTGCATTTGACACAGTGAACCACAATATTCTATTATCTATTCTTATAAGCCTTGGAATCTGTGCAACAGCGTGGCAGTGGTTTGCTTCTTATCTATAGAAGCAAGATAGGTCATATGAGGTGACATGGAGGGGATCCACATCTGCCCCACACAGACTCTCTACTGGTGTCCCACAGGGCTCAGTACTTGGTCCTCTTCTGTTCTCCCTCTATACCCGGTCTCTTGGTAAAGTCATATCATCACATGGATTTTCATACCATTGTTATGCAGATGACACGCAACTTATTCTCTCATTTCCCCCCTCAAATACTCAGGTTTCCACCCGGATCTCAGCATGTCTGGCAGACATCTCATTCTGGATGGCAGCTCATCAGCTGAAGCTCAATCTGAGTAAAACCGAACTGCTGTTCATCCCTAGTGACTCATCCCTAGGTCAAGACCTTGTGATATCCCTGGACAACAATCAGATCACTCCTTCAGCCACCGCCCCCCGCAATCTTGGGGCAACCGTGGACAATCATCTGTCATTTTCCCCACACATTGCTAACCTTACTCGCTCTTGTCGATTACTTATTTACAACATCAGAAGAATCTGCCCATTTCTTTCTTCACAGGCTACTCAGGTGCTTGTTCAGCCCCTTGTCATTCACCACCCCAAAAAAAAACTCTTCCCAGTTGTGTTTGACTGATGGCACTTAGTTAGTAACCTAGTAACCAGTGTAAGTATCTATTCAGTGATGTAAACTTCAAAGCGCTTTTTGTAAGTCGCTCTGCATAAAAGCATCTGCCAAATGCCTAAATGTAAATGTAAATGTAAATGCAATACACACATCAGCCATAGCATCAAAACCATTACCATTTCAACCTCCTAGGTTTTGGGTTCTCCTTGTACCAACGGGGTTATATATGCCCCCTCAGAACATGGCTCCACATGGCCTCTGGGAGTATGCTGTTGTGTCTGCCACTAGAATGCTTGCAACAGATCCTTTGGGTGCTGTAAGATGTGGGGTGGGACCTCCATGGATCAGACTTGTTTGTCTGGCGCTGCATGGATCAGACTTGATTGTCTGGCGCAGATCCTTTGGGTGCTGTAAGTTGTTGGGTGGGACCTCCATGGATCAGAATTGTTTGTCTGGCGCAAATGGGTACTCAATCAGATTGGGATCTGGGGAGTTTGAAGGACTTGGGTTCTTTGCCTGCCGGAGCCCATACTGTGACTGTGGTGCACTGGGCGTTCTGGTATCTTTCCGTTCAGCCTGTTCAGCATCGACCTTTTGGCGATTTGTGCTGCACTGGCTTTTCTGTGCGATTGGACCAGGCAGGCTGGCCTTTGTTTGCAGACTGTGTTATATATTTTAGATTATTTGTTATAAACCAGGACCTTTGCTGTGGCTGAAAAGTTTTAAAATACATTGACATTTAAACCCCCCCAACCCAGGAGGTCTGTGGTGACAGTGCTAACCACTCATTGTGGCCATAGTGCCACTTATAAAGAAGATTTCAATGTCCACAAAATGGATGACATCTTTCAATTCATCCACCCACCGGTGCTGAAAAGTGGAACTGCACACAAACCACTACAACCATCAGTTCCAGTTGTTGGATCCCTTTATTAATATGGAGAATGTTCAGCAGGTTTTTTAAAGTAAGTTCACATGCTGTTTTGTACTTTGGTCTACTACTAAATTACTTATTGTTGTTGTTTATGTTTTGTGGGTCAAAGATGTGGCGGCATGGTGGCTTAGTGGTTAGCACTGGTGCCTTGCACTCCAGGATCCGAGTTCGATTCCCGCCTGTGTGCATGGAGTTCTCCTTATGCTTGGTTGGTTTCCTCCCACAGTCCAAAGACACGCAGGTTTGGCTAGTTGGGGTGCCGGAGGCCCTACCATGATCGTAAAAATGGTAATAAATATTGACCTCCATGGTCCCTAGTTGAACTACAGAGGTTCCTAGATGAATGGATGGATGGGTAAAAAATGACCATGCAATCTTTACGTTAGAGAGGGGAAGCCAAACTGAGCCTGAGGAAGCTGGAAAGGTTAAAGTCATAAATTCTAAATGTATTTATCATTTGTTTTTCTGTCATATACAGTACCACCAATATCCTTTGAGAACACCAAACAAAAAATACAGTTGACCACAGACAATGATTTAATATGAGCAGTAACCTTGGCCACCATGCAGCAGTAGACATTTAGAAATCCTCTACAACACATCCGCTTGACAGTGTCAGACTACATAGTTAAATTAAACAGACATGTACAGAACCACTACAGTACGAGTACAAGTGCACTCAACTTTTTTTTCCTCTTTCTGGAACATTAGATGATTGAACCAGCTGTGGATCTGCTTACAAAAGCATGAACTTTTAGTCTAGTCTCTCATGAGCAATTAGGATGACCCTTGTCTCTTTTGAAATCTCTCTTCTTTGTGTTGGTTTGTCCCTCCTCTCCTTCCTCTCTAATATTCTTGTCCTACTGTCCAGTCTTATCTTTCCCTAACATTCTTCTTCTCTGTTCCACTACTCCTTCATCCTTTTCTTTTCCAACTGCTTTACTGTCTCTTGTTTTTACACCTCATTTCTTCAACAATTTTTTTTGTTTGTTCTGCCATCACTGTGTGACTACCCCTAGGATTTTGACATAAAAAAGCTAAAAAAAAAAATCATTCGGCTAACAATATTCAAGTGAAAACTAATTAGCAGATGACTGTGCTCAGACTCAAGAATCTACAAGGATCTTACAATCGATCTATAGGATCTATATGTCAAAAAACAATGATAAGGACAGGGGTATAAAATAATTTCCTCAACACCATGAAAGGCTTTTATACAGAAGTGGGAGGAAAATGGCATGCCACAGTGACTTTTGTGCTTCCAAAATACCTGGAGTTTGATGGTGCAGAATAACAGAACACAATTATGAGAGTAAAAACTCCCAGGAACCCCTTTAATGGCCCAAACATAAGGAAATGGTTTGGAGCGAGATCAGGACTGTACAGGGGATGTGTGTACTCACAGCCAATTTCATGTAATGTGCAAGTGGTGTTGATGGATGATAGCGTGTACGGTTCCATAGACAGACAGTCTCATCAGCAGGATGGCAACAAGTTAATCACCAATTTTCAAGGATCAGACGTTTCATGCACTGAATGTTCAAGGGAACGATTGCTGTGGTCTCAGAGCCACGCCAGCTGGGATTATTCACAGACATCCGGCCTTCTTTAATGTGTTTGCACGATTCAAATATTTTACCGTAGTTAAGAGTCTAATTATCGTTCTATGCTTGAAGTCTCCTGTAAATGTCGGTACGACTTGTGAGAAATTTTATCACAAGTACCGGATTGTCTTGAATGCCCCTTATAGATTAAAGGCCAAGAAGAAAACTTACAATACCAGGGAGGCTGCCAAGAGACCTACAGCAACTTTAAAGTTCCTTACATGTAACTACAATCTCTCATCTGGGTGGTTAGATGCAAGCATTTTCTTGCGAAAAAAATAATAATAAAATAGGCAAAATGTCTTGTGGTCTGATAAAATAATAATAATTTTTTTTTAATGCATTACATCATTAAATTATACAGCTTATCACCCAAAGAACACCATACCCTCTGTAAAGCTTGGTGGTGGTAGCATCAAGTGTGGTGTAAAATTACCAAATCAAGATGTGCTGACTGAGTAATGCATTACAAGCAAAAGGTACTGAAACGAAATATGAGTTAAGAGATATTCATTAAGGTATTCTAAGTTATTCTCTTTGTTCTTCCTAAAGGTTTTCTGGTTGTTGTTTTTTTTTACCAGAGTTTTGTTGGTTGCTTTATCACATTAAAGGTGGAAAACGATCTGAGTGGATTTATATATATATATACTCAGCAAAAAAAGAAACGTCCTCTGACTTTCAACTGTGTAAATACTTAATGTGTAAATATTTGTATGAACACTAAAAGAGTCAACACCATAAGACATAAACTAAAAATGTTTCACAAT
>JAQMYJ010000002.1:22411966-22422832 GCA_030014305.1 Clarias laeviceps | reverse complement strand
TATATATGTGTGTGTGTGTGTGTGTGTGTGTAAAAAAACTCATTTAAGTCGTATTTGGCTCCACCTCCTGGTGATGCGCTGGATTCAACAATATCTGTCCATTAAAAGCCAATTCTCTTTAATCTTCTACCGAAATGAAATGTGAGGGTAGAATGTTCAGGGTTTTTTTTTTTTTTTTGGGCTGTCATAATGCACACACCGTTTCACTTGGAAATACATTCCAGAAAATGTGTCATTACTCTCACATACATTTTCTCATCTTGTTCCTATAACATTCTCTTTCTTTCTCTCTCTCTGTCTTTCTTTTGCTAGCAGATTTTTAACTTAACACCCAATGGTGCGTTCGAATATAGCGACAGTTGTTTTTTGTTTTTTTTCCACCTAATGAATCAACCTTCCTGTCCTGACCATGTGCACAAAGCCCCAGATTCCACAGTTAAATCAGATGGATGAAGTTTATTGCATTTTATCCTGAGCTGAGGTTTTGCCCGCTCTGCCATTCAACTATTCAACTTCTTCTTGAAACATATGAGGCAAACACTGATTTTTGTGCCAAAGGGGGCAGTGGCTGTCATAATGTCATAAAGAAATTTGGTTAACTTGGCATATAATGACAACAAGGGGGGGGGGGTGTCTACTTGCTTGTCATTCATGTTACCCGTCAGTTCAGAAGACTCCATTTCCACTAGCAGTTGTGCTCGGTTTGACTTGCTTTCTGAATAGTCTTCTAACATGGACTTCTCCAGGTTTGTCTTTGTTAGCGATGAGAAAGTTGGATAACTTTTTTTTTTTTTTTTTTTTTTTTTAAACAACAAAATGTATAGTCCATGTTTTAAATTTAAGAAGCTAATATGTCTGTAACTTGACTGATCAAAAAGGAAGTTCTTTAACATTTTCTACCCTGTTTGTAAAATAAATACTACACCTTTCCAAAATAAATTTGTCACAGAAGGCCCTTCAGTTTCTGAACTTTTCACCAAAACACTTTAGATCTGTATTAACTTTGGTCCTGGGATATCTAAATATAGTAATCCTGACAAATTGGTGATTTTTACCACTGTAATAAAAACATGTCATGTCAACAACTTGTCAACAAGAAGTCATGGACATTCCAGCTATTCTTCATTGGCCCTTCATTGACCCTTAAAACCACCAGCAACACCATGATGTTTGCCATGATGAAGCAGTTACTGAAGACAAGGAAATAAGCTATACACTGGTGCAGGTTGTGTAATATGTATATTCATTGCTGTTTCTCCTTTTGACTGATAATGCTGTTGAATTTTTTTGGTTGTTGTTTTTTACTCCTTTGGGAGAATTATAAGTTATACACCTCTGATACACCACAACTCTTATACACCACAATTACACTTGTGGAGTGAAATGCACTGGTAACGCAAGTGATGTGGAAAATGCTTAACATTAACAACTTGATTTCTTACTGGATGAAGTCCAGTCCCTCAGCCAGTTTTCCCAAACTCATGTTTTCAGTATAGTTTTCCTACAGCTAGACAAGGAGGCTGATTTCTGTGCTGTTTGTTCTTGCTATTTATCATGTTCAGTTGCTGCTTAGTTAAAAGAAGCTGTCCAGAAGAATCCAAAAATAATCCCCTAATATGAAAGCTTGTCTTTTTTATTATTAGATTTAAGACATGCATAGTTCATTAACTTTCTCTGGGCGAAGAAACCTAATTGGATTTTGATCTAAGTGAAGTAATTCCATGTGCTTCTTTCACATTCAGTTTCTAAATCAACTTTATAGGGACATTGTAAATTATCACAAACTCTCTTGTTCAAGCTAAAGAACACTCATCCTGGAGTCAAAGCATGTAAAGCTTTTAATGTTGTTCTGTCTTCTTCCGAGTCGTTTCCACCCAATTGAAGTCGATTATCTGTCATGTGATTCTAATATTCTCCAAAAAAATTAAGCTGTTCCATGCCTCCATGGCTTTCCTGTCCTGGCTGTGAAATGCAATGCTTTTCTTTCATTCTTGGTCATTTTAAGGATGTAATATTTCAGTGTCCTAACAGTTCTCTACGATGATCTTTTGTTCAACCCTTTTCTGTAAATCTTGATATTTTGAGGCATGTTGCAATGTATTGTATTGTATTGTCAGTAGTTACTTCTTTTTATTGTCTAATTGTCACTGACTTGTTTAGCTGTGGCACTGCTAACAATGAGAATAGAATGGAAATCATTGCTTCATTGTCTTTCTGCAGACCCCTTACATTCTGTCATAGAAGAGGATCTGTCCATTCTCACCGTTGGCTTAACTTTGATATTTGGAATTTTATCCACGGACGGTCCTTTTTGTGGGACAATCAGCTCCATCGTTCTTTGCTTTTATTGCCTGCTTGAGGTTGTGTCGCCTCTCCCTGTCATTTTGAAGTCATGTCTCAGAAGCTGACACCTGACAGCGCTCAAAAGGGCTT
This sequence comes from Clarias laeviceps, assembly GCA_030014305.1. Lineage (NCBI taxonomy): Eukaryota > Metazoa > Chordata > Actinopteri > Siluriformes > Clariidae > Clarias > Clarias laeviceps. The sequence continues at coordinate 22,420,399 of JAQMYJ010000002.1, read as the reverse complement.
TGCCGTAGGCCGGGGGCTCTTGGCCGCTGCGGAGACTCTTAACTTTAGCATGAACGAGTCTCGGCCTGATCCCTATGGCTCCTCCTCCCAGCAGCATGGAGGTATGGGTGGAGTGGACAGCCAAGATTCCCAGCTGGCCCCCCGTCGTGTAGGCAACCCTCTCAGCAATACCATGAAGCTTTTTGCCAGCCTCGGTCTCTCTCCCGATGACTTGGACGCGCTGGCTCAGGTGCCCGAAGAGAACATCAGTGTAGAAACGCTACCACATCTTATCATGCAGCTAAAGAACCGAAAGACAGAGACTGGTCGACATCTAAGCAGTGACCTGCTATCTCAGTCCCTCTCCCCAGACCCCTCATACAGGGGAGGTCGAGATGACTGGGGAGATGTGCAGGGAGGACGACTGGACCGTTCCGCAGCTTCCACGAGCCAGAGCCGCACTTCTCAGTCTGATTTTGGCTACAGTTCGTCTCAAGATTTATCCGCTCGCAGCTACGATTTGCTCGATTACGGGAGCGGCGGCGGCAGTCGAGATCGTCAGTATTCCGAGCTTTCCACTGACCGCTATCGTGGCTTAGGCACGACCTCATCTTCAGCATCTGATGATCTCTTTATGCAGCGGCGGATGGGATCGCCATCTCAGGGCAAAGTTCAGGATTTCTTGGGTGTCATGCCACACATGTTTCCCCACGTGTGCTCCCTTTGTGATTTTGATGTGCATTCCTCCATGGTGAGTAGGTCAGAACAGTTTCTTTCACACATCAATTTTTTTTAACCCCCTTTATGAACATATGAGACACATGATGGTGGACACCAGTTTTCAAAACTGTTTCTTCAGTTTGCTCAACAGTGCATCTTGGTGTTCTTCCAGTGTGGTTAGCGTGTCATTCCTATTTAGTATTTATAGTAGGTGAGAATAACTGCACCATTTTGCTGTGCTGATTAAAATCAATGTAAATATTGTAGTTAAATATATTTAAAAATGGGATCAATGTTTAAATCCATTGTTGTGTGTGGGAGATCAGCATACATCACGGCACATAAGGATTCTTAAGCATTTCTTATTGTTAAATTAGACAGAATTAAATATTATTGGCCAGCTTGATGACATTATATAAAAAATAGATTGATTTATTTATTTATTTTTGTGTCATTTCAGGAATGGACTCAGCACACAACTGGGATGCGGCATGCAGAAAACCGGAGGGTCCTCTTGCAAATGTACGTTATTTTTTCATTTGCCGTGAATCAAGTTATAACTAAATAACATGCCAAACTATAGCTCACTGCTATCCGTGTCAATATATCAAGCTTCCTGGGCAAAAAAAAAAAAAAAGAAGAAAGATATATTTGTATGTAAATTCTTTTCCCTCCCCTTGCTGTCCGTGTCAGATAATGAATCCACCTGTGCAGTTTCAACTAGTACTGTGTAAGGTTAAAGGTTGATGATTTGCAAGCCAAAGTGCCTGTGTTTGATTGTCATTGATAAGAGAGGAATTTGGTCCTATGCATTCACACTTCCTGGAGTGTTGGAGTTTGAATGTTATTTTGTTTTGTAAATGAAGCACAAAACCCAAACCTTTGTGTCTGAACCAAAATCTGACCATTGCTTTTTACGTCAAGTAATGGTCCCCCTTTGTGTAACCTGATGATGACATTTACAGAGCGACTTAATTTTATCTCATTACATATATCTGAGCAGTTTAGGTTTATAGGCTTTGCTCAAGATGTAGCTTGGTGGTGGTGTGGTTTGAACCTGGGACCTCCTGGTCAGCATTCCAGTGTAATAACCTCATAACCACAAAAGCTACTGCTGCTTTTGTTGAATGTGACTTTTTTTTTTTTTTTTTTTTTTAATCCAGAAAGCTTAATGTTTCCTGATTTTTGTATTATTTATAAAATTGTGCATAATTCCTCCAGATGTAATATATCCATCTTCCATTTTCAAAAGTAACTCGGTTGTTCTGCTTTCCTGTTTGCAGGTATCCAGATTGGGACCCTCAGATGCCCTCTGGCCGAATGTATGTAAACATGTGATTTGGATTATTTTTTTTTTTCTTCTTCCAGATCAGTGACAAATTAAAGGAAAAAAATGCTTACTGCATGGTGCTGCCATGGTGCTGCCATACACAATTAACACAAAGCGTCAGATCAGATCAATACAAAGTTTTTCTTACTTAAGTTTTACCCCCAATGGACATGGGCACTTTTAGGATGACGTCTATTCCCAACTGCAGGACATGAGGCCCGACGGAAGTAGAAAAATTATCTAAATTATGTCATGGCCATTTGATCATTTATTGGTGATTTTTCATGTTTTACACAGTGCTCTACAATACCATCACATAAAATAAAAAAAAAATCACCAGCAAATGCAGTAGCTTTTGGAAGACCTGTGTTCATCCTTCCAGTCCACTAGAGTCTGTACATGGATGTATTAAAGCTAGTTTGTACATTTGTGGACCAATACCTCGGAGATGCACCATGGTGTTTTTCCTTTAATTTGTAATCAGGCTGTGTGTGTAATAGATGATTATTTTCAGTACAATGCATGTGTTTCCAGGTTCAAATAATTTATTTTGTCTCTCTCAGGTCAGATTCTCTCTCCCTAAGCTCAAAAAGTCGATCAGATGGTCTCCTGGGAGCTGCTCCATCTTCTCTGAGACAGCGAACAAGCATGAGTTCAAGTTGGGGTAAGTGGTCTGTGTACAGATTTGGTTTTGATGTTTATATTGTTTTTAATTTAAATATCTTTACAACATGTAATTTTTTTTACCTTAAGTATGTTTAGCTATTTATTCTTTAAGATGCAATTTTTAAAATCTTGGCAAATGGACTGTACAGTATCTTTACTTTGTGTGGATTTGACATGATTGGTCAGAGAACTGAATCTAGAAATGAATAATTTGTTCAGACACAGTGGTATATGAAACCTGGCTGATGTTTTATATATCGCTGGTGTTTGGTAAATTTAAAGCTCTAATTGAATATTTGTCATTTTTAAAGGATCTTCTTCAAGCATGAACTTGTCAAGCAAATCATCATATTCTGTGACTCCAAAGGTATAAATGTTACACAAATTACTGTTGAGTTGAATTATTAAATACTTTATTAATATAAAATTTACTGAATTATTCTAATTCTTTAAATTTATTTTATTATTATTATTATTTCTGCTTTTGTATTTCAGATCAGAAGCAGGGTAGTGGTGGTGAAATATGATGAGAAGCCCAAATTATCTGCCCTGTTTGCTTTAGCCAGTCGTTTTGGTCATATTCGTGAACATCTTGTACTCAAGAATAAGGTAACACACTTCATATAACTGCTATATTTTACTGGGATTCATATTGTATTATTTGATTCAAATAACTCATGGGTATTTTACTTTATTATAATTATCATACAGAGCAGGTGACACTGTGTGTGTCTCTGTCTCTCTCTCTCTCTCACGCACACGCAATGTCGAATCAACATGCAGCAATACTGACATGAAGGCTAACTAACACCTGATGTGCACTATATCATTTCAGTTCAATTAATTTTATTCGTATTGCGCTTTTAACAATTGTTGCAAAGCATCGTTGCAAAGCAGCTTTACAGAAATAAAAAATTATGGAAAGAAATAAAACATGTACAGAAAAGAAAAAAACCTTGACAGAAACCAGACTCGACAGGGAACCTGTCATCAGGGAATCTTCATTTTGTTTGAGATCACATAGTATTTTTTTTTTTATCCCAGTGTAGCTCAGAATAAGGGTCGGGTACCAAAACCTTATATAAACAGTATGTACTAGAACCAATTCAGAACGCAGATGTCATTGGATGTGTGAGTGATCGATTTAAAATATTTGTCCTCTGGTTCCGTGAAATGGACGTCAAAAGCATTATCACTCGCACAGCACATGAAATTTTTTTTCCTGACTGAGAAAAAGCAGATGAATGCAAGTCTCAAAGCTCTTATAATACAAATCCAATTAATCTTTGTAGTAACGTGAGTGTCCATGTTGTTTTCACAGTCCGACATCTGATGAGCTCATGAATGCAGCAATTACTTGCTCTGACAGCAGCAGGTAGCTTAGTTAGCTAAGCTTAACATGCATGAAGCTACATCCTACAGTATGGTTGTATTCCATAACTAAGCATTCTGACACCGTGACATACAATACTGTACATATCTTTTAACAACTGCGTGTAAAGGTGAAACATGTCAAACCTAATAAAACATTTGAGGACACTGATGTGAATGCAGTTAAAAGCAGAGGGATGCACCATGTTTAACAGCTTGTGGACATCAACTGGCAACCCTAGCAAAGTCAAGAGAGATGTCGGATTTTGCCAGATGAGGCAAATATGGTCATAGTTCTGCGAAAGGGTTGCTGAAATTTAAAACTTGTATAAAACCTACTAAGAATAACAACCACCTTGCTGTTAAGTTATTGTAGTTGGGCTAATTAGTATGTCAATTTGTTGTGTTTTGTATTTACTTATTTTTATTACATTGTTTATTTGAATTATTTTTTTGTTTTGTTAAAAAGCCTAAAAATCGGTAACGTTCTTTAATGTTATCCACCATTTTTTGTGCCTACTTTTTTTTTTCTTCCTTTTTAAAGTATTGGTTTAGGCACTGTTATCGTAAACAACCTGAACGATACCCAACTCTACACAGAATTCTGAAAGCAAATAACCTGGATCTGAAAATGAAATGTCCCAGGTGCTTGGTGTTTGTTAATTTTTAGTGAGCATCAATTTGGTGACTGCTGTCGCCAATCTGATAACAACCCCAGAAACACGCACACCAATTGCACGTAGATTTATTCTTTTTATGTTTTAAAGATATGAAGTTCTAAAGCAGCTCATTTCTGCAAGCCTGAGTTTAAGGGAGATAACTTATTCTGTTGATTTGCAAAAGAATAAAGTAAGGGTTTATCTCCATAGTACTGTCATGCTGGAGACAGCTTATTAATATTAATGAAGATTGGTGTATGCTGGTGAATACTTATAAATATTAATGACGGTAGACCTGCCATCCTTTACATATTGTATGTAGGAGCTCTGTTTACACAGTAATATGCCAGATGCATTCATGTGTTCATATATATTCAATAAAAACAGTAGATAAGCCAATTTTCATGAATCAGGGATGATTGACAGTTGCCCAAGTTTATGGGAATCTTTCCCATTTGACTGGTTCTCTTATCTTGCCAAGGTTTTTCTACTTGACAAGACAAAAAACAATTGACTGTTTTAGTAAGGATCCAGAAACTTGCATACATGCTGTCTAATTGTCTTACAGATTTAAAAAATGTTTTTGGCCTGAATGGGAAATAAAAGGTGTGCAGCATTTCTGGTGCTTGCTTTTATATGAAATATGGAGTTTATATGGAATTACTTGTATACATTTTTACATTTGTGAAAGATATAATATAATGGAATAATATAATAATAATAATATTATAATAGTTAATTAAATTAGAGTGAATTTTCTCTCTTGGTGGTCATTTTGCATATTATTGTTGTTAAATTCTTATAATTATTAATAATATATATTATTTTTTCTGTTGTTTCTTTGGCAGGCTTTTCTGGAGCTTATGACGCATGAAGAGGCTCTTGCAATGACTAATTATTACCAGAATAAGCCTGCCACTCTTCATGGGAGAGACGTAAAGATTTACTTGTCCAAGGAGCTGCTGGTGATCGAGGTAAAACCACAACCTAAACGAGTTTCGGGGGAAAATTTGCATTTATTTTATTTGCTAATATATGAAGTACAATAAGTGAACAAATAATTTTTAGCTATACATGTGCAGTGTACTATACTGTTTGTGTAATTAATATCTAAAGTAATAGGTAGGAAATGTATATTTTTTTATCATCTCTATACAGCATAAAGGCGACATGATGTATTGTTTTTGATTGTGAATGCAAAATACCTTTCATTCTAGAAAAACGAAAGACCCGATCGAGAGACCCGAAATCGAGATACCGGTCCAGTGGTCTTCTTTTCCAATTTGCCAAGAGAGACCGAGAAGAAAGCAGAGTTGCTGACAATAGCTCGCAGATTTGGCACCGTCGTTAAGCATCTGTTTTTGAATGATCAGGTAAAATCTACCATGAGTCTTATCTTCTCATGGTCAAGCTTTTAGGCTTTAGTGTAATTATTTGTATTATTGGAATTCTGTCAACATGCACTGATTTTTATTTATATATATATATATATATATATATATATATATATTTTTTTTTTTTTCATTTCTCTTGTCACAGGCATTTGTGCAAATGAGCAACTCTGAGGATGCAGAGATGTTAGTCAAGTACTACACTATCCATCCACTGACCATTAGTCGTAGGACCATCCATATGAACATCTGCACCAAGTACAAGACTTTAACGTGAGTAATGTGGAGTTACTTCAGTACCTAATCAATTGAGAAATAAAAAAAAAATACAAATAAAAACAACCCTAATATCTGAAATTGCTTTTTAGGGTCAGACCTGGTAAAGGAGAACAGTTAAAAGAGGATATGGAGGAATCTGGTCAGAAGAACAGCAGCAGTAGAACAACTTCCAGAAGCTCATCCAAGACTCAGAGAAGCTCGAGCTCCAGAGCCAAAGAGAGCTCATCCGAGAAGGCACAGGAGTCAAAGACTAAGGAGGGGGATGAGGAGGTCCGGGCTGAAGCAGGCTCTGGTGATGAAGGCCAAGGTGTTGTGGAGGCTCATGATGATGAGGAAGAGATTCTTGGTGAAGACGTGGTAACAGAGGAATCTGTAAAAGCCCAGCCAGATCAGGAAGCTTCGATGGAGACTGAGGATTCGGCTGTGGAGCCAGAAGAAGAAGAGACAAAGAGGACGGAGCATGATGGTGAGGACACAGAGATTCCAGCAGAGGAAGAAGCAAATGAAACAAAGCATCAGACAGAGCAAATGGATGAGCAGGAGGAAGATCAGGAGCAAGACGACAACACAGAACTCAAAGAAACAGATGGACTGGATGATATGGAGCAGAACGAGGCCATGGCTGATGATTCTGTTGACCAGGTGAGTGGAAAGTTCAATCAGCTGCATATTTACTAAGTTTTAAACTGATCACAGTGTTTCTGGATTAACGACTGGACACAGCTCTCTATTAGTAAATTATAGCTAATTAATGTACGTCACATGCAAAGACTAAAACTAACTCTCTCTCTCTCTCTCTCTCCTTCAAAATGAATGTACTCATTAATGAAGAAGTATAAACCAGACCTTAAACACAGTACTTTGCATCAATCACAGTTCATGCAACTCACTGTTAAGCCTTTATTTTTGTTATTGAATATGTAGTCAAAATATTAACTGAATTCAACTTTTCTATGTCTGTGTGGTAACAGGACGCACCTGAAGAATCCGATTTCCCTGAAGACATGGATGAGTTTGTTACTCTGGATGAACTGGCAGAGGAGGAAGAAGCTGAACGGCATGACTCAAGATCTAGAGACAAAAGCTCTTCAGGTTCTGCTTTTAAATGTTTAGTTTGCCTAGCAGAATTCAGTAGCAGTTTGTTCTGTGTCATAAATTGTACTATAGTTTCATCAGAAGTGGGATGTCAAGAGCCAGGGTAGAACAAAAGAGGTGGTTTACTGCATGCGCAAAGATAACTTGGACATTCTGTAGTATAAACATGATTTAAAGCTGCCAGCTTTTATACAGACAGAGGTGTGTCTGAAAAGGACACGCATATCTGAAAAAAAATTATAAGAGGGGGAAAAAACTGAAAGAGAAAAATGTGATTGATGATGGAGACATTGCTTGAGTAAGCACTGATTTTTAATAATTATACCATTTAATCAGTTAAACTTTTTTTATAATTATAAAAAAAGAAAATCCATACATCTGACATCAACATTAATATTTCCAACAGAGAATGTGTGGAGTTTAATGTATGATGTGCAAATAAGCTGTACTGTCTGCACATTATGTTAATGTGTTGGACGGCTGTATATTATTAGCAAAATAGTTAAAGAGCTGTTTCCAAATCTGAACATACTTTTTCTTATCTGCTTTTAGGTAAATCCAGGGACAGTGGAGTAAGTATAAATTTTTAAAAAAAAATTTACCAATATTCAAGTGTTGACTGATTTTGACTTTCGTTAACATAAAATTACGTTAGCAATAACAATAATAACCTGCATTTCGTTTAAAATGTTCAATAGTCATGGTTCTGAACGATTCCAGCTACCACTACATTAGTACCTGTATTCGAGAGCAACAGCTAGCATACTAGCTAAAAGTAAAAATTTGATAAGTGAAATTTAGGGTGCTTTCACACCTATAGTTCGATTGCTTTAGTCCGCACCAGTCAGAAAAATGTTACAATGGTTGTAAACAGACGTGGGTACGGTTTGCTTTCACATATGCAGAGTTCTAAACGAACCAAAATAGACCGCGAAGCCCATCG
>JAQMYJ010000002.1:22394259-22404522 GCA_030014305.1 Clarias laeviceps | reverse complement strand
ATTGAAGATTGAAAATGAATGAAACTTTATTTCCCAATATATTTAAAAATTTTATAAAACAGGATAGCACGAGATTACTACAAAAATATTTCGGTCTCCAAGGTTACATAGTGTAACATTGTGTCTTGCTGTCAAAAGTGTCACAGCAGTATTTACCTGATGTGTCTAAAAAATTTAATAACTGCTGTAAAGTAATAACATAAAGGTGAATTTGTTATGAAATAAAAATCTACAATGTCAGCTTTGTCGTAGTTAAACCCGCTGAAATGATAATATTAATGATAAAGTTTTATGCAATTTTTTACGCCTGATGGAGCGACTTTTACTTTGCCTCGTGTTCCGTGTTTCTCCGGTCTGCGGAATTTCCTTTCCCTTTGCTGTCTTGCTACGCAATATTCACTAAATTCATAAAAGGTATGTTATATTTGTTAGAATTTGTTAGTCTTTATCGATAGGTCAATGTTTGTGCAGGTTAATACACGGGTGCATATGAAACAAAACAAGGGCTTTCAGTCAGAAGTGTAAGAAGTAAACAGTTAGCTGTGTAGTGTACTGGAGGGACGTGTAGAGATAACACTATGCTTGTAAAATTTTGCAGAAAATGTCGATGTGACTATTTAAATGATAGTTTATTACGCTTGTAATGAATGCCATTATCCTGGCGCGCTCGCGAGACGTTTTAATCGGATATAGGCGACAGAGATACAAGATGGCGGACGCGGTTAGTCTAATAGCGGAAGTCATTGAAGATCATATGGAGAAGAAAAAAACAGCAACCGAGTTGTCTGGTCCGGTCCAGTCCACTGTTAGTAGATTAATTTATCTTATGGCTGACTTTTGATTACAATCAGCAATCTTATAGACCATTAAAATGTACTGTTAAATAGGGATGGGAGTCAGCAGTCACCTCCCGATATGACGATATCACGATACCCAGGTGCCGAGTCGATTAAAATTGCGGTTCTGTAAGTATCAAGATTTTAGAAATATCCCAATTCGATATAAACCCCCCCCCCCTTTTAAACATTTTATTGATTAATTAAAAATAGCTCATTTCGTATAACATTTGTTTTTTTTTTCACTTAAAAACCAAGCGCAGCATTTAAACAATACAAACAAACTTCAAATCCAAGAGGTACATTTAACTGAGCAGCTCGTATCTCTGTCATTTGACTAATTAGCACTCGCTGTGTTTTGAGACAGTTGTTTGTGTAATGAATTAGTTTGAGACTAATTTGCTCACAGAGTTTGGAGGGAAAAAAAGCAGGCTTTTTAAGGCTTGCGGGTTTTTTAATAATGTACCGCTATAAAAGGCATTTCTGTTCGGTTATACAGTATCTGAGGCTGATTAGCCGATTATCAAACTGAAAACCAGCCAATTCTGGTCACTTGCCGATCGACCACTCATCTCTATTATAAACATAAAAATCCTAGATTTTGGAGGCAGTGTGGTGATACGTGATTCGTCGCACAAAAGAATCGAGATTCATAACTGAATCGATCCCCTTCCCCAATCACTAGTGCAGCATGTCTTTGGCGTTTGTGCAAACTCTGTACACAAAAGCCTAAATCATTCAAAGAAAATAAGTGGTCAAATAAGTTCTAATCAAAGGTACAGCCGTTTAAAGTGAATTGTTAAAGTCTCGGTTATCGTTTGCGTCATTAGAAACAATTCGATGCAGCAGACGTTAACTGCACACATGTAACGAATAACCTATTTTATAATTCTAGTAAACAAAATATAGAATAAGTTATGTCTTTACTGTTCTCATGGATGTATTTGATCTTTGATGCATTTTATTCCTGCAAACGACAGTCCATTTATTTAAAAATATAGTAAAATCTAAAAAGTAATAAAACCCATTAAAATAATGAATTGTAGGGTGTTTTTTTTTTTACATCGTTTCCGAGAACATTTGACTCAAAGGTCTGGTTCATTTTGATCAGTGTGAACACAATTGTTCATGGACACTGAATAATTTAATGTACCTAATTCAAAAATGTTCTTAGTATGTGTGAAAATAATTTACTCATGAAATGATTCTTTTAGTGTTTTTCGACGTTCTACTTATGGGGTGTCAAACTGGATCCTTGAAATGGCCGGTGTGGACGCAGGTTTTCATTCCAACCAAGCAGAACTGATTCCACCTGTTTATCTAGCCATTCTTGGCTTTCAATAGAATATCAGGTGTAGCTTTTGCTTGGTTGCAGTGCAAATAAGGTATTTGTGCAAGTCATGTGATTCACTTGACATGTTGCTAGATCTATCTAATGAATTAACCAGCCAGGTAGAGAGTCTCCGATGTTGGGAAGGCCTTGTATGTAAAACAGTAGCCTCTATTGTTATTCTTCCTGATATTTATTTGTTTCACAAGAAGAATGTGTTCCAATCTGGTTGATATGTTTGGATGAGAGGGTCTAGTCTGCAGCACAACTTTTTATTATGAGAACTAATATTAATGCATATACAGACCAGGAAAAAGAAGGCCTTGCAGATCTTTACTAAATACATACTTGCCTTGAAAATTTCTTCCAGAACAGGAAACAGTGTCTAGCTAGCCTCGCACTTATCAACAACCCATTACAAAAATCCCTGTGATGGTGGGTCTGATATGATTGCATAATGCGCCAGCATCTGAATGATTATATTGCATTGACACTTGGAGGTAAGTCTGAGTATGTTGTCTTGTTACTTGGCTACGAGAAGGACCTTGAGTGCATGATTTATCTTCTTATCTACAACCTTTATTGACAGGTGAATTATAATCTGCATCTCGCCCAGCGTCAACTCCTCTTACTTAAACTTGCTGATTAGTTGCTCTGTCTGTAGTTTTTTCGTCTGGATACCTGCAGCATGTCTCAGAAATATCCCTACACGAACACAGGGGATGACTTTCTGTCGCATCAAGACATGTATGCAAATTCATACCAGAGACAGTCCAATACGTCCCGGCCAAGAGTTAGAGCTCCATCTCAGGAGCAAACGTACTCTATGACATCTTCCAACAGAACTGGGGACTCTTCTTTACACTTACCAGGTGCTGCTTTGTCATTTCTTCAAAGCTGTGGACTGGACTCGAGCGACATTGCCCACCTTGCAGAACTTCCTGAGCATCTCTTCACTGTCGAGACACTTTCTACACTGCTTTTACAGATCAAAGAGCGTAAATTGTCAAGCGCAACGTCCTCATCGTCTAGGCCTGGCACAAGTCAGCCACTTGACGATACCCCGACTCGAGCAAGAGAGGGTAGCAGCCACTATAAACCTGTTGAGTATCCCATTGATCGGTATGCACACCCAGTGTACCCTCGTCGTCCTGAGCAAATTCAAACCCGGCACGACTCCTGGGGAAATCCTAGACGAACGAGTACTTTAACCAGCAGCTCCAGCAGTAAAGGCAGCAGATTTCCAGACTACATCGTGTCCAAGAACACTTACAGTACCACAGATGTCCCGTCATGCTCTTTTGATGATGTCAGACCGAAGCCTTTGCTTTCTCTGAAATTAGAACCACCAGTTTTCACGCCTACTAGAAGGGAGTCCTCAGACTTCAATTGCAAAATTCCTCCGGCTTATCCTCATGTGTGTTGTCTCTGTGACGTTACTGTCCGTAATACAAAGGTAAGTAGTTTCTTGAGTTTTCATACCACTATCATTGCCTCCAAACCAGCTAAAGATGTAAATTAGCATCAACTTTGAACACTCTGGTAAGTTAATAAACCCTGGTTGCTGTTAAAGGTACTTACTTATGTAAGAGCATCTTCCAAATGCCAAAATGTAATATCTGTACTGCAGTCCATGAGTAGTAGTTTTTATTTATTTATTTATTTTTCATTTTATGTAATGCTTATATCCATTTGCAATTTAAACATTGCATATATTTCCATATATTTCGATTTAAATGTCTAAAATGTTCCAGCTGAAATATCACAGATATTTAAGCCCCAGAGAGCTGCCATAAATCCACTTTTGAGCTTTAGTATTTATGTGAATCCAGTTTTGAACTGTCCCTTGTTGAGAAAGCAGTTTGATGTGAAATCTTTAGCACACACATAACATTTAGATAAAGTTTAGCAGTCAGAACATTTCTGTTTTAAATAAACAATAGCTGCCCATTGTTTCTTTCTTAATTATATATTGGTGGCAACAACTGTTTGTGAAAAGTGACAATGGATCTTTCACATCGCTGTGGAGGAATTTTGGGCCGCTCTCCTTTACAGAATTGTTTTAATTCAGCCACATTGAATGGTTTTCGAGCATTTTTTATTATCATTTTTTTAAACAATGATATTAATACAGTTGAATGATATGAATGTGGTGAATCTGAATGATTGTAAATGTTTTTGTTTTTTTTTTCATTATAGGCCCTCTTTGAATTTGTATAATTTTTTAACATGGATTTATTCTTTTCTTTTAGGTTCAACTTTATATTAATTTCCCTTTTTTTCATATTTTTTCATTTCATATTATTTTATTCCTATTGGCAGACTTTTTTTTTTTGCTAAAATTCATCATATTGTGTTGGTGATTGAAAGGATGTATGACTTTTGAGTTTTATGTCATTTAACTTCGAGAGTTTCATTTCAGTGTCATTCATTCTCAAATTAGGTTTTATTCATTTCATTAATGAGGCTAATTGTCTGGAACATGCTGTGAGCTTTATTTATTGTATAGTATACATTAAAGCTGTTAGTCTAATTCCGACAATGTGGATGTATTTTTGTTTCCTGACACTTTTTTGTAGGAGTGGCTTTTTCATGTTCGAGGTACTGAGCATGCTAAAGGTCAGCGTCTGCTTGAAAAAAAGTAAGTGCGTTACCTCAGCTGTGAAAGCTGTGTCGTTAATGTTACATTACGCTACATAGTTTTAAGAACATGATCAGACAGAGTTTTTGAATGTATTTTTTTCCTACATTTTTATATTCCTATGTGTATAAAATAATTACAGCAGTGACGTTGATATGAAGCAGACAGTCCAATCATGGCTCCAGTGTACTGAAAAAAAGATCTATCCTTTATAGATTATATGAAAGTAAAAGTAATTTTTGATTCTCATACCTGTTCTCTTATTGTGCATAATCTAAAGATTTACCTTTAACTTGAACATCTTGTACGTTGTTGCTGAATTAATCATGATTATTTATCTGTAGGTACCCAAAATGGGCAGGGACTATTGGATCTGCAAGAAGGTAAAATGGCAATGATTTAAAGCTATGTGTATTGGTCAAAAGTTATACATGAATGAATATAGCTATCTGCTCCATTTATTAATATCATAGTGTTAATCATTAACAAAATAATTTCTATTTGCACTGTGCATTTCTCTCTTCGTTTTTTGCCTCAGTTGTTTTTATATTCTAACTCTAATGTAATGTTCTTGTTCTTTTCAGGAATGAAAGCCCGGAAGGTAAAAGTCTGTACCCCTTTTTGAACTTGTTAAAACATCATATAATCTCATGCTGTGATGGTGTTGAAACAGACAAGTTTTTGTACATCATTGTTAACCAATTTTTAAGTGTTGTTTTTATCATTTTAAAATAAAGAACATTTAGTATTCATACCCTTCAAAGTCTGTTATTGTACCAGTCACCAGGTTTCCCATTTTATGATTTTATTTCAGTGTCAGAAGGTTTTAAGGTTCCAACAAGGACAGAGGCCTCTGACTTCAATGGCATCGTTCCCCCAGTTTTCCCTTACTTGTGTACTCTCTGCCACATCACTGTCTTTTCTGAAAAGGTATGCAGTCTCTTAATTCAAAACAGATAACCTTAGAAAGTATGGAGTAAGATCAGTATCATATTTCACAAATAAATGTCACAATTCAGTCACAAATGTATTCAGAAATCCACATATAAATGTCACGCCATTCACAAATGTACAGTTGAGGTCAGAAGTTCACATACGGTGCTGTGAAAAAGATTTTTAAAAAATTGGGGTGCATTTTTGTCACACTTAAATGATTGAGATAATGAAACAAATTTTTATATTACACAAAGATAACCAGAGTAAATACAAAATGCAGTTTTTTAAATGCTGATTTCATTTATTAAGGGAAGAAAATCCTCCAAACCTGCCTGACCCTATGGTCACAGTTCAACTAGTTCATGTTGCTAAAGACATACATTATTACATGCACTGCAGTACATTTTCCTTCACGTTTCATACCAATATGATAAACATTGCTATACTTTGTGCAACCTCATGTTTGCAATGTATTTTATTTGTTTTTGTAGGACTGGTCTGCTCATATTACAGGTGGTCAGCATGCTAAGAGCCAGCTTGACCTTATGGGAACGTAAGTCATTCAATTCAGTAGTCCTATTAGTGGATGTACTGGTATGATGTTTAAATTTGTCTTCAGCTCAAAAATGGCTTTTACATTTTATACTTGAAAATTGATATTTTTTTATACATGATATGTAATTTGCATTGTAGGTATATTTATTTTCTCTTAATAAATAAGATATCTTTAGAGACGACTGGACTTGACAGACTCAACTTACTGGCTCCAGATATTTACCTAAACTGGGTTACAGAGAATTCTTTTCCAGAGTGACTTTTTTTCTTATTATACACCAAAGCAGTTGAGGGTTAAGCGCCTTGCTGAAGGGCTCAACAGTGCAACTTGGTGGTGGTGGTGGGATCTTCTGTTAAATAGTCCAATGCCTTAACATCTAAGCTACCTGAGCCCTTTTTATATGTATAGTGTTTATAGAAGTGTATATAAACCTGATTACATTCTTGTAGGTACCCGGAGTGGGATGGAACTGTTCGATCTTCTAGAAGGTAAACTGATCTGTTCAAGAATTGCAAGTTCTTTTAATATACCAAGTTTTAAAATACACTTATTTATATTGTAATCTCATTCTTTGTCATTTGGAAGAAATGATGGCGAGCCCTCCAATGACGTAAGAGGTAAATGTCCTCATCTTTTTCCAAGCATTTAAAAAAAATTTTGCTTCCCCATATTATCATATAGTAATTGTGTTGAATCTCATAAAAGATGGAACCTCGAAAGAAAATACCTCAGAAATGAAGACGTCACAAGTGACAGATAAAGTAGGTTCTATGTTGCCACCTCTACATTGAATTTATCATTTTGTATACCTTTAAATAATTTACATTTGCATGTGAACACAGGGCAGAGTGGTCTGCGTTAAATTTAACGCCAATTCAGTGGAAGAAAAATACTTGAGAAAATTGCTCGGACAGTTTGGAGACATTGTGCAAATGGAAATGTTCTCTAGAATGGTATGGGTCAATGTATTTTTTTTATTTGGTGTGTTTGCTTATTAAGATGTTTCCTTATTACATGCCCTCTTACTCATTTGTATGTATTTAGGCATATGTGGAAATGGAATCAATGAACCAGTCAGAGGACATAGTAAAATACTTTGCAGCAAACCCTTTCAAAGTTCAAGAAAAGCATGTTGAATTTTCCATCTGTGAAGAATATAGTTTTCTTCAGGTAAAACTGTGCTTTTTTAAAATAATTTCTTTCACATAGAAAAAAAAATCACAAGGTTTCAAGTTAGGTGAACGTTCTGGCCATTTGAACAGCACATTGTCATTATCACTGAAAGTAAAAAGTAAAAAGAAAAAAAAAGTTTTTAAAATTGAAAATTTGAGATAATTTGAGTGAGAATTGCTATGTTGTTAGACTACGAAATGATGGCAAATCTTTTGGGACACCCTGTTTTGTATTACCGTTTAAGAATTACAGACATTTTTGACAAAGTTCCTCCATTTTCACAGGCCCAAATGTAATTGCACAACTGACTGATGGCAGTTTGATGGCCTGTTGTGGCCTGTGTTCTAGTTATTTCATGACAAATTAAAAGAATTTGTGTTAACGAAAATGAAGCCAAAAAGAAAAACGTATACTTTATATACATATGCAGTTGACCAGTCATTGTGCTTTTTTTTTTTTTAAGCCGAGTTCTCGAGTTGTGAGCTTCGCACCATTGCCCACTGGAGATGGTGTCACTGCAGAGTTGACTGCCATTGCTAAACGATTTGGATCCGTCAGGAAATCGTTGTTTCTGCCAAACCGGGTACCATTTGCATATGTAGTTGTTAAATATTTGTTTAAAAATTAGTTTGAAAATGTATGCATCAGTATGAACACAATTGTTTAGCAAACTCAAGCAACATGTTTAGCACTCACTGTTAATGTGCTACGTAAATTACTGTTTTAACATGCTACTGCTCATTTAAATGTTATTATCCTTTAAAATAACATCTGATTATAAAATCATTTAATTCTAAAAAGGAAAATATTTTGGCCAGTTATTTCATAACTGCAGTGCTGAAGCTAAACTTCACTTGAGCTTTCTAACACTTCATCTGTTTCACAGGGCTTTGTGGAAATGAGTTCTTTAGGAGAAGCCAAGAAATTTGTTGAACACTTCTCAGCCAATCAGCTGAAATTAAAAGGCAAATTAATTCAAGTCACCTTCTCTTGTGAATATAACTCACTGAGGTACGTAGTGTTCATGCATTTACGTGAATATAATGCTTCATACATTTTGTAGCCTCCAGCATAATGTGTTTATCAGTTGTCTTCAATTTGTATAATGTAGTATTCTTTCCTTGCTTATGGCCCAGAGATGCAGAAGTTAATGACATTACACAATCCCGACGCACTCACACCCAAAGGAGCTCTAGCCCAGTCAGGCACAGCACTCAAAGGGACTCCCTAAGTCCCAGAAGAAGACGTTCCTCAGAGACGACCCGTTTTAGCCCTAAGAGAACACATTCATCAGAGAGAACTCCATATAGCCCCAAAAGAAGACGCTCGTCAGAGGGAGCCCCCTCATCTGGAAGTCGCCAAATAAAAGACAGAAAAGAGACGAAAGAAAAAGGAAGTATGAGCAACAATTCGGACAATGACCTTGAAGGGATCAAGGTGATAGCAGATGATGGTGAAGAACTGGTATGTGTCATTGATGAATATAAGCCCAGAACAACTCACCAGGATTATTTACTGTCAGAACCAATGGATATAACAGATGTTCATGCAGTAAAGACTGGGGAAGATTCTCCAAATGCTGATACATCAGAAGCATCAAACTATCTGAAGGAGGGCCAAAAGATTGAAGAAAAAGAAGATAACGAAATAAATGAGGTACTTAAACTAAAACTACGTTTACCTTACAGTATTTACATTAGATGGCTGTAATATTAAGAAAACATCAGTACATCTGTTCATTCATACAGTTGTTATCTAATCAGTCACTCATATGGCATTTGCATTACATTTATGCCATTTTGTGCATGGCCTTATCAGAGCAACTTAACAGAAGTGCTTTGAAGTCTCGCTCAGTAAGTGCAGGTTACTATGTCATGCATTAGTTATCTAATCAGTCTAACTATATAGTAAGATTAAAACAGCATTTTTTGTCTTTAAAATTAAATTGTTAATTTAAGTACTTCACTTTAGACATTGTGTGAACATTGCCAGTAACCCAGCAGTTTGGATGTCTGAGCGAGGTTTGCTCAACACATAGGTACCAGAACAGGGACTTGTCTTGAAACATGTCTTCCTCTGAGACATGATGGAACCAGTAACAGATTTTCTATGCGGTTGAGATCTGGAGACTCCAGGACCTTGAAATGCTTCTTACGAAGCCACTCCTTCGTTGCCCGGGTGGTGTGTTTGGGGTCATTGTCATGCTGAAAGACCCAGCCACGTTTCATCTTCAATGCCCTTGCTGATGGAAGGAGGTTTTCACTCAAAATCCCCATTCATTCTTTCCTTTATACGGATCAGTCGTCCTGGTCCCTTTGCAGAAAAACACCCCAAAGCATGATGTTTCCTCCCCCATGCTTCACAGTACGTATGGTGTTCTTTGGATGCAACTCAGCATTCTTTCTCCTCCAAACACGACAAGTTAAGTTTTTACCAAAAAGTTCTATTTTTGTTTTATCTGACCATATGACATTCTCCCAATCCTCTTCTGGATCATTCAAATGCTGTCTAGCAAACATCAGACGGGCCTGGACACGTACTGACTTAAGCAGGGGGACACATCTGGCACTGCCGGATTTGAGTCCCTGGCGGCGCAGTGTGTTACTGATAGCCTTACTGGTAGCCTTTGTTACTTTGGTCCCAACTCTCTGCAGGTCATTCACTAGGTCCCCCCGTGTGGTTCTGGGATTTTTGCTCACAGTTCTTGTGATCAGTTTGACCCCACGGGGTGAGATCTTGCATGGAGCCCCAGATCAAGGGAGATTATCAGTGGTCTTGTATGTCTTCCATT
>JAQMYJ010000002.1:22379086-22392597 GCA_030014305.1 Clarias laeviceps | reverse complement strand
AAATAACATAATGAATTTTATGATGAAGGCCTAATATGAGCTTCCCCTGTTTCAAAAGCTAGCAGCCGCCACTGGTGCACACATGCAGACAACCATACAGACTTTTTTTTTATTTTAAGGAATCTTCAGAGGATGTGATCACATGCCAAGATCATCTTTTTCCGGTTTCGTGTACGAAGCAAATCGTTAAAGAATCTGAATCCCCTAAAGAAGAAAGTACGATCAATATAACAGCACAACTCAATACTTCAGAGAACCTCGAAGATGCTGTTGATCAGCCTAAAGAGCAACAGAACACTGAGAAAGTGACAGACAACCTCAAGGTAAATCTGTTACACTCTTGTTTTTATGTGCAAAAAAAAGTTTACATCCACCTTATCCAAATACATTTTTAACTCTGTGTTTCACAATTCCTGGCATTTAATCCTTATATTTTTTTCTTCACATTTCTAGTGGGTCAGACGTTTAGACTACACTTAGTTACTATTGGGTAGCATTGCCTTTACATGGGTCAAATGGCTCATGTAGCCTCTCCTTTTCCTCCAGACATGGTCATTATGGCTAAACAGTTTAATGTCTATTTCCTTAGACAAACGATAGGACATTTCTCCAAAAGGATGTATGTCCATGTGCAGCTGCAAACTATAGTCTGGCTTTTTATGGTGATTTTTTGGAGCAGTGGCATCTTCCTTTCGGATTATGTCGCTATAGATCCTGTTTTTTTTTTTTTATTGAGGGTGTAGATACCTTTGTACATGTTTCCTCCAGTGTCTTCACAAGGTACTTTCCTTTTGTTCTGGGACTGATTTGTACTTTTCATGACAAAGTACATTCAACAAGAAAGTATGTGCCTCCTTGTTGAGCAGTATTATGTCTATGGTCCCATGGTGTTTGTACAGATGATCTTGATACGTTGGAAATTGCCCCCAATGATCAACCAGACTTGTGGAGGTCCACAATCTTTTTATTATTTTTTATTTTCCTGACGTCTTTTCCGCTTTCTTTTGATTTTCCTATGTCAAACAAGGAGGCACTGACTTTGAAGGTAGACCTTAAAGTACATCTTAAACTTAATTAAATTCTGAATAGCACTTTTTCAGTAGTAGGAGTAGTTTGGGGGAAAAAAAATGATGCTAATAATAATAATAAAAGAAACGAAACAGTGATGCAGGAAAAAAAACCAAAAACAATATGGAACTCGAACCCCTGCTCAGTTTTCATTGTGTTTCTTTTTCGTATTCATGTCTGTATGTGTTGGAAACAGTTCATATTTCTCCTAATTTTACTTTTAACTTTTATTGCTCTGCTTCAAGCAGAAGGTTGGGAGCGACATCGATGTTCCTCCTACTGAGTCGTCATCTGTTGCATCCTCTGCTGTGTCTGAGAAGAGCCAAGAGCTGACTGAAGCTCCTGCGCCTCTAGCTGAGTCTGTCAAAAAGCCTGAAACTACCATAGATACTATCGGACCATATGAGCCAAACATACCCGTGGGTAAGTAATTACTTTAGAGTCAAATGCAAACTAATTATGGATTAACTGACGTGCATTGCAAGTTTGTACCCTTTTAACTTTTTTTTACAACTAGTTAGTTGTAGTACAACTTTTGGAATGGAATTGGAATGGACTTAAATTATTTATACAAAATATAAAATGTAAAATATTCAGAAAAGCAAATAAGCCAAAAGTCAGTTTTAGTCTGACGTAAAACACGGAAACGCATTAACAGGTGAAAATGTCGTATAAGCATTTCACTGCATATCATACTGTGTATGGCTGTGTATGTGACAATTTTTTATTTTAAATTTGTATGCATAGAAAAGTGGTGCTAATTAATCACTAACAATATCTAATTGTTGTTTCAGGTGTGGAGTTTGTAAAGATGGGCTACTACTGTAGAGTGTGCTGCCTTTTTTACTCCAATGAAGACACTGCTAAAAAGGTTCATTGCAGCAGCCAGACACACTACGAGAAACTCAAGGTAACTTAAGGTTTCATATTATAAACAAGGCTCATGTTTTAATACAGAATGAACCCATATTATAGACATATACACTGCCTGGCAAAAAAAAAATCATTTATTTCGCTGCATCAAGCAAAGAAAACAACATGGGAGATTCAAATTACTGGAACTGGGTTAAGGACCCTTTCACACATTTTAAAACTTGGAAAGATAATGCTGAACCATTAACTTTGTTTTAGAAATGTGGTCAAGGAAAAACAAAATGATTGGTGATTGGCTTACTTAAACAGTTGGTGAAGCTGCATGGTAAAAAAACACCACCACCACAATGGCTCTGTTTTAATAGTAAAAGTAAGAGCATGTCCGATTATACAAGGTATGCAGTGTAGTATACAAGTGCAGCCTATATTCATTCAATTTCACTTTGTTTGCTCTGCTTCTTAGAAACACTTGGAAAAGAAGAAAACCAAAGCACAGAGTAATCCTGGGAAGAAATGAATCTGCAAGAGTGTAATTGGTATTGTACAGTATTTGGTTGTGCATGTGTTTAGTCTCTGCTTTTGGAGGATTAATATCAAGTATAATATTTAGGTTGATTGTCAGTTACACGTTTACTGTTTTTCTTGAATGTTTGTTAGGAAGTTGCCCTGTCCTCAGGCTCTTTCATTGTTGTTTGCTTGTCACTGTTTGGGGGAGATATAGTCAATCACTGTAAACATTAAAAGATATCTCACACTGACTCTTTCCTGGTTTTGATGAATTCTTATCTCTGTTCATTTTAAATACCTTTGCATTGCTGTAATTATTTTAGTTTTGCCAGAAAATCTATTTACAGTGGTATCTATCAACAAGGGACATCCAACAACCTGCTTTATAGCGTACTACTGTACTAACCTCTACTGCGTAGTGGTTAGCACTCTTGCCTTGCACCTCCAGGATCAGGGTTTGTTTCCCACCTCGGGTCTGTGTGCATTGAGTTTGCATGTTCTCTCCATGCCTTGCTGTTTTCCTCAAGGTTCACTGGTTTCCTCCTATAGTCCAAAGGCATGCTGATTAGGCTAATTGGTGTTCTCATAATACCTGATGTGTGTGTGTGCGTGCGACCTATGATGGATTGGGTGTATCCAGGCTTGTGCTCAATGTCTTCTAGCACAGGTTCCAGGCTTCCCGCGCCCCTTTACAGTATATATAGGAAATGAATTGTATAGAAGATGAATGAATCTTTTATTTCAGACCCAAGATTAAATAGAACCAGACGTAACACCACTAGACTTTTGTTCTTTGTGGTCATCTGAAGTCAGTAGTCTGTCAGAATCAGCACAGAACAATCCTTCAATAAAGCACTATATGAGAAAATCATCTGTGCATGCAACATCATTTCTGAGCGACGGGGTATCAAAATGTTTTGAGATCTGCGCCCACAGATCCGATGACTTTTGTCGTGTGTCAACCCTCAGACGGTTTAAAACTTAAAAGTAAAATTCGCTATTGACGGTCTGGCCCCTAGGGATGAATTTGCAATGGACAATGCTCCCATGTTCATGAATAATGCATGTGGTCAGAATAGCATCAGTTGCACAGCTCCTAGCATACACAGGATGGTGTCTTTTGGCACCCTGACTTTTGAAGGTTGGTGCTCCCTGTGACTGTGCAAGCAGATTTGTGCTCCCATCTGTTGGCGTGTAGCAAAACTAGTTATTTCAAGATTCAAAGAACTTTATTAATCCCAGAGGACAATACTGCCTCATATTTAGTGTATACAGTGCCACAAAGCCAGATGTAATCATTTTGAGCATTTGTTGTCATTTATATTTTGCAGCATTCAGTCTGTCTAAAAAATGTCTGAAACTTTGCTGGTCCTGTAAAAAGTACAAACTGAAGCTGGAAAAATTCTCAAAACAAATAATCCCAGGATTTATTGTGTTAGCTCTGTTTCCATACACACACTGGATCCATCCCCACTGAGCAGGATGAAGGAGTTACTATTTATGCAGATAAAATAAATGTGTGTGTGTGTGTCTCATACCTGCTTGTCTAAAAATACAGCTCCTGCTCTAAATTATGTCAATGCTCCATACACAATAAAGAAAACCTAAACTTACAATTTAAAAATTATTATTATTATTATTTGTAGTGCACCCCTATGGAGTGATATTTTGGGTGTGTTATGTATTTTGAATTCATCCGTCATGTGGGGACTTTTATTTTGCTTCATGTTCCGTATTTCACTGGCTGGTGGACTTTAGCCGTCCTGCTACATTAATTTCCCTAAACTCAACACAAGGTATGCTATATTTGTATGCGTGTATGCTTTTTGAAGTTATTATTAAACATTTTCTTAGTTTAGACGGCCAGTTTGGTGTTTAATCGAAATTTCAAAAAAAAAAAAAAAAGGTTTTTGCGTAAACAGTGTGTGAACTAGCATGTTAGCAAGCTCGGTATGAACGTTAACAGCTGAAACGGCGTACAAAGCTAAACTTCGTATAACGGTGATATGAAATATGTCCACATTTAAAACGTATGGAAATAGCTTCTGCATATGTGTCTCTTTCTAGGAGTAACATAACGATTTAAACGTCTAATGTTATTCTATATAAACCCTTATCTTTATTTCTGTTGCTCTTTGCTGTTCTCAGTGCTGCATGTTTGTGGTGTTTATGCAAACTACACAAAACATAAATCAAGTTACAATTGTCCAAAAGTATAAATCCTACAGCTCGTTAAAATTAATTAATTATCCCTATACTTCGCAAATGTAGAGAATATTATATTTTATAATTCTTGTAATCAAATTACAATAGAGGTTATAGAATTGAGGTTAAATGGTTTCACTTTTCATTGGATTATTGATGCATTTTATTCCTACACATGGACAGGCCATTTAATTTTAAATTGTAATAGTATTTAAGCAATACAACCCATCAAAGGAATCTTACTATTTGTATCTTTAATTTACACATGAAAGGATTATTTCATATAATTTTTAGAAGCTTCTGGTCTTGACTTTTGAAATCCTGCAAACGCTTTATCACTTCGAAAAGCATTTGAAAACAGGAACGAATGTTAGGCTTTATCGTCATCTCTTATTGCTCTCAGTTTGACTGTAAATTAACAAAAAAAATTTTTTTTTTCAAGCCGAAGTCTGAAATTTATGTTTAGGATTTATATCTATCTATATGCAGTGATTGTAAGTCTATAAAATTAGGAATTTAAAATTTCTCTAGCATTACAATTATATCCAGTATCTACAGTCAACATCCGGACAGTGTGAACTTTGATGGCTTTGTATATTTCTTTGTATTTGTTTGGAATACAAACAACAATCAATCTTTATTTGTGTATGGCTGGGCTGTAAATGAATGTGTACGGATTCATACCCGGCCTATAGTTCGGGTATTTTACATGCCCTCACTTTGGACTGCTACGGAGATGTTTGCTTTAAACACCCATGTTTTGTCTCATGGTGGTGCTTCACATCACTGCATTTTATTCTCGCCACAGTTTCAGAATGTATGAGAGAAACTGGTTTTAAACTTCACACGGGAAGAATAAACATGTATTAATCTGTCCATTTATCTTTCTCATGGTTCTGGTTTCATAGTCTACTTTCCTTTTTCTTTTCCATGCTTTTGTTCCTGTTTCTTCTGCACACTCTGTCTAAACATAATCTCGTTGATTGGCTCTGTTGAGTGACAAGTATAGCCACACCTACCTCGAGGAAAAAAGCGCTAGATTACTGATGCATTAATTATTTTTGTTTATCAGAAAAGCATCATGGTCTAGTTAGAACTGTCACTTGGTTTGTGTCAGGTCTGTGTGCATTTATTGATGTCTGGTGTTTGTATGTATATGTGCAAGTTAGAATATCATCGAAAACTTTATTTATTTCAATAATTCGATTAAAAAAGTGGAACTCACAGACTCATTACAAGCAGACTGATATCTTTAAAGTGTTTATTTATTTTAATTTTGATGATTATGGCTTACAGTTAATGCAAACTCAAAGTTCAGTATTTCAGAAAATTATATTATTACTTATTATTACCTATTTAAAAAAAGAAGAAGCATTTAACACAGTTAAAATACAAATGTTGGACTACTGAAAAGTATGAACATGTACAGCACTCAATACTTGTTCGGGGCTCACTTTCCCTGAATTACTGCAGCAATGTGGCATGGCATGAAGGTTGCTCTGATGGTGCTTTCAGCTCTTCTATGTTGTTGGGTATGATGTCTCGCACCGTCCTCTTCACAATACCTCATAGATTCTCTCAATCCATGCTTCCCAAACCACCACTAACTGAGCAAACTTCACACTGGATCTCAAGCAACTTGGATTCTGTGCCTCTCATCTTTTCCTCCAGACTCTGGGACCTTGATTTCCAAATGAAATGCAAAATTTACTTTCATCTGAAAAAAGGACTTTGGCCCACTGAGGAACAGTTTAGTCCTTTTTGTCCTTAGCCCAGGTAAGATGCCTCTGACGTTGTCTCTGGTTGAAGAGTGACACAAGTAATGTGACAGTTGTAGCCCATGTCCTGGATGCGTCTGTGCGTGGTGTCTCTTGAAGCACTGACTCCAGCTGCAGTCCACTCCTTGTAAATCTCCTTCAAATTCTTAAATCCTTTCAAGGCTGCGGTTATTCCTGTTGCTTGTTTTTTTATAGCATTTGCTTTCACATTTCCATTAATGTGCTTGGGTGTGCTATGTGAACAGCCATCCTAGTGAACCAGACTGACAGACCATTTAAAGGCTTTGCTGGTATTTTGAGTTAACTAGCTGATTGTGTGACTCTGAGTGTCCAATATTTTTCACAATATTCACATTTTTTTGAGATACTGAATTTTGTGTTTACACTAGCTGTAAGCCATAATCATCAAAATTAAAGAAAATCAACACTTGAAATATATCAGTCTGTGTGTAATGAATCTATATAATGTGAGTTTCACGTTTTGAATTGAATCACTGAAACTTTTTGGTGATATCCAAATGCACCTGTGTTTGTGTGTGTGTGTATATATGTGTGATATATATATATACACACACACACACACACACTGATTGGAGCCCAGCTGTTATGCAGCTGTGTCATCTATCTTCACTTCATCCGTCAGTGATCAAGGACTGTCAAAGGAGCAGCGCTGACCTGAATGGTGGACCACTCACAGAACGCACCTGGGTGTAAGCTGGTCCTCTAGTAATAACAATACAACAGCGCTGTGTTAAATCAAATGTTTGTGCGAATGTACAGTACTCCTTAATAGCTCATTTAATGACTAACCTTTTGCCCTAAACAGAGATGTTTACATTTTGCGGTTTCCCTGTACAATAATGAGCTTCAGTTTTTTGCATAATAACTTTGATTAAAAGTAATAATAGAGTGGTGATGTGGATTTGTTTTTTAGATGTTGCGCAAAATTATATGTGTCCCTAAGGTGTTCGTGCAATCCTGGGAGTGATGTTACTTTTTATTGTCGTATAAATGCGGGTCCACATGCAGCATCCACCCTTCTGAATTAACTAGCCAGCTAGAGAGTCTCAGATGTTGGGAAGGTCTTGTATATTAAACAGGAGTATTGTTATTCTTGCTGCTATTTATTTGTTTCAAGTGAAGGTGTTTCAAGCTAGTGTATTTGTTTTGGTGACATCAGCACAGGCTCTAGTTTGCAGCACAGCTTTTTATTATGAGAACTTCACTTCATTTAACTTGTACAGAATAGCCTTGGTTTGCAGACCTTTACTACATATTATATACCTTCTTTGAAAATGTCTTCAAAAACAGGAAACAGCTCTTAGCTAGCATTGCACTTATCAACAACCCATTACAAAATCCCTGTATGATGGTGAGTCTGACATGATTGCATAATGCACCAGCATCTGAATGATTATGTCTCATTGACGCTTTGAGGTAAGTTTGACCTTGTTGACTCGTTTCTTAGCTACGAATGGGACCTTGAGTGCTTGATTATCTTCTTATCTACAACCTTTATTGACAGGTTTGAATTATAATCTACGACTCGACCAGAATCATCTCCTCTCCCCTGAAAACTGCTCTTGCTGATTTGCTGCTTCTCTACTGTCTTGTCATCCGGAAATCCTCGGCCCTACAGCATGTCTCACCCCCACACGAACACAGGGGATGACTTTCTCTCGCATGAAGACATGTATGCAGATTCATACCAGAGACAGTCCAATATGTATCAGCCGACAGTTAGAGCTTCATCTCAGGAGCAACCATGCTCTACAATATCTTCCAACAGAACTGTAGACTCTCTTTTCCACTTACCTGGAATGGCTTTGTCGTTTCTTCACAGCTGTGGACTGGACTCGAGCGACCTTGTCCACCTTGCAGAACTTCCTGAGCATCTCATCACGGTTGAAACACTTCCCAAACTACTTTTACAGATCAAAGAACGTAAATTGTCCAGCACATCATCGTTATCATCTGGGGTGGGCTGTACAAGTGAGCCTCTTGACGGTACCTCGACTCATGCCAGAGAGGGTAGCAGCCACAGCAAACCTGTCGAGTATCCCATCGATCGACCTGCACATCCAGCGTACCCTCTTCCTCCAGAGCAAGTTCAAACCTGGCAAGACCGATGGGGGAATCCTCGACGAACGAATACTGTAACCGGCAGCTCCACCAGTAATAGCAGCAGTGTTCCAGACTACAGCGTCTCCAATTACAATGACTCATATTACAGTACCACAGAATCACCAGAAGACCCATTAGGCCCTTTTGTTGATTTTGGGCCAAGGCCTTTGCTTTCTCTGAAATTAGAGCCACCAATTTTAACGCCTAGTAGACACGAGGCCTCAGACTTTAATTGCAAAATCCCCCCAGCTTATCCTTATGAGTGTTGTCTTTGTGACATTTCTGTCAGTTCTACAAAGGTAAGTAGTTTCTTGAGTTTTGATACAGCTTTCATTTTACTCCAAACCAGCAAAAGATGTAAATTAGCATCAACTTTGGACTTTCCGGTAAGTTAATATTGGGAAACACTGTTGCTATAATATCTGTACTGCAGTCTATGAGCGGTCTATGAAATGCTACCATTTATATTTTATTTTATATGCATCGATCAGCCATAACAACAAAACAACTGACAGGTGAAGTGAATAACTCATTACAATGGCACCTGTCATGGGATGGGATATATTATGCAGCATGAAAAAATGGACATGTGTTAGTGCAACTTTGACAAGGCCCGAATTGTGAAGCTTAGAAAGCCCGTTCAGAGTATCTCCAAAGCTGCAGGGTTTTTCCAGTACACAGCGTCTAGACACCTACCCAGAAATGTTCCAAGAAGTGGACCAGCAACAAGATCACGGGCAACCAACAATCATTAATCATGAGAGCAAAGGCTAGCCTGTATCGTCTGATCACGCAAAAATGCCACTGTAGTACAGATTCCTGAAAAAGTGAATGATGGCTATGAACTTATTGCGTATGGGGCTATGTAACCACAGCCCATTCCAAGTGCCCAAACAGACTTGTCTCCAACAGCAAAAGCACCTACAATGGCGACATTCTGACAGTGTCAGAACTGGACCAGAGAGCAATGGAAGAAGGTGGTCTGGTCTGATGATACATGACTTATTTTCATCATAAGGGTGGCTGAGTGCGTTTTTTTTTTCTGAGGACGAGATGGCACCAGGTCACAGTGTGGGAAGACAGCAAGTCAGCAGGGGCACTGTGATGCTGGGAAACTGGGTCTTCCTATTCATGTGGATGTTACAGTACTTTGACACCTTCCACCTACCTAAACATTGTTGCAGACCAAGTACACCCCTTCATGGTAACAGGATTGCCTAATGGCAGTGGCTCCTTTCAGCACGATAATGCACCCTGCAAACACTGCAAAAACTTTCCTCCAAATTTCCCAGATCCTAGTCCATTCAGACATCTGTGGGATGTGTGCTGGACTAACAAGTTCACTACTTGAAGAATCTGCTGCTACCTCCTTGGTGCCAGAGACGCATACCTAGAGATGTTTTGTAGAGTCCATGCCTCTATGGACACCGAGCTGTTACGTACACAATAAAAAACAGGTGGTTTTAATGTTATGGCTGATCAATGTATATTTGTGGATTAAATTGGTTTTATTTTTAGTATGGATTTATGTATTTCTTGTAGTTTGATGTTCATATTGATATTTTATATCTGTTTTAATGAATATTTTTGTTCGAGAGTTTTTTTTTATTTAATTTTTTACAATATTCTAATGTTAACTCTTTAAATGTTAAAAGATATCAGTCCCAATTATTTTCAGTATAAGGCCAAGTTTTTGGTTTTAAGGATGATGTTCTCGTATTTTATTTCATTTATCATCAAGCGCATTTTGTTTGTCAATTTAGGTTTTGCTTTTTTTATTCTGTAAAATAATTTGACATTGTTAAAAGGACATTGTAAAAAAAAAAAAGGCATCATGAGACATGATGATGCGTTAATCTAATAATATACAATGTGGATATATTTTGCCCCCTCCCCCACACCTTTTTGTAGGAGTGGCTTTTTCATGTTCGAAGTAGAGAGCATGCAGAAAATCAGCTTGAACTTGTGAGAAAGTAAGTGCATGCCAGCTGTGCGTGCGCAGTTGTGAAAGCTGTGTGTATTACATTACATTACAATGCGTTACATTATATTAGAATATATACTGTATATTTATTATTTTGTATAGAGTTTAGATTGCTGGGGAATTAATTCTTTATTTTTTTTTTTGTAGATACCCAAAGTGGGATCAAACTGTTGAATCTGCAAGAAGGTAAATAAGTTGTATAAAAATAATTAGAATCACGCTTCAGTTGTTTTTCACTTAGAATCAGAGCCGGTTATACTATTTACAATACGCTGAATTTAAATTATGTATTGGATCTAATTCAGGCACCTCAGTCATTGGCCCATTCATTTTTATTAAATTCATAAATTAGTATCTTGGGCAGTCTGCATTTCCTTTTTTTTTCCCACACTCTGTCTGTATCCTCCCATATTTTTTGTTATTATAATGTGTGTCATATTGTTTCAGAACTCTAATTTAGTGTTGTTATATTGTTGTTGTTTTTTCAGGATTGACAGAGGTAAAAGCCTACACTTTTTCTTGAACTTGTTAAAACATCATTTTGTAATGCCAAGGCTGGAGATCTTTTACTAAGTACATGCACACAGCCAATCCTCTGCATTAATTCAGCATTAACGATGCACATGTGAAAGTATTAACATGACTAAAGCATGTGCTTTAGTACCATCCATCGTAAATAGTAATGCTGGTATAAGGATGGAGTGCCAAACTAGAGGTTTGCTTCTGAATATTTTTTATTACTAATATTAATAAATGTCCTACTATGCTTTGTGTAATAAATGAACAATAATTTGTTTAAGGTTTGTTTTATACCCATCACATTGTTCTACCAATGTGCACCTTGTACCAAAGGTGAACATAGCTCCTCTTAAGAGTTTACAAAAGAAAAAAAGTTTATTATAATCTGCACAGTATATTAGAAATTTGTAACCAAGGGCTGCATGTCGACAAGAACATGCCTTATAATAGTTTGCATGAAATTTCTACAAAGAATTATTAATTATTCACATGCATAGAAACATACAGGTATGTGCGTACTGTTACTAGAAAACACCAGAAAATGTACAGGCATGAAGGTTAAAATATATTTAATCCTTTTGTTCCCATGGTTGTAGTTCTTATTACGACTTGATTGTTTTATGTCCTGTAAGTTTTCAAAGTGCCAACTAGGAAGGAGGCCATAGACTTCAATGGCACCATTCCCTCAGTTTTCCCGTACATGTGTGTTCTCTGCAAGGTCACTGTCTTTTCTGAAAAGGTAAGTACAGTAGCCTTCATAGAGGCAGCATTAATTAATTTTCTTATATTTATATAAGTAGAGTGCCAGGTAAGACATTTAAACTTTTAATTAAGACTAAAAAAAACAGATTTAAAAAGTTATTTTGCCTTCCGTTATGGAATCAGATTAATTGAATCCTAATTCTAGTTCATGTTGCTAAAGATACAAACACTTCAAATCAAATGTTTAGACACACCTTCTAATTCAATGGTCTGGTCAAAGTTTTATTTCTTTCTACACTGTAAGACAATGCTAAAGGCATCCAAAATATGCAATAAACTCATTTGTACAGTTCTCCATTTGCAGAGGTAAGTTTTGGTTTTGCTTTCTTGGGATATTTTTCATACGAGGCAGTTTCATCATGGTGCTTGATGGGTTTTGCAAATGCCTCTTTTGATGGCTCTTGACAATACTGTTCTTGCAAGAGCTATTCCAGAGGAGCCTACCTTCGTATCTTAAAATAACCATTGTTGGTTATTACTACTTAATTACCTAATGCTGTATGTGTCATTTCATTGTTCTAGAATGTAGAAAATAAATCACAAAATAAAAAACATTGAATTAGAAGGTGTGTCCAAAAATTTGCCTGGTTCTGTACATGCATACACTGCACTACATTTTTATTTGTTCTTCATGTGACTATGATAGACACTACTGTAATTGTGTGGTTCCTTTTTGTAGGAATGGACTTCTCACATTACAGGTGGTCTACATGCTAAGAGCCAGCTTGAACTTATGGCAATGTAAGTCAATTATTCATTGTGCTGGAACAATGTTTAAATCTTTTTTCCTCAGCTCTAAAATAAACATTTATATTGTACACTAGAAAATATACATTTACTAGATAATATACATTTTCTAGTCACTTGGAAATTTAAAACATGGTGTGCAAGGCTGTGTTCACAGTATATACCAGAGTGGGCCATTCCGATTTATTTATTGTAATAGATGACAGATAAATTTTTTTCCTATACCATTGTTTATGCCAAATTTGAGGCACTTTAATGTAGAACTAGATTAAATCCAGAATAATACTCTGCCCCACTTTCTTTTTTTTTTTTACTCCAAGTGACAGGAAAAAATATTCATGTAATAAAGTAAAAAAAAATTATTTACGTTTATGCTTGATAATCCTATCATTCATGTGAACCAATAAAAACAAATGGAGTGGTCGATTAAACTTTAAGGTGTGTTGATTGTCGACTGTCAGTTCATACTGTCGAGTTTTCTGGGAATCAGCTTCTGCTTCAAACTCGAAAAAAGCCAACTACAGGGGACATGAGGATCGACTCTGGAATCACTTTTTAATTCTTGTGTCTGACACAACAATTGGTAAAAATAGATTCAACTAAGTGGTCGATAACCTTAAACGAAAAAAACACAAAAAAGGTAGTACGTCACTATTTCTGATAAGTAATAGGTAAATTAAATCATTACTTCTAATAAATAATAGTTCAATCACTACTTATAATAAATATTAGTTAAATAAAATGTAAACAAATACAACAAAATTATTTAACTAAGCTTAACACATACTATTCCATCATATTACATGTAAGAGCCATATTTCATTTTTATAATTTTGTTGTGTTTATTTCTATTTCATTAGTTAAGCATTAAGGGTGCTTTCACATCTACAGCATTTGGTGCGCACCAAACGTGTTTGGTCCCTTGGTTCGGTTCGTTTGCGTTG
>JAQMYJ010000002.1:22368364-22378986 GCA_030014305.1 Clarias laeviceps | reverse complement strand
GAGAAAAAACCTTTCGATTGGAGACGTAGTTCTGATAATTGATGAGTCTTCTCCAAGAAATTCATGGGTCGTCGGACGAATCACGAAAGTGTTCCCTGATAAAAAAAGGACTTGAGAGACGTGTGCTGGTTAAAACTAAAACCAATACTCTGGAAAGACCCATTGATAAGCTGTGCCTCATATATGAAATGGACTGTTAACTATTTCATAATTAGTATGGCTGTTTCTTTGGTACGCAAAGATATGAATACTTTAAGACAAATAGTAAACAAAAAAAAGGTTTAAAAGGTTAAGAAGGTTTAATTTGTGGCTCTATTGTTAAAAAAAAAAAAAATGTTTGTAATTGTCAGTCTCCCTGCCTGTCAATTAGGGGCCGGAAATGTAAGAGCCATATTTCATTTTTATAATTTTGTTTATTTCTATTTCATTAGTTAAGCATTAAGTTTATTGATTAAGCATTTAGTATGATAATCGTAAGTTGTCCTGTGACATCATTCCATCTGTGACTTGTGGTAGTTGTTTAGTTGCATGTCTATCACTCTCTTTAGTTGTTGTTAAGATACAGAAGTGTGGAGAACACAAGCTTTTGACCGTAATGTCGTAATCTAAGAGATACAGCAAATAGGTTGTTGTAACCGTAACGTAATACCATAAACTAAAAGATACAGCAAATAGGTTGTTGCAACCACAGTGGATTTATGCAAGAAACTATGAGAACTGTTGAACTTTGATGTCGAAAATAAAACAAGAGACAAAGAACTTATGGACGTCCGAGTCGTGAGTAAACCAGTTCAATAAGAAAGATACGCGTCAGAGCTTGTGGAATAACATGCCCGTACATTACTTTCATGCCCAATCATTCTTTGTGATTACATGGAAACACTTAAATAACAATCATAACATAACATAAGTTACTCTTTCTCTCTGGATTTGAGCACAATAGCAATTAAATCAAATATCAAATTAAAAAAAACATATATCAAGTAACTCAAATTCAAGTGATCAGTCCTTCGTATAAGTCAAAAGCAGTATTATCATACCATCAGTGTTTCTGAGATGACCAGCAGTCGATTCGCTTCCCTGTCTCACATGTTACTGACTGCAGTCTCTTACACGCAGGTTTTTATACACAGACCCTATACTGTTACATCATAGTAGAGACTGTGAGGTGGTGATTCCCTATCACAGATGGTGCTTGTATGTTGAGTCTGTACCTTTGCTCCATTAGTGACTGTGAGGTGATTCATACTGTGATGTCAAACTCTGATCGTGTCACAGTTGTTCCTTGTCAAATGACTTCAGCTCCACCGTTTCACTTATTTTAGCTTTACACATATGTTTAGTCTCATGCCAGAAGAAATTCCATCTTAAAAGTTTCTGGTAGCCTTTTAGCAGCACAACATTGTTTGTAACTAATGTTTACTAGCAAAAACTGCAAACTTGGGGGGGGAAAAAAAAAAAAAAAAGGTTGCATGTTCATAAAGGGCAATGTAAATCTCCTTACATTTCTGTAGGTACCCAGAGTGGGATGGGACTGTTCGAACTGCTAGAAGGTAAACAGATCTGGTCAAGAAAGTAAAATAAACATATTTTATTGTATATAAATGTTATATTGCATGAAACATTTTTTTTGGAATTTCATTAGAAATGATGGTCACACCTCCAATGACTTAAAAGGTAAAATTCTTCATCTTTCCTGAGCATGCTAAATATGTTGGTTCTTATAATATTGTATAGTAACTGTGCTGTATCTCAAACAAGATGGAATCTCTGAGAAAAATACCTCAGACATGAAGAGGTCACAAGCAAAAGATGAAGTAAGTCATATTTAGCTGTTTATTACCGTAAATTTTAATTCTACAGTTGATCAGTTATTTTTGTTTATGATTTTTTATTTATAAATTTTTTTTAGCCGAGTTCTCGAGTTGTGAGCTTCGCACCATTACCGACTGGAGAGGGTGTCACTGCAGAGTTGATTGCCATTGCTAAACGATTTGGATCCGTCAGGAAATCGTTGTTTCTGCCAAACCGGGTACTGTTGCATATGTGGTGGTAAATATTAATTTGTGTGTAAACTAGGATTTTAGATTTATGTACAATAGGAAACACAATTACCATATTATGGTAATTTAGATTGCAAGTTAACGTGTTCCTGCTCAATTGAATGTTTGAGGCGATTCCATAAAATTCTCTAAACCCTAAATAGTGAATATTTGGGAAATTCATTCATAACTGCAGCCCATAGGCAAACAGTCAGGTGTCATGCTCCCCACTCTCACCAAGATAAGTTATGCTTTCTAATCATACACTTCATCTGTTTTACAGGGTTTTGTGGAAATGAGTTGTTTATCAGATACCAAGAAATTGGTTGAACGCTACTCAGCCAGTCCACTTAAATTAAAAGGCAAATTAATTCAAGTCACCTTCTCTTGTGAATATAACTCACTGAGGTACGTAGTTTTCATGCATTCATGTGAATATAGGTGGCCTTCATACATTTTATGGCCTCTGGCATACACACCGATACAATCATATACAGTATGACGTGCAGTGAAATCCTTTTTTACAACTGTCCATGTTATCAAAATAGAATTTACACAAACTAGAATAAAATTTTATAGAGTTAGAAAACAAAAAATATACCAATATACTGTAAAATATATAAAAGCCAGATGGCAAAAACAGCAAGATTATATTATAAATAAAGGACATATATGTGCAGTTGTGTGTACAATACAATGCTGTGCAAAATTGGGCTATGATGGTGAAATTAGTATCATATTTCTTTTATGGCCCAGAGATACAGAAGTTAATGAACAGAGCTCTCATAAGCACAGCAGATCCAGCCCAAGCAGACACAAGCCTCAGAGGCACTCTCCTAGTCCCAAGAGAAGACGTTCCTCAGAGAAAACTTGCTCCAGGAGTCCTAAGAGAAGATCCTCGTTAGAAAGGACCCACTCTAGTCCCAAAAGAAGACGCTCATCTGAGAGGACCCAGTCTAGCACCAAGAGAAGACGCTCATCAGAGAGGACTCATTCTAGCCCCAAGAGAAGACGCTCGTCAGAGAGGACTCATTCTAGCCCCAAGAGAAGACGCTCGTCAGAGAGGACTCATTCTAGCCCCAAGAGAAGACGCTCGGCAGAGAGGACTCTTTCTAGCCCCAAGAGAAGACACTCATCAGAGAGGACTCGGTCTAGCCCTAAGAGAACGCATTCAGTAGAGAGGACAGACTCTTCTAGTCACCATGGAAATGAGCAAGAAGATAAAGACACAGCTACAAAATCAAATAAAGATACAGAAGAAAAGGAAATTGTGAACAACAACTATGTTGAAAACACAGATTCAGACGATGACCTTGAAGGCCTAGAAGTGCTAGCAGACGATGAAGAATTGGTGCATGACAGTGATGATGAGTCCACAAAAGGTGACCAGGAGAATTTACCATCAGAAACAATGGATATAACAGACATTCATACAGAGGTAAAGACGGAAGAAGATTCTCCAAATGCTGATATATCAGAAGCATCGAACAGCTTAAATGAGGGACAAAAGATTGAAGAACCTGAAGATCACAAAATAGAGGTACTTTTACTGAAACAATTCAGTAAACTTTACAGTGTATAAACTTACCTGCTACATTTTTAGGAACATTTTCTTATTTGCTCATTTTTTAATTCACTGGTTTGCAACTGTAGTCCTAAATTATCACCTGCCCTGTACATTTTAGTTCTTTCTCAGCGCCCAGCACACTTGAGTTAACTATTCAACTAATTAACAGCCTTTTCTTAAATTAAATGGGTGTGGTAAAGGAGGTAAAGGAGGTAAAGGAAAACACTAAAATGTGCAGGGCAGTGGTCCTCCTGGAATAAAGACTGAGAAACAACGCTCTAATCAGTCATGTTGTAGCAGTGCGACTCATAAAATCATGTGAATCATGCAGACACGGGACAATATTTTCAGTCAATTTTGACATCAAACATCATAATGGAGTCATATAAAAAATTATGATCTCAGTAAGTGAGTGGCAGTTCTGAGAGCCATATCACCTTGTTGAAGAGGTCAGAGGACAATGGATAGACTGGGCTGTACCCATCTACAATAAGGTGCAATATGTTGTCTGCAGTGCTTTTCTCCTCATTAAAGTAGTAAAAAGTCTTTTTTTTTTTTTCCCCCAACCACTTACTTATTAGCTCAAACCTGTGTGGTGATTTTGTTTTCACATCTCTGAAAAAGAACAATTTCTGAAATAACCTCTGGTTTAATTATGCCATGGATAATATGACAAAGATCACATTTTTGCTCCATTCAGATATTTGATGTGAACAGTGACCTCTTGACCTACAGTACATCAGTAAGCCATTATGCTCCTTTCACATGTTTCCAGGAATGAGCAGGTGTACAAGTGTTCCTACTAAAGAGGCCAGTCAATGTATGTACATTTTCATACTTTAATTAAGAATTACTTTTTTTCTTTTTTTACAGGAAGACCATGACTTCCCAAAAAGTCTTGAAAATTGTGTGACTTTAGAAGAGCTCAAAGAAGAAAATTCTTCAGATCGTCAAGGTCTTGTTTTTTTTTTTCACAATTGTCAGAACACCTCAGAGTTTTCTTGTTTGTTTAGCTCTTATGTGGCAGGTCTGTAGTATTAAGAATAACTATTTATATGTATATTTCAGAATCTAATGAACCAAAGCCTTTGATCCCAGAAACTGAGGTTAGTCTTTTTTCAAATTTGGGAAACTAATGTTTTTATATCCAGTCATCACATAAATGGGGTTTGGGCAGATTAGGGCTTGTTTTTTACAGATTTTAAATCGATACACTGCCTGGCCAAAACAAAAGTCTCTCAGTGCCACTTCTTTAACAGTTTTAATTCTAAAATATTCCTGTGCCATCAGGGAAGAAAAACTCCACTGATAACCTGGCATACTCTGGTCATTCAGTACATTCAGGTCATCAACTGACTTCATTTTATTGCCACATAATGTTGACTAGCTGACCAACTCAAGGAACCACAGATCATAACACTGTGCCTGAGTGTGCATCGCTTCATTTGCATTTTTTTTTCTCTCATCCTGATGACTATAGGGTGGTTAGGGAAAACAGGAAATGACAGACAACCCTACTGTGTTACACTCTCGTTTTTATATAATTAATAAGAGAATTTCTTGTAATATTATTAAATGTTATTATTATTACATCTAGAAATAAATTTTCTTGAAATATTTCAGGAAACCTTCGGCAAAGTCCTCGAGGTCAGAAATTTACCAAGTGCTGAATGCTATACAGACACTGATTTTATGAACATCGTAAAGCGATATGGCGTTGTAACTCACCATGTGCTGTTTCAAAGTATCAGAAAGGTAAATAAGAACAAATCCTCTCTATATTCTTAATCAGGTTTCAGTTTTCTCTGCATTTATAATCTGAAATTGTAAGTGTTAAAAAAACAGGTTATTTGTACTACATGCATCAGTGGGTGAGTAATTGGAATAAAGCGCAAAGGGTTGTGTGAGTGTTATGGGGAAATAATTAACACGAAATCTTGCCAATAGGTTTATTTTAACACTTTTAATATTTTTTTAAATAGTCTGAAAAGTCTATAATTGTACTGTATATTTACTATTTTCAAAAATTTTTAATAGGGATTTGTTGAGATGGTGGTTGCGTCAGATGCCGAGAAAATTGCTGCTGATTCTAAAAATCAAGACATAGTGCTGCGTGGCAACATCTTAAAGATTAAAGTGTCTGAGAAATACTGCCATCTACCAGAAGAAGGGTAATTCATTTGTAGTCTATTAATTCCACATGCCTGAATAACCGGAAATTCCTAAACAAACTTCATCTAACAAGGACATTTGTATTTTAAGATATGTCTTATGATGGTTATAAAGGAATTGACCCTTATAATTAAATGGATTTCATTTTCACTGTGCAAAATACAAAGGTTTAAGTCCAGCTGACCATTTCTTTTTAGGAAAGATACATTTTAATCATGTTTATTTTTTATTTATTTATTTATTTTTTTTAGATTTAATGTTGATGATGATGATGACGATGATGGTCAAGGAAAAGGAGAACTATCTAAGGTGAGAACAGAACCTTGTGGAGGACAAGGTACAGATTTAGGTCATAAAGAATTAAAATTATACAGTGGATTTGAAAAGGATTCAGACACTGCCTTCCTGTATGTTGTACAGAAATGTTACTTAAGCAGTATCACACGAGACGTAGTGCTGTTGCTCTTGAATATCATCAGCACAGGTGTGATGCAGTCCTAGGCATCAGGGTGCAGTCTCGAGTGCAGAAGACATAACAGCCGTGCTGATATTCAGCGCAACAGCACGCCCTTGAGTTTGATAGTGTTTTTTTATAGCAGTTGTACAAGATCCATTTTTTGGCTACAGATTATGATTTGTTTGTATGTGTTTAAGCAGTTATTTTTGCTTCGCCAATACA
Organism: Clarias laeviceps; assembly: GCA_030014305.1. Lineage (NCBI taxonomy): Eukaryota > Metazoa > Chordata > Actinopteri > Siluriformes > Clariidae > Clarias > Clarias laeviceps. The sequence goes on along the minus strand of JAQMYJ010000002.1, from coordinate 22,372,526 downwards.
TATCCTTTCACGACTGGAGGAACTTACCAATGGCAGAGTTGTCAACAGTTATTGTGATTAACAGATGTAAAAGTAGTTTTCAATTCTCACTGGTATTATGTAGCCATGAGGTAATAGAATAAAAGAATAAACCATGGATTGGGTGAATAGCCCTGTAAATCTTATAAGTTTTCTTTATATTTACATATATTCTGCTTTAACATACAGTGAAACCTCGGATTTCGAGTAACGCGGTTTGTGAGTTTGTGCGAGCAAAGATTTTTAATACATTTTGACTTGAAAAACTAACAAGTCTTGTTTTACGAGTACCGAGTATCATGTATCACGCATGTGCTTCTCTTTTTGACGCCGAGCGTCACGTGATCACAACTGAGTCGACGGTTTTTCTCTCTCTTGCGCTGCGGAATTGTGGGTAATCGTTTCCCCTGCTGGGTCTTTCACTGGTATAATCAACATCTGTGCATGTGTGTACTGTTTACTATAACACTGTGACCACGTGTGTTCGTGTAAAACATATTTTATTTTGTGTTTGTAAGCGCGTGTGTACAGCGCACATGTACTGTTTCTTATAACACATATGTGTGTGTGTGTGTGTGTGTGTGTGTGTGTGTAAAGCAAAAGAAACTCTCATTAGAGAGGTTAAAGATCCATTTTCTCCCTCTCTGTTTCAGCCTGTTGTGTGTGCGCGTAATTTGACACCGTGCCCCTTCTCTCACACACACACTCACCTTTACACACCACTTCCGGAACGAATTATGCTCGTAATCCAAGGTTCCACTGTATTGGCTAACTTCTGGGGTTCAGCAGTTGAATCCCAAATAGTATTAATTGGAAAGCTAGTGTGCACACTATGTAGTGCCCTTTATCAGGGGTTAGAGATGATTTGCAGTTGAGCCTTGTGTGAGAAGCTAGTTAGAGTTGTAGTCATAAATATCAGGGCTGATTCAGAGTAACAGAAGCAGTTGCTAAGGAGAAAATAAGTCATTTAAAATTACATAACATGATCAGATGTGTTTTCTTGCTAAAAATGCTTCCATGGCGTGTTTTGAACATAAATTTTGGTAGATAATACTGAAGACCATACTGCAATGCTGTCACCCGTGCTGTGAACGAGGGTTAGGGTTATTAGAATACCTGTGATGGGGAGGGATACATGTAGTTAAACATCCTAGTGCTGTTACTGTCTATTATCACCACTCTTGGAATGTCTCTCATCCAGTTCAATTACTCAGTTGGAACTAACATTTGTATAATTACATTTACATCTTCAGCAATTCAATGGCTGTTTTCTGAGCATTATTATGTAAATGCCTGTCCAAATGTTTTAGTTGTTGAAACTATAATTCTTCTTTCTCTTCCCCAAATTGTATTTGCATTGCATTCCCAGTTAATGTATTGTTGTTATTATATTAATATTATTACATGTTCTTATTGAAGGAGTCAAAAAATAAACAGCAGAGTGATGAGCTAAATGGTGTCACAGAGTCTTCAGATGAATCTCTCAAAACAGATTTGCCAGTAGGTAAGTGATACAGTACAGTTCTTACCTGCTGCTTTATATTATGTTATAAGATTGGTGATGTATGTGGTGTGCCGGTTTATAAAACTTCTGATGATCTGTTTACAGGAACTGAGTTTGTGCGACCTGTAATTGGCTACTCCTGTACCCTCTGCAATGTCCTCTATGCTAGTGAGGAGGAAGCAAAAGATGAACACTGCAGAAGTCTACCACACCGTGAGAAAGTGAAGGTAAATAGTCATGTGTTTATTTCTTTGAAACAGTTTGCCTTGAATTTAAATATTTCCTGCATTTATTTTCTTTTAACAAAAATATCCTTATTTGTACCGATCCTTTATATCTGTTCTTGCCCTTTTAGGAACACAAGGAAAAAAGTGACTGTAAAAAATAAAAAGTGATGTTTACATAACTGGAACGCCATGAACGGAAGAGGACGGGTTCAAGGGTGCAGCGCAGACCTACCTGGAAAGGCTTTCAGTTGTTCCCAATTATCACAGGAAAATAAAGACAGTTCTTATCATTTGCTGTCCTGTACCATAATTGTTTTTTGGTGGTTTAATAATAGCAAGTATGAAAAGAAAATTTGCATTTTGCAGGTAATTTGATGCATTATATGCCAAGGATACTGTATCAAGTTCAGCTGGATTTGTAATTTTACTGTTGTAAGTGATATAGTTTTTAAATGTGTATTAAAAAAAAAAAACATTAAAAAAAAAAAAATCTTTGTCTGTTTATAAAATGTGTAGATTTCCTAGTTTTGCAAGCACCTGTAGAAGCAATGTGAAAAATTTTGTAGTTTAGAATATTAGATGGATGTAGGAGGTAGTAATGCTGGCTCAAAGCTCTGATTAATCCTGGGCTTGGATTACTGTTTCTTTCCTCCTAGATATGGGCTTCCTTCAGGTCCTCCGGTTTCTCAAACTCTAAAACACGCTGATGGCTTGGTTATGCTAAATTACCTCCAGGTGAGAGAGTGTGTGCATGCTGCCAAGCAGGAAAATTTGAGATCCAAAGTAGAATGGAAAAAACGAGAATTCTAAAAAGCTTCATTGAGAGGTACATTGCCAAATTAGTACATTAATATAAGCTAATGTTAAAAATGGCTTGATAGCCTTTATGTAAAGGTTTAAAAGGTGATGCAGGGTGTGGGAAAGGTCAGGGACTAATAAAAGTTCCAAGAAGCACTATCTTGTCTTGTTCATCCAGTGTTGATGCCATTTGTAAAGAAAAATTAATGATTAATACAAAATAAATATTTTCACACACATGAATATTTATATATACAACGATTAGCCATATTAATAACAATTAACTTTAAAACCATTAACATTAAAATATGAGGGAAAACTGGTGAATCAGTGATGTCACGAGCATCCAAGGCTTACTGATGCATGTGGAGAGCGAAGACTGGGCTGGTGTAGTCTAATCCAATAGAAGAGCTGCTGTTTTTAAATTACAGAAGAAATTGAAATGATAATTCTGATAGAAAGGTGTTAAAACAAAGTGCATTGCAGTTTGTTGTTTATGGGACTGCGTAGCTGCAGACAGGTTAGGATGTCCATGCTGACCTGTTTCCACTGCCAAAATCATTGACATTGCCGGGTACATGTGGAGGCGAGATTGAATATCTTTGTGAACATCGGTGCTAGCTGGTCAGTGCAGGCTCTAAGGACCCAACCATCCAGTTGCAATTCCGTTTTTCTGTTTAAACTACCTAACGTGTAAATTCTAATTTCACTGAGTCCTCCAGTATTTAACAGTGACCTTTTAAAAAAATATATTATTTGGCTTTAATATTCATACAGAAGCTAGTGGGAGTTCCACACAGTGCCCACCAGTTAACATTGCCATATACAGTATATGGTCCCTCACCAAGCTCTCATGCTTGACATTAAATGACAGAACAATAGAAGCCTGTGCAGATAGACAGGACCATTTGCATGTAATCAGGCTGCATATGTCTGGTGAGAATAAAACAATTTAGAAAAATAATATACACTCAATTTATTACTGTACCATAAAGCTTTATAATTTGCAATAATGTATCTGTGTGATTGTTGCATTCTCAGCAGACAGTACAGCGCTCTACTGTGGATCTCAACAAGCTTATACAGCCTTCACCCAAAAGTGCTTCTCTTTTTTGTATTTATTATAGAAATATTTATCACAAAAACACCATTAATTATAAATGTGAATAAGAACCTTAATCATAAATCTGGCTTTTTTTGAACCCTGCTTAATTCATCTACAGAAAACAGACAGGCATTTATGGTGCTTAGCTCCACAAGGTGGCGCTGTTGAACCACACCTCCCCTGAGCCCTCGGTAAACATCTAATCACCGTCTGTATCCAAATGAGTCAAGACGTAGCGTAACGTAGTGTCGTGCCGGATTTCAGCGGTCACGGAGTGGAAAGACTGGAGAAGCTGCAGCGTTTTTTCAGTTACAACAAGCACAGCGGTGAGTGATGAGTCCACGTCCGCTGAATTCGACAGACTGAAGAGAAATTAGGGTGTCTGACAGACCCCTACGTAAAGCCCCGCCCCACACTGTAGTTCATGGATGAATTTGTGAAGGTTTTTCCAAAGGGAAATAGGAGACTGTTGTTGTAGAGTGGATTGGAGAGAAGAGAGCTGTTCATTTA
>JAQMYJ010000002.1:22339407-22350396 GCA_030014305.1 Clarias laeviceps | reverse complement strand
ATTTGACCATTAATTTTGTGACATTATAGGGGAAGCTGAGCTTCCCTTGCAGTCTTAAAGAAATCGCCACTGCTGTGATGTGATGTGCAGTAACCCTTGTCGATCTGTTTTAAGTAATTTAACAGTACAGCAGTGTTTTAGCTCAGCAGATCCATTTTCCCGAGTAACAATTACAAATAAGACAATGTGAGTAGAAGGCCTGCCTTGCCTCCACACCTGCAAAGCATTACATACAGCCTCAGCATAACAGAGGGGAAATCCTGCAGTTTTTAAACAATCCAAAGCATTAAAGAAAGTGCTTGACAGACAAGCATTACAGAAAGTTCTCTGACATCATAAACCGCTCACATATATTTCAGATTGAAAGATCTAAAATATTGTGTGCCAGCCGACAGGCTGGGTTGAGAATAGAATGAGCAGTTTCCGGATTAATGACATACTGTAGCCCTGCTGACAGAACTGCTGTTCCAAGCAGGCAGGTACTGGGTGAGGTATGGCTAGTGGGACATCAATAAGTCTGCAGCTGCCCAGGGCTTGCATGCAAATTTTGGGCAAGGGTAAATCAATATTCCGCAATGATAACAGGCTGGGGCGGCACGATGGTTTAGTGGTTAGCACTGTCGCCTTGCACCTCCAGGGTCCGGGTTCGATTCCCGGCCAAGCTTGATTCCCGTCTCTGTGTGGATGGAGTTTGCATGTTCTCCCCGTGCCTTGGTGGGTTTCCTCCGGGTGTGTGCATGTGTGTGTACCCTGTGATGGATTGGCACCTTGCCTCGTGCCTTAAGCTTCCTGGGATAGGCTCCGTGACCCTGAATACAGGATAAAGCAGTATAGAAGATGAGTGAGTGAGTGAGATGACAGGTTGTCTGCAATGTTATATGAATAGGGTCTTGTGTAAACAATGAAATAAGTGCTATGTGGTGCTATGTAATAAATGTAGAACATGTAGAAAAGTGTTTTGTTGTAAGTCACTTTAGAGTAAAGTCTTATCCTGACCTCTTATTCCTTAACATGTTAAACAATGGAGCGCAGGGATAAACTATGATTCCCAGTGTCTTTGTAATTACATGTTCCCTTTTCCTCTCTCTATGCAGGTGAAGGCATTGGAGGTTGAGCTGAATCAGAATGCCTTGCGTAAGCAACTAGAACAGCTGCAGAAACAGCTGGAGTTACTGGACGAGGAGAAAAAAGACGTGGAAGAACGTCTCCAGCAGGAGGTGAAAAAGTCCAGTGACTTGGAGAGCAGAGGTGAGCTCACATCCTTTAAATCTCAACTGGGCCTCCATGATCAGGCCAGGCTGATGATTAGATTATGCCACATCTTCATCAGAGACATACTAAAGATAACTAAAGAAAATCAGGCTAACTAATCACTGTTTGTTCATATAGACCAGGCATCATGAAATGGTGGACTGCAGTCCAGACACAGGACCGAGTGACAGTTCTAACCGGACCATGATGCTTTTTTGATAAATGAAAATAATTTATATACCAGTAATCTAGCACTTTTTTACCTTGAGGTGTGCTTTTCACTCAAAAGAGCCAATCAGCGTGATAGTTTACAGTGTACAGAAAGACTGTCTGGAAGAAACAGAAACAAAAGCACGACATAGCATGGCTTATTTAAAAAAAAAAGAAAGCGGATTATGAAAATTAAACCTTCAAACATGAATGGACAGATCAATACATGTTTATTTTTTCTTGCAGGAAGTTTAAAAACAGATTGTCTCACACGTTCCAAAACTGAAGAGATAATAAAAAGCAGAAATGTGAAGCGCCACTATAAGGAAAAAAAAAAAACGGGTTGTTTGAGCAAACATATATGCAGCGGTCCGAGGTCAAGGCATGTACAATACCAGAACTGAGAGTGCAGTGTGACAACATTTTCACATTAATTTCACATGTTTCACATTCATTTACAGCCCAGCAGCATATAAATGAAGATTTACAAATTTTAATTTTTTTTTATATAAGGAAATATACAGTACAAGGCCATCAAAGATCAAATAGTCATCTTTAACATAGTTACTGAAAACTGAAAATAAATATTATTGAAATGCTATAAAAATTTTAAACTGTTTATTTTTTATAGACTTAAAATAACTACATACAGTATATAGACAAACATGAAATTTGCACCTCGGCTCAAAGAAAACTTTATTGACTGGACCTTCATCACCAAACTGCTACCTAAATTTTTTGGAAAATCAATATATAGGTTATTCTGCTTCCACATAATGCATTACTATTGTTTTGTCCATAGCTAGATTTGTGTCAATATTTAACAACATATATTATGTGGGTTTTATATGGAGTTTGTCTTTTTGACTGTTATTATTTTAGGACAGCACAGTGTTTGCCATCAGACTGAAAGGAGTTTTGGTTCGGTTGGATGTTGGGATGATAAAATTTTGCACACCACATTTTACACATGATGCTTTTAGTTTTAAAATTGTCATATATTCAGAAATTAAGAGGGACCTTTAGAAGCATGAAACACTGTCCAAACTGTAAAAACCTGTATTAAATAAGTAATAAACCTGCTGCAATAACAACCCCCCCTGTTTACTGCAGTGCAAGAGCTGCAGGAGTCTCAGAAGAAGAGTGAATCAGTGCCAGCTCCGTCTCCTGGGACTGCACCTCCCCCTGCTCCTCCTCCTCAACCCCCTCCTCCTCCCCCGCCTCCTCCTCCCCCGCCTCCTCCTCCTCCGCCTCCCCCTCCCTCACGCTGCAACCCCATCAGGTAAAATGTTTCGATCAGACCATATATTGTATTCTAGTCTCTAGTCTGTGTTATGTCACAAAAATGGTTTCAATTACTGATAAGCAAACATATTTTTTAAACCGCGGTTTGATGATAGACAAATAAATCTTTGTCTAACAGCTCTCTCATCGCAATCATGAGGAAATCTTCCAAGGCTGGAAAAGGATCTCCAAAATTAGAGCAGGCTCCAGGTGACTTGGCCTTTGGGTCACTGCAATTCAAAAGGAGTCTATGTTGCTTTGTTTTTTCTTTTTTTTTCTTCCTGATTTGACTGCCTTTGCTGGCTTCTCTGGTTTGCAGCTCCAGAAGCAGATGATGTCAAATTAAAGGCTGTGAATGAAATGATGGAAAGAATCAAGCATGGGGTGGTTCTTAGACCTGTAAAAGGACAGGACACAAAGGTGATGCATAGTGTCTTCATTAAGTGGATTGTTGTCCAGTGCTTTGTATTAAATTGTATGTAATTCTATTATGTTTTTTACATGTGGTCTGCTGAACTGATTGTCACATCTGCAGAGATTTGTTCCCAAGGTAAGTAATGAATGACGCCCTTTTGGAATATTTGCTCATGATCCCAGAGGAACTGTCTGATTATTAAGTCTGTGTGGTAGGTGGACATGTCATTTGGGGAGAGTTAATTGACTGTAGTTAAAGGCATTGATTGAGTGAGCCACCATGACCGCACTCTCTCTCTCTCTCTCTCTCTCTCTCACTGGGGCTATAGGAGTTGAAATCAATAGTTTGATCAATTAGAAATCAATCTGTTCAGAGATTCAGTGCCAGAATGCCCTTGCCCTTCTTGTATTTTTCAAGCATAACTTAGAGAAGAAGATGATTTGTGGTTTTATAGCTTGAGAGTGATCTGTGCAACCGAATAATTTTATTCAAATGCCTCCAAAAGTGCCAAACAGTACTGTATGTATTTTCTGTTCAACAGCAAACTCCAGCAAGTGAGGAGAAGCACCAGGAGAGTGCTATGGAGGAGCTAAAGGGCATCCTGGTACCTTACTTTTCTCAATATATGCTATGTGTAACAAAAAACTCCATACGACTATGAACATGCATTATATATTTATATAAAAGTGTGTGTGAAATTCCTGTTTATTTTTTATTATTATTTACAGGATACAGTAAAAAAGAGTCAGAGTCGTGGCTCTCAGGAGACATTGCCTGTTAAGAAGGACAGTGAATTGGAAGTTATTCTCAGGAGGAGACGCAAGCAGGCCTGTGAACCAGCTTCTGCAAGTTAGTGTAATGTTGCCAAAAACAATTTTAGTGTCTATCTTGGTGTGCTCGAACCAAGTAATCTCTGCATTAATGTGTTAGCTGAAGATATGATTCTAAGTCATATAATGTGGAAACATATAGATTTAACTATTTAGTACATTCAGATTATGAGATATGGGGCTTTTTAATTGAAAATGACCTACAAGTTAATGAAGTAACTTTTTTTAATTTGTGGCTGTCTAATAACACAAGACTAATCTTATCTGATTAATCTTAAAACTATACATAATTCTAGCAGTTAAACTCTTACTTAAACTCTGTATGTCTCCCTAATATGTTTTTAAACTGTAAGCTCAATTTGATTGCCCTGTTTTCATACCTTCATAGATGAGGTGGGAGGTCAGATCAGCAAAGTGTCTTCAATTGATAGTCTGAACGGCCGGCACAGTTCAGACTCAGGAAAAGACACGGACAGGCCAAGCAGCAGCTCTCTCTCAGGGAGTGATTCCAGCCCCAGGAGCAGCTCCGATTTGGGCACTGAAACAAATGCAAGCAAGCAAAATCCTTCTGTGTGTACTTCAGGGAAAGAGTCCGCTGAACTGGTCATCAATGGTTCTTCTGCACGGTAAAGTTACTCAATAAAGTTACAGAATATAGAAAAATGTGTTAGTGCACCTCCTTTTAATTCTATGTTTTTGTGTAAAAATCATCTGATCATAGCAAATATCAGTATTATTCAAATACAACCTCAGATGAACAACATATACCATTTTTTCATCGTGCCATTATTCATTTAACCAAAATTAAGAAAAAAGAAAAGAAAAAAAATCATGTGGGCAATACTAAGTATCACCTGATTTGATATCTTGTAGATCCAGCTTTAGCTGCAATAACATGAAGTAATTGTTTCCCATATAACTTTATCAATCTCTTATGTCATTTTGGTCTATTCTTCTTTACAATATTGCTTTAGTTCTTTGTGATTTTTGGTTTATTTCGCTTATACACAGCTCTCTTTAAACCTTGATTCTTTTCTTTTTCAGCCATTCTGATGTGGATTTTTTTTCTGGTGTGCATCAGATCATTGTCTATGACCTAATTTCGACCAAGCTTTAGCTGTCAGACAGATGGACTCACATTTGCCTCTAGAATACTTTGGTATACAGAGCAGTTTATGTTCGACTTCTAATTGTGCCGACATGGACTTTAACATCTAACATGCTCCTGAGGGCCAATAGGGTCTGAGATGTAGGTCTTGGGGTTTTTTATATTTCTCTGAACATTGCAGTCTGGCCTTGGGGTGAATGTTCGGGGGCATCCACTCCTGGCAATATTGGCAACTGTCTTGAATGCTTTCCACTTGTAAATAATCTTTCTCAACCTGCCAGGACACTTTAAATCAGCCTTGGATGCAGGCCCTTGTTTCACTTTTGTTGAGGGATGATCGGTACCCAGTGATAAAAAGGTGCACACACTTTTACAAGATTTCATTCGGCTGCCTTTAGTTTTGATTACAGTGCATAATGATTCCTCATTCTCCCTGCACCATTTGTTTTCCACAGTTTGCATCCTGGAATATTTTCTGATCTCAATAGCAAATAGCCATTTGGCTCTTCGTTGTAATCCTATAAGTTCTTAGTGCATCATGCATTTGCGAATGTTCTTAATTTCATTATTAATCGTAGCTGTGATTTCTACTGATTTTTTACGAAGTTCGATCTTTATGCTACATAGCAAATTGAAGCAGTTTTTTTCTGATTTGCCTCACTAACAAATGTTTTTTATGCGAGTTGTCATCACATTGTGTGCATATGGAAATGCTCTTACTTTGATTATTAAACAGAGCTATGGTTTTTAGTGTTGATTCTTTTCACCATGCAACTTCACTGAATGTTTCAGTGATCTCTGTTCCTGATTTCTTTTTTTTACCACATTTATTTCACAAAGTTGATGGTTCATCATTATCCTTCCAGGTTTTGATAATGTGTTGAAGGGTTCTTAACCCAGTTCCAGCGATTTCAAATCTGGTTATTTATTTACTTTGCTTGATGCAGCCCAATAATTTGTCCCTTCTGAAATGGTAAAAAAAAATTTGGCCAGGAAGTGTATAAAACCTTGCTTGCCCACTTATTTATAAGCAAACACGATTTTTTAATCTGCAGTTAGCTCCACACTGAACTCTTCCCTAGAAAACTGAAAAGCTCACAAATCTTCCATGGTGTGTTTCAGAGAGCATAAGGATGAAGAACAGGAGAAAAGTAGACGACACAGTGGCCTTAGTCACCTGACTCAACAGGAGGACCCACAGGTGACGATCAGCTCCACGGCAGACAGTACTAACGCAACAAACGGCAGCATGGATGCTGAGTGTTAACAGCAATGAATGGCACTAGCAGGACAGCTGCAACATTTGCACAGAATCTTTTTATTTATTTATTTATTTTTATTCCAAAGTCCAGATATATTCTTTAGTTTTGATTACTAACTGCCCTCTTATGGAATGCAACAGTTTTTTTTCTTTTCAACATGTGTTTCGACACCTAAAAGGCACAAGCTCAGTTCAAAAGTTTTGATACTATTATTATTATTATTATTATTATTGGATCCTGTGGTAATTCTATTTGCAAATTAGTTATGGCCACAATGAGTACAATGAACAAAGAGATTTCAAAAGCATCATATGAAATGCATTCCTAACCAATGTCTTTTAACAGGGAGCATTAATTCTCTTGTGAGTTATTGTTCCATCTTTATCAGTACAGTGTTGGGTATTAAGTAAGTTTAATGCTTTATGTTGGGTTGTAATTATTTGTCTTGATCGTATATCGGCCACCCAACTACGACTTCTTCTTTCAGTCACCCGAACAGCACGAATAGTGCTGAACAATACGCCCTAAATTAATGTTATGATTTTTACTATAATCAATGTTTTTCTTGATAAACACTACACAGTGTAAAAAGACCATGAACCAGTCAACAATAACTGTTTTCTTTGGCAGATTTCATCATTAACAATCTCATTGGTGTTTTTAAAAAAGTTAACAGTAAAGATCATTGTTTGCAATGCACACCCACAATTCTGAACCAGTCTGAGAACATTACTGCACATCCAGGCACTTTTGTTGTCCTTTCTGAGGTGTGTATGGTTCACTCTGTGAACTGTCCTCTTGCGATGCAAACATAAGCCATGTAAGGGCTCACACTGATGTGGATAAGCATGAAGGAGAAAAGTGAAAGGTCTATTCACTCTACCTCCTATAAGACAAACTCACCTCCTAGTTAGCTTTAATTGTACAACATCTCTACATCATAAAATGTCAACACCCTCAAGGAAAGAAGGGTTTTTCCTCTGATGTCTTCCACCTGTGTTGCCCAACATTTTGCACTGCAATGGATGCACTGTTCAAGGGTACTACATTTGCTACGTTGTACTGTAATACAGTTTAAGGGTAGAGCTAGCTGTGATGAGATGTGTAGCCTTCACAGACAATTCAATAACATCTGCAAATTGTAATGGTGTGCACTGGACCTAATGCACATTGAGGCACTTTTTTTTCCATCTGAGGCACTGTGGATCATTCTGTGATCCATTCTCATAAGATATTCATCTTTGCAAATCATTACTGTATAAGCTGTAAAATACTTTGCCTGCTGGACTTTCGTTTTTATTCCTACACCCATCAATAATTAATCCTAATGTTTGTGGCACAGTAAAACATTAATTACAATTATAGGATACATTCTTCTGGAAAAAATGACTTGACCCATTAAATAGTCAGCACCTTTGAAATGTTTTTTGGCCTTATTGTGAACACCATTCGTTCCTCTTCACCCTTATTGGCGTATCTTTGTAGGCTACACTGAATTTAGATTATCTGACTGTCGTGATCATATAATGTGTGTATGTGTGTGCGTGTGTGTTTTTAAAATGAGTGCACCTTTTCATCTGAAACCATGACATTCTGCTGCATTGTACCTTTTAAACTGGACTAAATAAAAATCAGATACACTGAAGAGAAAGCTTCGTCATTATCGAGCACATTGTATTTTTCTTATTTTAAGTGAATTAAAATTTAGAAAATTACATATTGTCATTCCATCTCTAAATAAGAATAAATGTGCATTCATTAATTTAATATACTGCTGATCCTGTACAGGGTCAGGGGAGGGCTGGTGTCTATCCCAGAACACTTTGGGCACGAGGTGGGGTTCACCTTGTATGGGGTGCCATTCCATTACAGGGCACACACTCATTCACACACTCATTCAGGTAAATTTACGAATTTAATGTCTGTAAGGCAAGTCAAAGTTTAAGCTTTTATAGTAGTATAAGTTTAGTCTGTTAGTTTAGTCTGATGGATGAAATAACTGGTTACATTTTCAATTTACTTTCCATTTCACAGTGGTGCAAGAACACGTTATGGTGTGTGGAAACTGTATGGAGTGCAATTTCTTGAAAAGTGAATTATTTCTATATATAATACTAATACTCCATTTGTAAAGTGAAAAAGGATGTCAGATTTAGAATCCTTTGGAGGTCTTTAAATTGGTTGAAGGTACTACAGTGCTTCCCTGTTAGAGGAATTGAAACAGATAACTTTATTAAGCTAAAACATTAAAAGAATTTCTCTTTCCTTGTTATTATTTTTATATCTCCATGGCCCTAACAGGGCTGGTAGGACTGTCCTCCACAGACTCCTGTGAGACAAATGGTCACTCCTGTATTTCAGTCTATGGTCCCTCTTTGTCACTGCTCTAATCATTGTCCTCTGGAGAACTCTAAAACATCACTGACTGTCCACATTAGTGCTGACCATCAAACAACTCTTATCGAATTGATTGGAAGGTTTTGTTGCATTTATCAATTAAAATGAGTTCATTAGAATAACGGGTTCTTTGGGTGACTGTTGCTGTCACACTGTCACAGTTTTTTCCCTAAGGACACCATTTGGAGTATAGATGAAGTCAGATTCAAATTGGGGAAGACATCAGTCCAATCAGTGTTCAGTAACCTCTGGAGAACTCCTGTGTAGTCAGTAGTGGCTCAAAGATATCAGGGTTTCCACATCATTAGATCTGTCCATTAGATCTGTCAGTGCTCACATGTCTTTACAGAATGCATTGAAGGGGTTTTTTGCTCTGTAATTAAAATGAGGCTTATTAGAGAAACAAATTCAATATAAATATAACATTGCACATATGTTGTTAAGGTGTTTGTAAGATCTTCCTTAATGACACAATTTGCAGTATAGATGTACTCAGATTCAGTCAACATATTGGGGCAGATATTAATGCCCTCATCAATATTATATTCCATGAGCACTGGAGAACTCTTACACTCATGTGTGCTTTATATTCTCAGCATCGAGAATCTGTTCTTCATCATGGCTGGCCATTATCTCAGCTGTTGGATGTCCTTAAACAACAAAATTTGTTTCATAAAATTATATAACATATATAAGATTTTTAAAATTTGTTGCATGTCTGTTTGTGTTGCATTGTAAACTCTATTTACTATTTGATGTGAAAGTGATGTTCATAGAGATCACCGTACTGGAGTTTTTTTTTAATATTGAGATAGAGCAGGAGAAGCAAAATACAGTCCTAGAGTTACATTTTATTCCAAAGATATTCAGTAGGGTTGAGTCGCTGTTCTGTGAATTCCACTTGAGTTCTTCCTTTCCAGCTCAGTTTGTACACAGGAGTATGGTTATGCTGGAACTTCAATTTCAGTGAAGGGAAATTGTAGTGCTACAGCATACAAACACATCCTAAACAACCGTATGCTTCTGACTTGGTTCTAGCAGTTAGGGGAAGAACCACATATGGGTATAGGTACATGTTTTTATACATTTTTGGCAATATAATATTGACGAGGGCGAGTAAAAAAAATTCTGCACTCCAGTTATATTAAAACTTCTCTTGGCCGCACTGTCTTATCAGAGCTTTCTGTTCAAGACTACTTTCTCCACAGTCACTCCTGTGCAGATGTGAACGTGTTACATCATTTGATTTGTAACTGCAGTGTGAGAAAAAAGTGGATGCCCTACTTGTGATTTGCATGAAAGAAGAGCAGCGAGCACTGATTAGTTTTTGGAGTCTGAGGTTATGCCCGATGCTGAAACAACTCATGAAAGAGAAAAAAAGAAGCGTTTGGATATCTGAAAACTAAATTTCGACCAATACTCTAAGGAAGGTGAAAGTTTCTTAAAGAGAATGATTACACAAAGAGTAATGACACTTTCTGTCACAAACTCATCACTACGAGTCTGACAGTGTGGAATGGAAACATCCTCCATCAGTGACCAAGAAAAAGTTAAAAGTTTCAACAATCAACAGTGCTCGTTATAGTGAGACCTAAATTTGGATTAAATGCAGATTACTGCTATCCAAGGGCGTTGTGATCTTGCAGTGCAATGCTCGTCTGCACACTTCTGCCCTTACTGTCGGAATTCTGGGGTGTTAAAGCATCCTCCCTATAGTTCTGCATTGGACTTTCATCTGTTTGGTGCGCTAAAGCAGCCGTACGACAACGAAGATTCACTTCTGATGAAGAAGTGAAGACAGTGGTGCATTCATGGCTTGCAGCTCAGCCTAAAACATTTTTTAATGAACGAATAGGAAAAATTGAAAAGCATTGAAAAGCAAGTAGATTATGTCAGAAAATTCGTATTTGTCTTTTCTAAATGATAATTATAGTAAATTATTAATAATTATTAGAATTATTTTGAATTTTTGATCATTTTTGACTCACCCTCTTAATATTTGGAATGAGTAGTAGAAAAGTGTCGGGTGTGTTGTGTGATAAAAGAGTACCAGCGAAAATGAAAGGAAAGGTGTACAGGACCGTGGTGAGACCAGCGATGCTCTACGGCTTAGAGACAGTGGCACTGAAGAAAAGACAGGAGGCAGAGTTGGAGATAGCAGAGCTGAAGATGTTGAGGTTCTCCTTGGGAGTGACAAGGATGGATAGGATTAAGAATGAGTTCATCAGAGGG
>JAQMYJ010000002.1:22321944-22335421 GCA_030014305.1 Clarias laeviceps | reverse complement strand
CATAATATTTTTCTTTTCCTGAAGTATGTATAAATTTTTGGCTGACTCTGTGTGTGTGTATGTGTGTTTGTGTGTGTCTATATATATATATATATATATATATATATATATATATATTTATATTATATTATATTATATTATATTTCTTTTTAGGAAAAAGAAGACACATGTACCCAAATTGATATCGAGTAACGTTGTCTTCTCTTGATTGGATGTCCTGCAGGTTAGACTGGCCAGTGAGAACCCTGAGTTTCAGTCATGATGGCAAAATGTTGGCGTCCGCCTCTGAAGATCACTTTATTGACATTGCTGAAGTAGAGACAGGTAAACTATACATGGTTGTTGATTTGACTGTCAGCCTTCGTGACTTGGTTTTCTGCCCTCTAATTTTGTTTTGAGCGCACAAAAGATTTTAGCATTCGTAGTATCCAAGCTTTATCTGATGTTCATTAAGAATTTTTGTGGTGTGTTTGTGCAGGTGAAAAGCTTTGGGAAGTGCAGTGCGAGTCTCCAACCTTCACTGTAGCCTGGCACCCTAAAAGACCGCTGCTGGCGTATGCCTGCGACGATAAGGAGGGCAAATACGATAGCAATCGGGAGGCAGGGACCGTGAAGCTCTTTGGCCTTCCTAATGACTCTTAAAGAGCCAAATTAAACATGGACACGATTTTGTAAACTCTTAACCGTCTGCTGTTATTCAGCATTTCTCTACATGCTCATTGCTGTTGTAAGATGCTGACATAATCCTTCTTCGTTAACTTTTTCCTGGGACCGTTTTCTAGTATCTTCTCATTTAGCGTTCTCTTGTGCTTTTTTTCCTGTCAACTACTTTGAAAATCTGTACAAAAATCTGTGGTTTATATATAAACTGATATTGTCAGAAATGGAATTTATTTTTGAGGCCCATTCAAGTAGTTTGACACATTTCCCCAAATAATAATGAAATTATGTTGCAGATAATAGGATACTGTGGATCATTTTGGAAAATAGAGACACTAGAGGGCACTGTGTCCATTTCTGGAGTAGTGCAGACTTGCTGGATGTTTTCCCACTGCAGATATTCCACAGTTTTTTTTTATTGTGTCTTATTAAACAATTTTATTTTATTTCATTTTTGTAATAATATAGAAAAAATGATTAAGATTATATATCTGAATGTGTTGCTAAAGCCTGGCAATTATCAACGTTTGCTAGCTGTACACACAGGAAGATCTAGCAGTATAAAATTCAGCATTAAATGTTCTGCATTTTGTATTTGCTTTAGGGACACAGTATGCTCACTGTAGTATCAGTGAACTGTATACAGCAAAGTCATTTAGAGATCTATATACTGAATAGATCTGTATTGTCAACACTTCAGTATGCAGTATAAGGTACATCATTTTTTGGGGGAAACCGGTAAAACCATGCACTGTATAGGGTTTTTCCAGCTTACCCTTATGAAAGACTTCTTAGTTTTCATTTAGAGCTCTGCAGCAATGTTTTTTCTGTTTAATCCATGCGTGGCTTCAAGCAAAAAGTTATAACTGGTAATCATGAATGGAAGACCATTGCATTAATTAGTCATATATGCTCTTAGATGAATTCTGTTCTGTGAATGATGTGCACCGTATAGGTTGGACCTCTATATGTGCTGTATATTTTATAGGTGTCTGTAAAAACCTTTTTGCTAGTGATTATGTAAGCAATGGAGTGGGAGAAGCACATGCTCTGGCTATAAGCTTGCTTTGTATGTGTTGGTGGTTAGATGCCTCTATAGTGTCTTTGTAGTTGAACCTATGAGTTGTGTCTTCAAGCACACCTACATTGCCTGGTTGTGATTAACCGAAACGAAGGTAAACCAGGATACCATTCCCTGTTGCGCTCAGAATTTTTCACAGCAGATAGTGAACATCTGATCCTTCATGCAACCCAGACAAAAGACTTGTCCAAGCAGAGCCTGGCTCAATGTTATTGGACGTCATTGCAATGCCTTATAGACTGATTGTACTGCTAGGACTTTAACATGGCATTTATCTCTAATAGAGCATTTACTTCATGGGTGTTAAGATTCATTTATTTGTCACATGTACTTTACAGTGCAGTGAAATTATTTCTTTCATATATCCCAGTTAGGAAGCTGTAGTCAGAGCTAAGAGTCAGTCAGGATACAGCCCCCCTGGAGTAGATGGGATTAAGGGCCTTGCTCAAGGGCTCATCTATGGCAGCTTTGGAAGTGCTGGAGCTTCAACCTCCGACCTTCCGATTGGGTAACCCAGAGCCATAACTTTTGGAACCACCACTCCTTCTATTTCAATTTTTGCTGCATTGGGATGTTCTAGTGGCATAAGTACAGTAGGCATCTGTGAACACTTTCATTTAATCCAATTCAATGATGGTTTCTTTGTTTTTATGTATAATCCAGGTACTGTAATTAGCATGAGAGGCAAAATCAAAATGTTATATAGTTACACACGGTTGGTTTTATCACTATTCCTGAACCAATCTTTTTGACGCCAAAGAAAACTGCAGTTACCCAAGTCACTAGTGGTTCTGAATTGCATGATTACACTTTTTAATGTTGAGTCTCTGGGTTTGCTTGTCTCATCCAGGGTGCATCTCTCCCTCTCCCACTTAGTTCTCACCTCTAGGATAAACAGAAACGTGGACCGCAACCCAGGCTTCCTTGGCCAACATCCTTATCTAACCTCACTAATGGTCTTGAGGCTGAAAGAGTGCACCCACTCACAAAAGTAAGCACACCCTTCTAATTTCAGCAAACATTGTAGTACCTCTTCTCAAAGGACATTACTATCGAAATGAAACTTGGATATATTTTAGAGTATAACAATATAGATTTACTGTCCTCTGAAAATAACTCAACATACAGCTATTATTGTCAAAATAGCTGGAAACAAAAGTGATAACAGCTGTACATCTTTAACCATGCAAAGTCACATGCCCTATTCATCATGTTCATGTGCTCGTCAGTGGCCGAGTATGTCTCCAGACCTGAACCCTATTGAGCATCCTCAAGCGGTAGGTGGCGAAGCGCCATGTGTCCAACATCCAGCAGCTCCGTAATGATATTATGGAGGAGTGGAAGAGGATCCCAGCAACAACATGTACAGCCCTGGTGAATTCCATGCCCAGGAGGATTAAGGCCGTACTAGATAACAATGGTGCTCATACAAAATATTGACACTATGGACACAGTTTTGACATGGTCTCGTTTTTCGTTGAGTTATTGTTAGAGGACAGTAAATCTGTACTGCTATACAGGCTGCACATTGACTACTCTAAAGTATATCCAATTTTCATTTCTATAGTATTGTCCTTTAAGAACATATAATAAAATGGTTACTGAAATGTGAGGGGTGTACTCCTTTTCTTTTTTTAGATGCTGTAACTCCTCACATTCCCCATGCTCCATGTTATAAAAGCAACGGACTAAATCTGGGCTGGGATGTTCAACAAGCACATATGGGTGCGATGGTTAGGTGTATCCAAACCTTTGGCCATATGGTGGGTCTGCATGAAGAACCGTGGTGCCCAGAATGAAAACTGTAACTCCGTGTTCCCCTACACTGACCTCTCTTTGGGGCCCATTCATGCATTTAAAATCATTATGCTTTGAAATTAGTGCTACTTCAGAAGATTTAAAAGCAGCACTCAAATGTTTAGGCTTGCTGGCTACATACCGTAAGACATAATCAGATATACAGGATAAAAATAAATAAAAACACTGTAAAATTGGCAACCAATTTGGCGTTTCACCTGGACTTGAGAGTTCGAATGGATGAGTTAGGTCTGCTGGGGAAGCAAAAGACATTTGGCAGCTGTGCCACTTATCTGGTACTTGGAAACTGCTGCCCCTGCAATGTGGTTTCTCCTCAACTCATTGCCTCTTATTACATGCTGAGGTCAACAGTCACCATGCTCAAGTTGTGCCATGCATTAAATAAGACTGCAGCAGAGGACTACCATTGATTAAGTAAACACTGGTTTCCTGTAGACGTGGAGTCTCCGGTCACGGGGGAATGAGGCACAAAGGAAGATTAGACACTGCCGTGTGGTTAATCTTCTTCAGCGGTGACAGACTTTCCCAGCATGAGCGTTGTGTGTCCACGCGAACTAGTGGCAGCTGTCCTCACCCCATTCTCCAGTGACTCAGCCCTGCAGGCTTCAGGATGTCTCACTTCTTCGCTTCCTACACATCACAGGGAGCTATAAGCACCTCCTGAATGCACCTTAATTACACCTAATTTAGATCCATAATCTCTTGTCTTGTCCAGGTGAGCGTAGGAGGGACCTGTCTTTTTGTTCTTCCTGTCTGGTTAATAGCAAATTTATTACTGATTATAATTTATAGTTGAACTTGTATATCTCATATGTTTTCTAAAGCTTTTTAAAGAAAGAAAATAACCAGAGAAAGAGAAACAACCTAAATGAATTTATTATGTGTTCCATTGTGTGGGATGCAGTATACAGTAGACCACACATCTTTGAGCTTGCCGGTGTGCGGTCAGTACGGTGGAACGAAAAAATGACACAGCCGCGTGGCTGGAAATGTCTTCTAGAAAATTGGATGTAAATATAGACTAGTATGAAGAGCTTGTCAGTGTGCAAGGGTGATGGAAACAGAAGCCAAGGGCATTTGTGTGTAACCGTAGACTGAGGCTCACAAAATGTTCTCCATTTGACATCCTCTGTTTCCCCTCTGTCTGCTCCAGATTGATGTTGTGGTTATGCGTTGAGGACTGGCATGATTTCTGGCATGATATCATTTTGCAGGGCTATTTCATTTTTTTTTTCTCCATACAATCTGTAAGGATCTTAGTGTGATTCCATATCTGATGTAAATGTTTCTGTCAGGGTCATCAGAAAGGGCAGTCTGTCCAGATTGTTTGTCTGGTCACTGTTTCCTAGACCCTATAAAACCCAATATGAACAGTATTTCTAAATGGTTAAACGGCAAATAAGCTTTAAAATTAACTTGGTCCCTTTTGAGCACTTTTGCCTCATCGCATCTTTTACAGCAAGATGTTAATTGTCATTGGAAAACTGAAGATGAATAGACGAATGGCCACAAATAATCATGAAAATATAGCATCCATGTCGTTATTTCTCTCTATTTCTCTCAAATTAAGCCTTTATTTTTAGTGATGAAATCTGATCATTGGAAAGGCCTCGTCTCAAATACAAATAAAACAAGATTAGAACAGCCTGGATACTCATAACAGAATTCATAGGTCTGGTGTTGCTAATCTAAATGGAATCTCTGGACAGAGGAAGACACATTGTGGAGTGTTTTAAATCACGTTGCTTTCAAGGCACTAGTCATCTACAAGATGAGCACGAAATCCACTTACAGTCTGGCAGTTTAGGATCCAGACCAGAAGGTCAACATGTATAAGGTACATTTGTGGTATACAAAAAAAAATCAATACTTTTGTACTTTTAAAATATAATTAGATCATTTAAAATGCATGTTCTATTTTCTCATAACATCACTTGTCACTTGTTTTATTTCAAAGATATTTTTTCCTTTTGTTGCCACCAGACTGTCTTTAATGAATTACCTTCACTATTAACAACCTGTCTTTTTTGTTTACTCATGCTCTATTTGAAACAAGCCACACTTGACATGCCCTTTCTGTCCACATTTTCTGTTGAGAAAGCTCTCAAAAGAAAGTTTTTTTAAATTTTTTTATTTTTAGCCTGAATCATAATTTACATTACATTTGTCTTCACTAGCAAAAATATGTTGCTGTTCTCTTTTAGGCACAGTCTTTAAATAATAATAATAATAATAATAATAATAATAATAATAATACATGCAGCTGGATTCTGTTGTTTTTCAGATTTTTTTTTTATTATTATAATACATCGGAATCCTGTAAAACAAAGTACAAATGTTTCATTAAAAGTTCAACACAGAAATGTTTTTAAAAATCAATTTTATTTGTGCATGATCTTTCCAAAAAGGCTAAGTTCAACTTCTTCTTAATGACAATTTTACAGTGGTTTGGTTTGACAGATCTTTACTGTGACATGCAATCAAATAAATATCTCATCTGAGTTCACACTATACATTGCTAACATACACACACTCTCTCTCTCTCTCTCTCTCTTACACACACACACACACACACACACACACACACACACACCCTGTGTCAATAAAACTACTTTTTTCCACTTCTTTTATTTTTAAATCAATACCTTTCAACTTTATCATTATCTAGCACAATAAAAAATTTATACACTAGCACACCAAGAAGTGAATCAGCATAAATAAAGAAAAGAAAATGACATTGTTGTAGTTATTAGACGTTTTGGCAGATCATCTTGTTAAAAAATACATTTTCAGTTTGTATATTTGTTTGTGTGCTTGTTTGACTAAAATCTTTTCAGGATTTTATCTACATTCAGCTGTTGGTTGCAATAATTGTAATTGGTACAGTATGGGTGTTTCTGGGTACAGCAGGTGCTTGTAAAGGTTTAACAGTGGTACTGTTGATGCGGTTAAAAAATCTACATGCAAGAAAGTATTTCTGTTCTACAAGAAAAATGCATTATATTAAAGAAAGAAAAAAAACAACATTTTAAGAAAAGTTAAAATTTTATTTCTGACATGATAAAGTTGAAAGTTAAACTTTATTAAATAGAATAATTGATTAGATTCGATTACTAACCCCAGCAGTAATACCCATTAAGTGCAAGACTAAATCATCAAGCAGTAAACATTAATACATGTAGTCTATTCACACGTCACATGTTCAGTTACATTTTGTATAATTGCTTTTTCCAGAAAGAACATTCCAAGCTTTAAATACACTCTATGTGAAAAATGTCGAAGTCTTTATAAGAAATACAGTATGTAACAACAGATTTTGAGAAATAATATTATTCCCCTGATTGAAGTTTTTAGGTCCCTGGCAACAGAAACTGAATAAATTATTCAAGATCTGGATTCATATTCACTCTTTAACTCAGAAACACCACTGTAGACCATTAGCAACACATATATGTGTTTTTATATATCATGAAAAGCAGTTAGAAAACATCTGCCATAGCCTGATGTTAAATCCACTTCTAAATCTCACTTAAATGAATTCTGAGCTTTTACTTGAAATAAAGTCATCCAGATAACATTCTCCCAAAGGGTCTTTTTTTTTATTATTTACTTTATTTCATACACAAAAAAATGTACTAATGGACTAAACAAAAGTTTCAGAATGAAGAGACAAATGTTTTAACCTTCCTGTAAACTTGTAAAGAATTTTTGTTTTCCTATTTATAATGAATTTGCCTGCAGAAGTCGCAACAAAAAATATGAACGAAGAAGAAAATGTGAATAAGCATGATTTGATAGCCCTTAGCATAGGTAGTTTCTATGCAGTTTGCCTTAAACAGAGACAAGAGCCAACAGACACACATCATTTCCACATAATACATTTAGTACGCATGGTAAGGCTTGAATGTGAAATGAAAGCACACATGATTTATTAGTAACTGTCTACCTCCGATATGAAACGATGAAGCAATAAATTAATTAATGATTTAAACAGAAATTCAAACTACCAGAAAAACTACCAGAAATTAAACAAGCTGTATAGTAAAAACAAAAAGAGCAAATTTTATCCAGGATGCCTAAAATGGAGAAGAACAAGTTTACATTTCAAGCCCTTTTACCCAGTTGACTAGGACACAATGTTTTCTAATGAAAAAAATCCAGGAGTAATTATATAACTTATAAATGTCTTAAATGTGTTCAATCTGTGGTGAGCGAAACAATCTTCGGAATACATTTTTAATTATTTCCTTTTGTCATATGTAAAAGTGTGGATGGAAGTGGATTAGGCCCAGTATAAGCAATTTATTTGAGATTTTTAACTTTGATCTCACAATTCTGACTTTAATCTGAGATTTAAGCTTGACGTAAAAAAAAAAAAAGAAGAATTCTGAGATTAAAGTCAGAGTCCTGAGAAAGAAAAAGTAAGAATTCTAATTAAAAGAAATTCATAAGTCAGAAATATGCTTAGATTCAGAATGTCATACACTCTTAGAAAAAAAGGGTTGCTGAGGTGGTTGCTGACGCTTTTGTACCATTAATGAATATTGTTTACCTAGAAAACTACATATAATGTACTTTATAACATTTAAATATATATGTACTTGAATCATTATTCAGGGTGTAATCTATCCCCATTTACAGATGAAAGATGTGTATTAAAAGTACAAAAGATGTAATGGAATTGTCTCAGGAAAGAACAAAGAAAGAAACAATACGATTTTTTTCCCCAAATGTACAATATTAGTTTTTCTAAGAGTGTATAGTTTAAAACAAAGAAGTGAGATGACTGAAAGAACTGAGTTGACAATGTTCGCTGTAAATCCCATACATTGGCCTTAATACAAGATTCATTTCTATTCTAAGAGAAGAACAAAATGACTCTCCGATCTAATGAGCAGCTTCTGTTGCAGGGACGTTTATACATAAACCTAGTGTTTTGGTATCAGACAGCATGCAAGTCAGACATTGTGCTGTCTCGGAGACAATGAGACTTGTGCACATTCAGTTATGAAACACCCACAGCATCAACAGTACATGAACTAACAACATGTCAAACAATACGGACGAGCACAGACACGTACACACATTTACGTAGAGAACTCGTAGTACATAGAGTAGACTTTAACAATGGCTTTTAGTATGTTCTCGTTTTAGAAATGTTTGCATATATACCTTGGTATATACACAGTTTCACATACATGATGTCAGAAATTACACATAAGACCAGTGGATACGCGGAGCGTCCACAAACTTCTACATTTTTACAGGAAATGAATGCATGACTGAAAATTGTTTACCTACATATTATTTTCAGTAATTATTGCAGTCTAAACAATATGGCTTTGACTAGTGAAAAAAAATGTTCAGCACTAGAAAATAGTTCCCTCTATCTTTCTATCTATTCAAAATACAAAAACGCACTTGCTGGATTTGACTTAAAACTGCTGTCAATGTTTACTTGAAGCAAATCTGCAAATTTAATGAGTGACTCAGGGAGTTTTTTTTTGTAAACTACAGCTATTAAATATAACTACCATCCTTGCTTAGATAACAAGAGTTAAAGGTTTTAGCATTTTATCCTCTTATGCATTGCTCAGGTCAGGCTTTAACCTGATGAGGTTTTCTTTTCTTTTCAATATTAAATAAGTATATGTGTATATTCAGCCCCTCAACATGCCTCTTGAAAAAAGTGTGCCAATTTAATAAGTAACTCAGGGAGTTTTTTTTTGGTAAACTACAACTACTAACTACTAACTACCATCCTTTCGTGACGAACAAGAGTTAAAGGTTTTTAGCATATTATCCCCTATGCATTGCTAAGTCCAGGCTTTGACCTCACGAGTTTTCCTTTTCAATATTAAATAGGTATGTGTGTGTATATATACAGCTCCTCAAAATGTCTCTTGATAAAAGTCTATGAAATTGGAATAAAGAAATAAAGAACATGAAATGTTCAAATTATGCCAGTTAACCCTTCTACCAAATACTTTTTGCCATCTTCTTAATATCTGATATTTGATTTTAAAAATGGCACAGTGGTTAAAATGTTATTTTTTGTTTTTCTCAAATCTCATTAGATAGACTGGCTCATAGACTGGCTATGAGCTATAACGATATCTTAGAATACAGTTGAGTCCATAATTATTTGGACAGTAGCACACTTTTTTTTTTTTTGCCTCTCTGTAGCACAACATAGAAGTGAAGTGTTGAAGTGTTTAATCCAACAGGTTTAACAAAAATATTGCAATAACCATTCGAGAATTACAGCCATTTTTAGAAGGTTCCTCCATTTTCACAGGCTGAAAAATAATTGAACAAGAGACTTGGGCATGTATGGCTGCCAATGGAACTGGGTCACTGGTATTCCTGATATTATAAAATGCTGCAAAAATGAAAAGACAGAGCTTCACAGTACAGACGGATAATGATCCAAAATGGAAATGATCCAACCCAAAGGCTTCTTAAGGCAAAGAAGTTAAATGTCCTTGATTGTTACATGATTGTTAGTCACCTTACCTCAACTCAACTGAACATGTTTTTTGCTTACTTAAGATAAAATCTGAAGGCATAAATTCCCAGTAACAAGCAGCAACTGATGGCGGCTGCAGTTAAATAAAATATCAGCAAAGCATCTCAAAGGAAAAAATCAGAATTTGGTGATGCTCATGTGTTCCAGACTTCAGGCAGTAATTGACTGCAAATGTTTTGAATCCAAGTGTTATAAATTATCCTTGTATTTATAATTATGTTGGGTTTGAACACAATCTAAACACTTTTCACACTATGAAAAAGTCTTTGGCTGTAAATTATCAATGTTTAATGCAATATTTTTGAATTAAAGTTGACAGTGTATACTGTACTTTAATCACATCTTCAGGTGCTACATTTCAAATCTACAAATATTGTTTCAATGTTCAAATAGTTATGGTCCCCCCAGTAAACTAAGAGATAGCTATCTATCTAGAGAAATGGAAATCTTTTTTCTTTTTTTACGTAGCATAAGATCTTGGCAGTATAGATGTCAGGGAGCTAGACTTTAGAATTTTATTTCATTTCCATTAAATTGTTTAACTGAGTCTTCCATAGGCCAAAAATGGAAACAAGATATTTTGTACACTTTTTTGGATTTGTGTACCGAAATTTTTAATTTGTGACTCAAATTGGAATTTTCCTAAACGTCTTCTATCAATATTTTGTACTCTGCTCAATTCTTGAATGAAAAACTTTTTTTTTCTATACAAATGAATGCACATTAACTAACAGACAATTTAATACTTTTACGTTTTATTACTGATGTGTTTTAATTGCACTGCAATGGTTGTATTTGATTGTCTTTAAATAAATAGAAAGTCTAGCTCCCATCAGTGCAGTGCTTTTCCAGGCTGGATTACAAATGCAAGTATAATATTTTTATGCATTTTCATTTTATGCAAGTTTTTCTTTCATAGAAAAGATTTGGTCACTGAAACAATTGGTTTGCTAAAATGTGGCAGTGTTCTGTTTTTATTTTTTATTTTTTCTCCCAGTGCAAACCTACTGTATACATGCTTTCCTTCCATAAACTCATGCTGGCAGGACTAATGTGCATATTACTTCTCTTTCAAATGGTAAACAATGACTATTACTTCTCTTACATGTTAAAAGACAAGAATATAAAAAAAGGGAAGAAGAGTATTCAAGAAATGACAATAAGACAATGAGCATTCAAGTTGTCTAGAAGGGCATTATAGACACAATCACGTTCTCTCTCAGGTCTAAGTAGGGCAATGCCAAACCTAGACAATTTACCTCGTGAAACATGTCCTTAATTCAATCGATTCCTGTCATTCATGAGAGAGAATACTTTTTTCAGTCCTTCACAAAAAAAAAAAATAAATAACCAAAATGTGTAGAAAGTCATTGGAAGGCATCATGCTTAAATTGCTGTTGTTGTTTTTTTTACCCTTTTGCCCTCTCAGCTTTTACTACAAGTGTTGGGTGGGGGAACGGGGAGAGTTTCACAGGGAACTAGCTACACACACATACACACACCACATTCCAGTGCCAGTGTTTACTATTATCAACTTAATGGAAAGTATTCCTGTTGTGTCCTTTATAATGGATCCCAATGGCCCACAATTTGCAGAGTATGAGGCCATGGTTGTGCATATAAGTTAACCAATAGAAAAATCTTTAACATATAAACAACTTGAACCTGAATGGCAGTGACAAGACCAACTTTGTAGGGGAATGGATTGTTTTTATCAGTGGAAATAACAACTAAGACTTTTGTCGAGGCAGTGAAAAGCCTTACACAGTTTGGCAAGATTCCCACTATCCCCTGTTTCAAACTAAATCACTTCCCCACAAAAGTAAACCTCCCAGCAGCCCCCTAAAAACAGTCTGATGTCCATTACTTTTTAAACATGTCCTGAAGAGGTCCCGGCAAGAATTTCAGGACAGTGTCTAAGATGCTCTCCTCGTCATCGTCGTCGTCGTCCCCGCACCCAGCTGGAATGGCCTTTTTCGGGCGAGTTAGCGAGCCTTCACAGGCTTGCTCCATGGCAGCTTTCTCCTCAGCCTCCTTCTCCTCCTTCTTCTTCAGTCCATACTATATAATCATAATGGATTCAGACCACAAGCAAAGATGAAGCATTCAAGTAGTGAAACTTTTAGGTTTTAGTTTGTAGCAATGATTTTTGAATGTCTTTTAAAATGTATCAGCATGTTGTGATTTGGCAAATTTTTGGGAAAATTTCGAAACTTTCAAAAAAGGTAAAATATTCGAAAACAAAACGAGACTCCTTTAAAATACCGTTAAATGTCTGCACTTGGGGGGAAAAAACTAATAAATGAATAGGTGCTTTGACACTGTTTCGAGTCACTGTCATTGCCAACATGGCAGAGTGCCACAGCTGAGCCCTTGAGGACGCCCCTTTACCCTCAACAGTTCAATTATACACTTAAATTATTCCACCACACTCATAAGCTGCCCTAGATAAAAAGGTCTAATGTTTACCAATCGCCAGAAGCTGTGCATCCTCTCAAGAGACTGATATTCAATGTACATTTCATAAGCACCCTGTACAGTCAGAACTCAAGCATTCAGAAGTATAACACAAATTAATTCTGATTTATAATGAATATCCTTCCAACACACTTACTACTCTTTACAGTATACAGCTGAATTATTTCATAATCACGCAGATCTTAGTATAAATTTATATTCAGATTTCTGTAAAGCCGCTTTGTGACAAGGTCTATTGTTAAAAGTGCTACGCAAATACAATTGAATTGAAATGAATTGAATCGTTTTCTGTATGTCAGCACTAAGAAATTGTATAATACCTTCAAGATCATGCATATACAGTATGACATCATCTCAAATAGTTTTCTACCTATTTTGTATCAAAGATCATTTTGAAGCGCTACAGACATTAACAATAGCCTCAAAACTAAAAGAGAAATACATGGCTAGACTGCTGCAGATTTTCCATATTACTCTTAAAATATCATCCCAATAAGTATAAGGAAAAACATAAAAACAACGCATAACAAATAAATGACACTGTGGTGTTAGATCAATTTCCAGAGGTTTTTGGGGAAAACAGGAAGCTCACCTTATCTCTGATGCTCTGTCTGACCTTCTCTCTCTCGGCCTCCATGCGAGCGTGCTTGGCTTTCCTTTCCTCCTCTTGTTGCCGCAGTGCTTCCTGCCTTTCCTCTTCTTTCTTCTGAGCGTCTGGGTCTTTTTCTTCTTCTCCACCTAACATTTTCCCCATGTCTTTGGTGGCCCCTGTAGACGGCAGCCATTATCTGTGTTATTATTGGTTTTTAATTGTATATATATTTTTAAATATATTATACACTACCGTTCAAAAGTTTTAGGTCACTTTCTAACTCCATGATGGTTCCTGATTTTTATTTCTTTCTACATTG
>JAQMYJ010000002.1:22308535-22321844 GCA_030014305.1 Clarias laeviceps | reverse complement strand
ACAAAAACAAAGAAATTTGCAAGTGTTCTAAAACTTTTGAACGGTAGTGTATATATATATATATATATATATATATAAACAATATAATACATGGTAGATCAGCATTGATCCTGATTCAAAATTATTTCGCCTATGCTAATCGTAATTAATAGTAATTATCTACAATTAATTATTCAGTGACAACCTGCTGTAAGGCAGGTGTTAGGGGCGACTAACTAAACACATGTAGACATACAGGAAATGCTCTAAATCCAGTTGCCAGTTTAATATGATCAACTGTACCAGAATCAAAGGTTTGATTACACACTTTTGAGTGTCCTCCACTTGCCTGTGAAAAGGCTGTTTCACTGTATGTGATGCTGTGGCGCTCTCTGTGTGACACGCTGGCTAAATGGATATCTCTGAGCCAAAATAAAGAAGCCAAACAGGGCCACTGGAGAGATACATGCTTTTTCTTCCTCATAGCCATCTGTTTCACTTGTCTAAGTCTGCATTTGAGAGATAGCTGTTTTAGAGCCAGCCACTGTGT
Source organism: Clarias laeviceps (assembly GCA_030014305.1). Lineage (NCBI taxonomy): Eukaryota > Metazoa > Chordata > Actinopteri > Siluriformes > Clariidae > Clarias > Clarias laeviceps. Next base: position 22,321,315 of record JAQMYJ010000002.1, on the reverse strand, counting down.
CCTCCCCCTCCACCCCTCCATGTTATTGCCCAGGAATATGTTTCAGTAACTATTCAATATGCCTCATAACTGATTTCCAAGCAATTTGGGGAAAAAAACCCTAAAATAAAATTTTATCTAACTTTTTTTTTTTTATCCCTATAATAAAATCCACCATTGACATAAAAAAAAAAATACGGTCTGCACTTATGAAATAAAATGCTTACAAGATAGAAGACCATAAAATCAACACCACAGTCATGCATATGAGCCTACTCACGTTCCGAAAGTTCTCTAGGCTAAAACTTTAAAACTATACCCCGACATGACACTCGACATTTGCGTTAATTTTTAATGCGGCTAATGATCCTTCCTGTGCGTGATTTATCTGCAAAAACTGCAGAACAGCCATTAGGAACATTTGAGTGATGTTAATTGTATTAGCCAATGCATTATTCAGCTGTAATACATTACATATGTATATTAGATTAATGTTTTTTTTTTCCCCCTTAGTTTCATGGACATGATTGAGGGAAAGCGTTCTGAACTCCTGCAGTTCAACATAATAAGGAACGCATATATTCTGTATGAATCTACGTGAGTCACTGCTTCATGAACGTAAGGTGCAGAAGGAACCAGAATATCTGTTTTGTGCGAATCCATGTGAACCTAATCAGCAAAGGTAGTGCATGACAGAATCTAATTAAGTGCTTCTTGCGGTCATTGACTTCATCTGTTAAATCAATGCACAGCTCATTTTTCTATAAGCAATTGGAGCGAATATGCTTTTGAAATCCAAATGCTCAGTCAATGCTATGGGCAAAAAACCCCTTCAAATCAACTCTAAATGATAATGTGCAGTCCTCTCCTGCCATTAATTATGTTCGCAGGCCTCCCAGGGCATTCATTGGCAAAAGCACTGCCAGTGGAGGGTTTAATTGGCAAATGTGTGTGTGATTAGGACACCTTGGGCTGACAGATTAACGTTCAGGCATGGTCTAGCTGCGTGCACTGTCTCTAGAGTGTAGACAGTAAAAGGTCGCTCTTAATTTCAGGACTGGACTGCCCACTTCCACTCCCACTCCTCACTCACCACCCACACACCCACACAGCTTCCTAAAAGATAATTGACTTGCCACCCCAGCGGTCGCCGAACTGAATTTGACTACAGTACATTCCACATGTATTCAAGGTCATTGCTGTTTTATTCACAACTACGTAAATGGCATACAACAGAATATAATACACAGGTTTGACCCTGTAAAGGTCAATGAAAACACTTTACTATTGAATCCTTTTAATTTGAGTCAATAGTTCAATAACAACCATTCATTTCATGTACAGTAGAAGCTCTGTCACATTTCATATTATTCCTGTGAGAATATTCTTCTACTAAATAAATACAACAGCTTTTTCACTAAGCATAAAGGAAATATGTAGGCCATTAAAATGTATTTACCATTACAAAAGACAAGCATTCTTTTTTTCTATGAGATTCTGCATGGCTTTTCACAGAAGCACTGAATGAATAACAGACTGTGAGGATGGAGGATGGGTGGCCAGCTCATTCTGATGATTTATCAAACACTGCGGTTGGAAATTCATATATCAGAGAGGAGCTCTTGTCCTTGATTATATAAAAATCAACTGAACATACTAATTAGGTTTTTTCTGCCAAAAACTTATTAGGCAACGTATTAAAACAGATCTCTTACAACATTATTTGTGCCCATGTGCCAATAAAATCATTGTATTTTGAAATTATAAGGAATCGTCACTGAAAATCATACTCGATGTAACTATGTCTTTGTAGGCTATCATGACATCAGTGACAGAACATTTCTGAACATTGTTAAAGAGTATTTACAATACTAATTCTGATGTTTTTGATGCAGTCTATACTGATGTCAATGCAACGAAAAAAATGTTCATTGAAGAAAATGCACTGTTTAAAAAAAAACCAAAAAAAAAACACATCCACCTCTCAATTGAAGAAAGGTTGAATCTAAGAAAGTCCCTGAAATGTTACAGTATATAGTCCTTAATAATTTGTACAGGATGTGGATGTTTGCTGAGTAGAAGTGTTCTGAATAATTGATGGCCTTCATGGATAAATCATGTACTGATACTATTACTACAGAACTGCACACAGATTACTTTAAAGAAATAGAATCGTCAAACATGGGGAAAAACCTACAGTGTGTACCAACTGGTGCAAGATGTGAGATGTGTCTGGATGTAATCATGTTATGTGATAAATATTTAATATGCTCTAAACATACAGTAGATTTTCCATGCATTTGCTTTGGCACGGGACATTCTAAGGCACTTTGAAGAATAAAATGCTTTATTAAAAATGTAATTTAGAACTGAAAAAAAAAAAAAAGATATAAATATACTCCATAAAAAACACAAGCTCCTGTATCTAGAATTAGAAGTTTACCTTTTAGCACAATTATGGTCCTACCCTCGCCCCCCCACCCAAAAAACAAAACAAAAAAACAATGACAAAAGTCAGTGCTTAAATATGAATGTAACTGGGTGGAAAGCCACAGTCCAGTAGCAGTCGCACTGTAGTTGCTCAGAACAAATTTAGGGGAACAATTGTTAATTGAAGTGCTAAAACATTGGCAGACAAAAAAGCCATTCCAGGCAGTAATTCAAGCCTAGTGCTTTTGTGCCTGAGACACAATATATAAAAGGTCATCGTCTGATCACATTGGCTCTCCAGTGCTTGACACATCTGGGCCCATCTGAGACAATTGGGAAATACATTATCGACAGGCATTTAGCTGATGAAACCAATGCATGGAATTGATTTGAGGAGTTGCCCTTTAAAGGAAACCTCATCCTCTTAAATTAGAAAATCTATATCTCATATAAATAAATGCCTGAAATCCCAACCTGTTTAAACTTTTGCCTTGTGTAAAACGAGAAACAACCAGGTCATTGTTCTACATGTCACGGTCATATTTTTAAGCATAGTCTGAAAATAGCTTGTTGCCTTTATAGAGACTATACTAGTGGTTAGAAAATATTACTTACCTCCCAGCGCTTGCTTCATTACAAAATCCATTATGCACTTTGATATCTGGTCCGGACAAAGCTAGAGAGAATGTTGCATGTAATCTATCTGTAGTCCCAATCGCGTTAAGCCACTACAGTATGTATTCTCCTGTGCTTGGTGATGGTGCTTTCACGTCTGTTGGAAAAAAAAAAAGTCAAAAAGCTGGTAAGTGGTCTACATCTTTAACAGATGAAAAAGACAACGTTATATTTGCAATCAGCAATGCATACAGTCTATTAATCAATATTACAGTTAAGATCGTACTTTAACAATCACATTTTACATATATATTATATTGGGATGCTTTTGTGTAGTGCTGTCTCTTTCTCTCTCTGTCTATAGCAAGAGAAATCTGACCCATGTGGTGCAAATAATCTCTTCCATAACTGAGTCGAGCTCCAAGTCAATGTGAAGTAATAGAATTGATCATGAACACACACTTTGCAAATTAGTGGGGGTTCCTATAAAAGCCTGCAAACCTGAGAAGCCAGATTGAGGAAATCACATTCATAAAATGCGAAGATTTAAGGGTTTAATTATCAAATAAATTATATAAACAAATCTGATCAAGCAGAAACCTTACATCATATTGTGATATGCAATGTAAATCAAGAATGTACAATTTTGTTGCCCAAAATGCTTCACAACAAACTGCCCTTTGGGTAAATTGAGCATGATATTTTGTTAGATCATGTTAATGGACCGAAATGCAAACAGATAGCTGATGTATAGCATGTTAATGGGAATCAAATCCATTAAAGGTTGTTTATTTTTTTTGGTGGTGTGCCTAGCACAAAATTATAAATAGGTGTATGGAACAAATGAATCAAATGGCCGGTATTAATCATGTCCTTGACAACATGGTTTCCCTAGCAGTGCAAGATGTTTTAGAAAAGTAAAAAAAAGTACTCAGGCAAGAAAACTATAGCAAGCCATGCTTACAGAAAATCTCTTGAAACAAAATGGAAAAAACGGTATAGGCATACTATGCATTATTATTATTTTATTTTATAATACACCTATTAAACATGAATACATGCATTTCTTAAGCAATAAGCTCTTATTGTTGTATGATAGGTTTCTGGTACTGTATTTAAATCATCCATAGCATAGCTGAACCAGCAATCTCTTGCAATCACTATGTCTAATAAACCATCAAGTCTTCTGTATTGTAATATAGTCTTGTAATATTTCGAGATTTGACAAACATCATGAGGTAAAACAGAAATGTTGAGAGTTGAATTCAGGAAAGGGCAAAATGCATTATTATTATTATTATAATAGAGCAAAATAGGAGCCAAACAGTAATCTTATACAGAGTGTAGATCATTACTGGAAATACATCCTAAACCTAATTTTAGTTTCCATCCCTGAGCACTGCAATATATGTAGCAGTACATTATGCTGTTAAAAAAAACAACCTCATGCCATCCATCTTGCTGAACTGACAGGTCTTTGAAAAGACTTTATTAGATTAGATTGTATAAAATCACTGACCAGAAACCTGCGGAAAGTTATGATTAAGCTATAATGTCTGGATCAACCTAAAACTTTGAAAAAATTTCTGATGTAACAGTGGATTAAGAACATACATCCAAGTTTAATAGTAGACATACAAGAAAGGTTTTACACCAGTAAGACATAACAAAATAAAGCTAGAAGAACTAGAAGTCTGAATGAGTACTAGACCATAATAGACTTTAATAAACCACAGCAGTGTTTCCCAAACTTTTCTCCCATTTTTAAAAAATGACAAACCACAGCCCCCGAGTGTGCACAGTGGTAACAATCTCATCAAAGTTAAAGGTGTAGCCTAAAGAGTTGGCCAAGCCTAAAGAGTGGCACTTTGCACTCACACGTCAATTAAGGCTCTACAGCCAATCACCGGCGTCTGTGAGCTCATGCAAGCAGAACGAGCTGATAGCGCTGTCCTCCGAGTGTGTTACGCCGCTCCCAATGGTGCATAAGCTCACAGTTCTAAATGATGCGGTTGGTGACTCCACATGGCTTGGAGGAAACACGTGCTAGCCTTCGCCCTCCCTTGTTGGGGGTTGTAGCCTTGATGTGGGAGTGCAGGTGGGAATGGGTTACGACTAAATTAAGGAGAAAATCTGGTAAATCTGAAAAGCTATCAGGATGCAATTCACAATATATATATTTTTATTTAAGACCAGGTTGCTTTGATAGGAGTCTTCAGCTTGTCTGTATTGTTGGGTCAGTGTTTCTCTATGAAATCCAGGTCAGGTGAGGTGGCTGGCCAATCAAGCACAGTAATATCATGATCAGCAAACCAGCAGTTAGTAGTAGTTTTGTCCTGGTTTATTAAGAGAAGAAAGCATGAAATACACTAAAATCTCCTGATAGATAGCTGTGTTGGAACCATAAATCAAGCAATTTGGGATTCAATGCCCTCTTCACTTTTCCTCCAGATTCTGTCCATGGGTTAGGGTTAGTTATTTCCAAATAAAATGCTAAATTTGCTTCCTTCTAAAAAGATGACTTAGTTCTGTCCAGGTAGAACAATTCTGATCTGTCCAGTTCAGAAGTGGCTTGATAATAGGTATGCAACATAACTGAAGTTTGACTGATGTCTGTGCGTAGTGGTTCATGATGCACTGACTCCAGCCTCACTCCGCTGCTCATGAAGCCCTCCCAAGTTCTTGGAATAATTTTGCTTGACAATCTTCTTAAGACTGCAGTCATCCTTGTTGCTTGTTTACAATTTCCTACCATGCTTTTCACTTCCAGTCAACCTTCTACGTACAGTATATGCTTCAAAAGGGAACCTTCTGTGGCTTACCCTCATGGGGAGGTTGTTGATGACTGTCTTCTCGACAACTGTCCACCAGTCTTCCCCATATATTGAACTAGATCAAGAGATGCATGGTATTTATACTGTATGAATTCACGCAAACTCAAAAATAAATATTACAATATTTTGACATACTGCATTTTTAAGATAAATAACTTTTTAAATAGCAAAGTGGCTCAGCTAGGTCTATACAAGAATGTATGTAGTTTTTACATGTTACCAGATTGCATACCACATTTTTATGATTTTAACAGAATCTATTGATTTGATGCATTAGATCTGATTATAAATCAAATCCTTTAGACAAACAAGAATATTGATTGAACAAGACTAATCGTATAAACTTTCTCTCACAGATTAGTAATCACTAACTGTTATATGCAGGGTCAGGATCTAAAGAAATTGTTCTTATCCCAGAAACACTGGGCCCAAGACAGGGACACACAATGAATGAAACGCCAATCCATTACAGGCCATATACTCATTCATATACTCATTCACACCTAGGGAAAATGAGTGTATCCAGTTCACCGACTAGCATGCTTTTGGACCGCAAAACTTTTCTGCTTTCGAGAGAAAACCCAGAGGAAACCCACATGGATATGAAAAAACTTCCCAGACTGTACTTAAGCTTAAGATCAAACTCAAATACTTGGATATATACAGTGAGCATAACATCTTTTTCTGATTTCAAACATATATATTACAAACATAAGATTTATATATTTATAAATGTGGATATAGACATAGACATAGGTAATCATATACATATAGATCAATATGCATAAATGTCTTAATGTCAGTTGATCTGCCTACATCTGGGTGTTAGTAAAATGTCTTCTGGTCACTGGTTACATGCAATAATTCTATTGCAACCCAGGGTTTCCAGGAAAACCTTAATGACCTTGGCGAGTGGGACAAGGCAATAGGAAAATCAATGAATCAGGGTGCTTTAAAGCTGTCAGAGATACACATGAACGGAAATTGCTGTTTGGCTAGAAAGTCATTTATTTATTAAGATATTTAATAGAAATAAACCAGCATCCTCTCTTGTTTCATATCAATTGAAAAAAAATTATATATAAAACAAATACCATAATCCTTAAAATATTCTCATCTATAACTGCTAAGTTAATAGATGAAAATCATTTATGCCTGTGGCAGGATGGTAATAAATTATAGCAGCAGGTCCTGCTGGAGAGAAAGGTGGCCTGGTTTCATTAATTTTTTACTACAATCATAGCCCAAGCCCATCATATTAGAGGTCTGTAACAAATTAGTGGAACTCAACTCATTTTTACCCCATAGCCTGAGAATAGATTCTAAAAAAAGACGTCTCATTTCCCATTGCTTGAAGAACAAAGTCATTACAAAATTGATATCTCATAGTATAAATGAACCTTAAACACTAAATGGCACGAGGAGATTCTTTTTTATTATAATTGTTTTTTTTTTGTATATATAAAATGTTTATGAAACTACAGATTTATGGAACTACACTGAAATTAAGAGTATTTGTTTAGATTTTTTTTACTTTGTTGCTTTCCACTTTTTTTATTCTGGCTGTATAGTTGTGTCAGTGAAGTTGTAGTTGTAATCAATAAAAGAGTATTTTACTTTGGATTGGTGATTAGCAATTATTTGGAGATTATATTATCCCTTTACTGTATTTATTTTATTTTATTTGGAACATTGAAAGGTAGAAATGTTTATAAGCATGCACTAAAATGTAGAGATTACATTCAAATGTGCAGTAATAAAAAGGTTTATTTAATGAATTTAGGGCTGACAAATTATTTGTACCATACAATAATGTTGAATAATTTTGATAATTGATAATATTCTGTGTGTTGTCTCACTTTATGCAATCTATTTTTAGGTGAGTCCCATTATTTGGGAACGTCAAATAACCTAACCTGCATGTCTTTGGACTGTGGGAGGAAACTGGAGGACCCGGAGGAAACTCACCAAGCACGGGGAGAACATGCAAACTGCATGCACACAGACCCGAGGCAGAAATCAAACCTATCGAACATCATCATAACTATGTATTATTAATGAACAAAGTGCATATTTTCATACACACAAGGTGATGAGAAATCACAGGATTGGGATTAAATAACTAGTGACCAAAAGAATACCACTTGTTAGTGAGACTCATCAGACTCCATGGAGCATTGGAGAAAAGTCATGCGGTCTGATGCGCTCAGATTTACTCCATGCCAGAGCAATGGGGGCATCAGGATAAGAAAGAAATGCATGAAACGATGCACCCATCATGCATAGAGTTCCTTCAGTTGGTCAGGTCTAGGCTCAGCAATGTTATGTGGCAATAAAATGATGTCAGCTGATCTGAATGACCAGGTTATTACATCAATGCATTTATTTTCCTGATGGCACAGGCATATTCCAGGACTTAAATTGTGAAAGAGCAGTTCCTTGGGGGCAAGAGGAATAATTTTCACAGTTTAATTCGTTTTTTTAATGACTTTTTTTTTTAAATGACGTTTATTTATTTGTTTAGCCAAGCAGCGTATTTACTTTATTTACGGTACATTTTTACTGTAGACCATCTCTGTTTTGTTTTATATTAAAAACCAAGAAATCAGCTCCTAGCTGCATATGAAACAACTGAGAGTTATTCAACATGAACACACAAATGGGGTTCATATGACAGCAAACTAGAAGTCAGGGTAAGAAAGAATAATTAAATTAAACTGCATGATTCCCAGCCTGGTTTACAAAATGATTCTGACAGCAAAGCACCATAGACGGTGAGATTAAATGAAGGACACAGAGCCAAGAGAGGATGCTGTGCAGATCCATCACATGAAACATTAACCCTTTCCTTTTCTTTACTGTATATACTGTAGGCAGATTTCAAATACAATAATCATTAAAGTATTGCATTAAGGGGCCTATGGAAAAGAGAAAATGAACATTATTGAGGGCAAAAAATGAAATGAAGCAAGACATATTGCAAAATTATACATAATAGTTTGTGCATGTTTTCTTTGAGTCAAAGTTTAAATTTCAGGTCGCAATTGTTTGTGTGAATTTTAGTGTGATTTTTCAAAATGCTATAGCTTCACCTCCCATAGTTTTGTCACTATGGATAAATCAGTCTGCAGTGGATATTTAAATACAAAACATTTAGTATCAATACTATGTTGGTTGAGCTATGTTACTATTAAAAAGTCAAGCTTTGGTTGTGATTTGGATAAAGGAAAAAAAATTATCTTTTTATTTACAAAGACAGCGTTATCAGCCTCCTCCTCTACCAGTTTTAGTTTGACCACAGCTCCCTTAAATATCACAAGTATTCCCTGTTTAACATTTGTGCATAAGCAGACTGTATATCCGTCAGTTGCCCTCTAAGGTACAGTAGGCAGACAAAGTGAATGCACACGAAGTCTTCCCATAAAAAGCACATGCATCTCATGTCTCTTATACACAAAGCGCACATGTCTTTTAAGTGTTGTTATTTTCCTTGCTATTTCCTAGCCAAGTGCATTCTGGCTCTGTATTGATTTGGAAATGACACATTGATTACACTACAGTATCCCACATACAGTAGCTTGGTTAAGTATATTTTATATATGTTGTTTGCACAACAACCAAATTGCATAATGCCCTTTTTATAGAACATATCGTGAACATTAAGTGATGAATACATGTAATTCATTACTGCAATGGCAGTAACAGTTTGTAAATTTTTTTCTTTTTTCTTTTGGCTCCAACATTCTCCAAAAATAACATGTACACATTTTGTTTGCTCACAGAAGCCACTATTCAATGGTAGTTCTACTACACCGATCATGTGACAGAAAGAACTGTTTTGATTGGCTATTCATGATGCGTCAGCTTTTGCTTGAAAATGTAGCTGCTGCATGTCATGGTTTGCTTAAAACGTGAAAGTTCATTCATTCATTCGTTCATCTTCTATACCGTTTATCCCGTGTACGGTTGCAGGGGCCTGGAGCCTATCCAGCAAGACTTTTGTGCACACGAGGGGTACAGCCTGGACAGGGTCCCAATCCATGACTGGGCACATACACCCACACACACTACAGGCAATTTGGGAACATCAATAAGCCTAATCTGCATGTTTTTGGACTGTGGGAGGAAACCAGAGTAGCCAATGGAAACCCACCAAGCACAGAGAGAACATGCAAACTCCACACACAGATCAGAGGCAGGAATCAAACCCTCGACCAAGGGGGTGTGAGACCGCAGTGCTAACCACTACTCCACCATGCCACCTAAGTTTAAAGCTTCTTAACCAAGATTACATAGGGGTTGTCAAATTAAATTGTATTTTTGTGTTATATATAAAATTGTGTGTCAGAGAAAAATTACTTGCCAAAATGTGTTAAGGTCTAAAATGGCATTTATTGTGTTTTGTTATAAAAGTGGTAAAACGTACCTGACAAAATTCAGTTTCGGCTAAAAAAAAGGCCAATAAATTGATAAGTAATTGAAAGCTGGCTTTGCATGTGGGAAATTAAAGTCCGGGTATGTCTCTTGAGGAGGTCTATGCTCTTATCAAGAGACATTACATATCTGTGTGAAGTTTGACTTCATGGGATTCTTCACTTCTGTTTCATTCCTGCTGTTTCGTTAATTAACTTTAGCCAGAGCTTTGCCTGCTTCATGTATGCTTGACTGAACAATAATTTGTGGTTTTAATAATGAGTGACGGTGTTCCTTGTGCTGCTGAGACAGTATGTATAGAGTTTGAATGAGACATTTGTTGTAATCCAGGGGTTCCCATCCTTTTTTTGTCCAACACCACCCCAATAATTCCTATATTGGCAATTAGTAAAAATGGCACCCTTGTGCTGTATATGAAGTATAACATGGATAATGTATGTTGTTCATTTTCTCAAGAAAATCTAAAAGATATTTCTCCAATATATTTCTATATTTAAATAATGATTGGTGAAAAGCTTCAAAGTTAAAAACATTTCGGAGGTGCTGTGTTTTTGAAACATTCCAGTGGTGAATATTCTAAATTAGATTTGCGAAGCTAATACTCAAGGAAAAAGAGATTTGGATATCTAGCCGAAGTGTGAATTTAAATAACCTTGCAGGTCCCACCTGAGTGTATCGCTCAAATTGACAAGAGCAAATGAAGTGTTGTTTAGGAATCAGGTGCGAAGAGTTGTTACCAGGGCAACAGCTTCCCATGTAAAACATAGGTTACCAAGAGGAGATGATGAGGCCTAGTGGAGCACAGCAGACTCCAGGACATCAACTTTTCATTACCCTTCAGTCTTTTCAAATACTGTATGCTTCTCTACACATCAGGTTGTACCTGGGACTTACAGAATAAAGCTTGCATTGGCTGGAATATGGTTCGGCTAATTTTTGCCAAGGTTTTGCATCATCTCTCAGGCACCCGTACTTGACTGTCAGGGTATTCAATAGCCCTTGTCAATTGGAACTGTCAACTAGTTGTCATGGAATATTTTTTTGCTAATTATCATGGCCAATAAAATGATGGAGTGGAGATGAATAAGAAACTGTCTACAAGATATATCAGTCACTGTACTTTTTACTACTACATACATCTACATACATAGCACATGGCATTGATACTAACTGTATTTGGATTGGTGTCTGTTTAGCCCTCCATGCAGCACTCAGGTTAAAACCCAAAGTAGACATGGGTGGTAAACCAAAGAGTTTTATTTATCATTTAAATGAAATATGAACCCCATGTCACAATAAACAATGGAATACACACACAAAAAAAAGAAATTGAAATGCAAACACTGTCAGCACAGGCTTATGAAATAACATATGAAATATGGCACTGACAGTTCCTCAACCTCAGCTAAACAATTCAAATTTATAATTAGCCTCAACAAGGACCAATCTTCCATTATGCTCATGCATTTATTATAAAATTTTCAGTTGCTTCTGTTTTTACTACAAATTGAAACCACGATGATCCTGATCCTGAAGTTACTAGGGACGCTGTGCAATACTGCATGTCTTACCTGTACTGTGAACTTAATAACTGACTACTTGCTCATACCTGCATGAAAGTAAAAACCTCCTGCTTGCGTGACTTTTTTGTGTCCTGTGGGATCTCAGTCCTAATTCATGTCTCTAGTAATGATGCCCTGTGAATCTTACTTGCAAGCTTTCTAAATGAAATGCTCACTCAGTCATTCTCTATCCTCCTTATCCAGTGCAGGGTAGCAGGAGACCTGAAGCCTATCCCAGGGAACTTAGGATACAAGGCAGGACACACCCTAGACGATGATATGTCCTGCCTTGTGCACAAGCACACACACGCAATTTGGAAAAGCCAATAACTCTAGTCAATAAGTTTTTAGATTATGTGAGGAAACACACCAAGCACAGGGAGAACAAGCAAACTCCATGCATACAGACCCGAGGCAGGAACTGAACCCTAGTCCCTACAGTTTCACACAATATTCACCACTTCATGGATATAAACACAATCATAGCGTATGACACTTGCCTGTCTTTGTGAAACCAGACATCTTTTGTTCGTGAAGTTGGATGTGATGTTGAAAATATCCCAGCCGACATATTGTATGACCTGCTATAATTCCTGCCAATTCAGATCTGACCCCTCTATGAATGACTAGAACAGGATGGCCAGGGTGATTCAGGAGCATCTTATTATACACTATAAATTCAGTCCTGTGATTTTAGGCACATTTATTTAAAGAAATCATTCACACTGTATCTTTAATATTATATTGAATAAAAAAATATTAAATATCACAAATTATTCATTCTGTCAATGTTTTTCTTTCCTATACTGTATACTGCCTCAACCACAAACCACTTTGGCCAATATATATAGTATCTCACAAAAGTGAGTACACCCCTCACATTTTTGTAAATATTTTATTATATCTTTTCAAGGGACAACGCTAAA
>JAQMYJ010000002.1:22285009-22299361 GCA_030014305.1 Clarias laeviceps | reverse complement strand
ATAATAATAATAATAATACATTTTATTTATAATGCACTTTATATTTGAAGCAAATCTCAAAGTGCTACAAATTAATTGAACAATTTACATACCATTTTGTCTCATCTAGCAAGAAAAAGGAATAATCAGTTCAAAGTGATCATTTTGTCAATATGGTTAATTTAATCCAACTTGTTCTTTTGATCTCGTCTTGTTCTCTAAAACACACAGCTCTAAATCATGTCCTGTACATTTAAATGCACACTCTCATCTAGTGCTGCTAATATAATGAACGGCAGCTATGCTAATTCTTGCCCAACCGTTCTTTCTTTTTCTACCCATCCTGAGGCACCTGGAGATTGTGCCAGCTCCAGTAGACAGAGGGCAACCCTGTGAGGAGCCTGAGACATCCAGAAAAGGACAGCCTCCCACTGGATTCTGCTTCATGATGGTTTGGAGCTACACTGCTGCTCCTGAGCTTCCAATGATCCATACCCCCTCTGCCCTCTGCACCTGTCTGACTCATCCTGGTGCCGAACTGGACTCCATGTTAACTTGGACATCTGTTATATTCACCTTTCAGATGCCTAACACAGTATGTTGGCATAAAATTCCTGCTATCTGTTATGACCCAAATAAGGATGGGTTCCCTATTGAGTTTGGTTCCTCTCAAGGTTTCTTCCTTGTCACCGTCGCCTACGCCCTTGGCTTGCTTATCTTCTGATCATTATGATCTATACACATTTTTACTTGCTCATACACATCTCCATAATTTCCTTTTAATTTTGTGAAACTGCTTTGAGACAATGGCCATTGTTAAAAGCACTATATAAATAAAATAGAAATTGAATATCCATGTTCCAACTTCAATATCAGACATAAAATATTATAATAGATGCAATATAAAAATGTTGTAATACCATGTTGTTTTTCAGTCTGTTTTGAGGAAACAGTGTCCACCTAAGCACACGTCTCAAGGTAATTGAGTTAGGTTAAGCTTTAAGATAAGCTTGATGATCCACAGGGGAAATATATGTCTTGTTTAGATTAAGTTGTGTACAGTGTGCATTAATATCAAGAATAATGTTATTCAGGGAACATGTAATTTCATCAAGGATTTTAAAAGCATTGTGGTTTGTTGTGATTATCTTTTTTGTAATAAGTATATAAAATTTTAACAAGAAGTTGTGTGACACTGTAATGCGTTTACATTTGCATATGTTTTCAATACTATTCAATCTAACTCAGGAAGTTTCGTGCCAATCAAAATACGCATGTTGTATCGACTGAATTTTTCTTATTATTGGTGTATGATGTGTCAGATCACTGATGTTGCTGCTATAAAAATAATGTCCAGATAACCTGTTATACAGTCTGTCGATTTGGTAAAGAGGAATCCCCAGGTAGTGCAGAGGCTGATCATTATGTTTCTCTTGTCTCATGTTTGCTTTTTGTAGGGAGGTGCACTCAGGGGATTTATATACCAGCCAGGAGCAGCAGCTGGCATGCGAACCTTCCCTGTCTCAACAATAAAAGAGCAATAAAACCTTATTCATGACATCCACGGAAACGCTGAGGTAACCCAATCACAATGTCTCTGCAGAGAAACAGTCGCTGATGCACAATGAATTAAAGCATGTGGACTGCCAGTGCTTTTGAGACACAAAGATTACTGCCATTTAAGTGCAACTGTAACTGAATTTATTTTTAACATATTGTTTCCTTAATTAATATTTAATAAAATAATAATAATCAGATTTTTTTAAAATATGCCATGAATTTTGCAACATTGACCAACTAAATGAATATCCCTCTTTGCTTTATTGTTGCAACACAGTCAGTATTTTGGTTTGTGATTTCTTTTTATTTTTAAAGCAGACGAATCAAGCAGACATCACCAGGCTGAGAGACATGAGGACGTCAATCCATCTCTGTTTGGAGTGCACATGCATTTATGTGGCTCAGGAGGTTTCGAACCCCCCTAGATTCCATTTTAATCCTGTGAAAGAAATCAATGACCAAATAGCCGTTTCTCATTTTCTTACTGTGGGATTTTCCATATATTTTGTTGTATATCAAGTTCAATTCTTCGTAGAGAAACAGATTATATTTCCCCAGATATAAAGCATTTAGATGATGCAAAAACCTGATCTCCTTTGTGGTCCTAATATAATATGCACTCCCATATCATGCACCTTTTTTGTGTGCTTGATCTGGGAGTATTGATCATCTGCTATTTAATCTGCTCAGTCACACAGAGATTATTAGATTTAGTTTTGTTCAGTTGTTCGGAATTAACACTAAATTGTAATGAAGACACAACCTCTTAGACACTGATTTTAAATAAGTTAATCTACAACATTTTATGACCAGTCAGATAATAATATCATCACGGAAGAAACATGTCTGTCTGTTGCCATGTAACCACTATGCTAAAATGCAATGTCTTGTCAAAAAATGCAGTTATTAATAAGATCACATACTACACTATGATTATCATATTTTAAATAACACATTTCCTTATTCATAGCTACACTTATCCTAATTTAACACTGGAGTTTGTGCAGTATACTGAATGCCAAACAACAAATCAAAAATATACAGTAAATCATAATAAATGCTATATTTTCTCAAGTAACTTGCCGACTTTAACCCATGCCTTGACTCATTTTGCTAATGGATGCTAATGGAAGAAAGCAGTTGCTGCACGTGGAGGAAGGGCTAAAGGCTTTCAGCTATACTGAGACATAATGCACCCTTATGGCAGTTTGAGCCTCTGGCCTCAGTGTCCATGAGCTATAGATGAATGACATCCATTTCAGCATATTTTTATCATTTAATGAATCATTTCATGAATTTTTAATTTCATCTGAAATTTCCAGGTCACATGTTATATATAAACATCATGGAAGAATCCACTATCATCCACTATGTTTTACTTAATATATTGAGTTTTTGAAATTTGAAATTGACATTTGTTCAAATATTTGTAGAATAACTTTACATAAAAATACACTGATCAGCCATAACATTAACACCACAAAACATAATGATAATCAATTATACAGTGGCTTGCAAAAGTATTCATACCCCTTGAACTTATCCACATTTTGTCACGTTACAACCACAAATGTAAATTGTTCTATAAATGGGATTTTATAGACCAACATAAAGTGGCACATACTGTAATTGTGAATTGAAAGTAAAATGATAACTGGTTTTCACATTTTAAAAAATAAATAAATATCTAAAAAGTTGGTGTGCATTTGTATTTGGTGAGCAACCAAGAGGCCCATGGTAACTCTGGAAGAGCTGCAGATATCCACAACTCGGGTGGGAGAATTTTCCACAGGACAACTATTAGCCGTGTACTTCACAAATCTGACCCTTATGGAGGAGTGGCAAGAAGAAAGCCATTGGTCAGCCATAAAAAGTCAGATTTTGCAGTTTGCGACAAGCCATGTCAGGGACACAGGAAACATGTGAAAAAAGGTGCTCTGGTTAGGGGAGACCAAAATGGAACTTTTTGCCCTAAATGAAACTAAAACTGCACATCACCCTGAACACACCATTCCCACCGTGAAACATGGTGGTGGCAGTATTATGTTGCGGGGATACTTTTCTTAAGCAGGGACAGGGAAGCTGGTTGGAGTTGATAGGAAGATGGATGTAGCCAAATAAAGGGCAATCTTAGAAGAAAACCTGCTAGAGTCTGCAAAAGACATGAGACTGGGGCAGAGGTTTACCTTCCAGCAGTAGAAGCACCCTTAACAGTCAGAGCAACAATGTAATGGTACACACTTTTGATGAAATGGTCATCAAAGAATGACCCAGTCAAAGTTCAGACCTAAATCCAATTGAGAATCTGTGGCAAGACTTAAATTGCTGTTTACAGGTGCTCTCTAACTGGTCTGTCTGAGCTTGAGTTATTTTGCAAAGAGGACTGGGCCAAACATTCACTCTCTAGATGTGCAAAAGACTTGCAGCTGTAATTGCAGCAGATATTTATTTATTTCCCCCCACTTCACAATTACTGTATGTGCCACTTTGTGTTGGTTTATCACATAAAATCACAATAAAATACATTTGTATTTGTGGTTGTAACGTGTGGAAAATGTGTGGACGAGTTTAAGGGGAATGAATACTGGCAATGCATTGTATGTAATGTATATTTGTATAATGTATAATGAATATGCTTAAGCAACTATGTTATGGACATTTGGAAGTTTGCCAATAATAAGATGAATATTTGTAAAATAACTTTATATAACATGCACAGATCAGACATAACATTAGCTCCATAAAACATTAACAATTATTATCAATTATATACCAGTAAACTGGTGACAGGATCATTGGAAACCAAGGCTCAGCCATGCTTGCAGGGATCACAATCCAGCCTGTCCGGTTGTTCATCTGTCCAGCCTATACTTTCATTATAATATTTTTTTTTTCTGGAAAAAGCTTACTGTTATTGCAGTAGCTACACTAAAATGAGAGATAAATTATGTAAATACATTTAGTTTAGTTAATTAAACAAGTTCTGTGGATCCAGAAAGTATTCACAGCCTTATTACAAAATGAGTTAATGAAATTCGTTATTTTTTCTCGTTAATTTTTTTTGCTGAGTATATATATATATATATATACCCAAGTATTCACAACCTTTGTCATGACACTTAAAATTGAGCTCAGGTGTATCATCTTTCCACTGATCATCCTTGAGTTGTTTCTACAACCAGTGGTAAATTCAGTTGATTGGACATAATTTGGAAAGACACACACACACACACACACACCTCTGTCTATATAAGGTTCCACCGTGCAAGTCAGAGCACAAACCAAACCATTAAGTCTAAGGAATTGTCTGTAGATCTCTGAGACAGGATTGTATCGAGGCACAAATCCAAAGGTACAAACACTGTGAATACTTATGTACATGTGATTTTCTTCGTTTTTTATTTGTAATAAATTTTCAAAAAATTCTTTTACGTTGTCATTACAGAGTAATATTTGTAGAATTTTGAGGAAAATTATGAATTTAATCCATTTTGGAATAAGGCTGTAACATAAATTGTGGAAAAAGTGAAGCCGTGTGCATACTTTCCGGAAGCACTGTATATAATCTGCTGACCCCTAGCGACAAAAAAAGGAACAGACACTTCACTCACAGACCATTAAAATTTGATTCAATGCCTCCACCTGGTGGAAAGATGTATCACGCCCGATTTTAGTTCACTCTCTTCAATGTTTTACCCAATATATACAGTACTGTATATATTGTTATGGATCATGCTAATGTTTTGAGTTGTCATATGTAATAACTATTCCTGACTATAGGTGATGTAATGTCCCAGCTGAATAATACTCTACTGAAATAGGTGCAAGAAGGATTGCAGCTCGACAGGACAGTCTCAAGAGGTTTCGGCCCTGCAGGAGAAACAGCCTCCTCTCCAGCTCACAACGGCTGTAACCGCGGTGGAAAGAGGAAGAACCGTTCAACAGGGTCATGCAGAAACTGCTGCAGAGACAGTTTATGACATGGAAAACACCTCAAAATCACTGTGAGGAATCAGGACTGAGGTTACATGCACCTCTGAAGAACATATTAATCTACTTAAATAATAAAAAGTAGAAAGCATTTCATCTCTGAATATTGTTTGACACTAAAAGGTATAAACCGACCTTGTGCTGGAAAGGAAGTGTTTTAAGAACATGAGTCATAGAACCAGGGTATATAAAGTAAGGTGTTCTGATGCACTTAGATGTTGTTCTTAGGCATTGTTTCTGATTTGGGAACACATATTTTATTTTCCTTTGAACCATTTTGCTTAGTTATTCTCGTCTATCTTATGTTGCTTTATTATGACCATTGGTGGCTTAGTGGTAGATGTTGTGCCTGCCATTCGGAAAACCCGGGTTCAATTCCCAGCCAGTGCCCAAACCCCAGCTACTGGATGCAGTGCCGGCCCCAAGCCCAGATAAAATGGGAGGGTTGCGTCAGAAAGGGCATCCGGCATAAAACCTGTGCTTGTATGTGTGGACCGGATGGGCTGCTGTGGCGACCCCTTGATAGGAGCAGCCGAAAGAAGAACAACTTGTGCTTATGTTGTAACTGCTTGCATTTTATAAACAGTAAATAAAAAGGACTACCTCCCATTGTGAGGCTACTGCCCCAAAGTGCTATAGTGCAGTGAGTGCGTTCTGGGATATTGGGAGAGATGACCCCAAGGGCTACATTTTCAAGGACTGACTCTAAGGTGAGTGCTGAATTATCCTCACACTGATCTTTACAGAGTTTGACACCGAAGGTGGTTCTCAACTGCCTCAGGAAACAGTGTGAGTTAATTTCAGGTTTGTTGTTTACAATCAGTTTCCAAGTCCAAGTCATGCCACTTTAGGTGGCAATAAAGATGTCTGTTGGTGCATTTAGTTTATTGGTGAATTAAACACAAAACTAAGCATTAAAATATTATAATAATAAAATATAAAAAATAAAAATAAATGAGACAAGACATTCTTTAGATTAACTTAATTAAATTTAAAGTGAAGAAAAATAACAAAGGATAGTGTTCTATTGGACTTGGCATTCAGATGAAGTTAATATTATTTTGTTAACTAAGTACTTAGTAGAAACATTTGGTGACTTTGTTAGGCTTGTGGTATTTTTAATGCAGTTATTTCTGATTCAAAAACCCAGTGTCAAACATTGTTTATGTAGATGCATAAAATTTTTTATCAATGTCACTTGCACTTTTTATTGAACTGTATTCAAATTTGCTACTTTTACAGGAATACATCATATTGAAAATATCTCTGGTTAGAAGTTTGCCAGTTTTACATTTAATGAGTAAAATATTTTAAAATGAATACAAATTTTGCAAATGCAGCATTTCAAGGCACCAAGTACTGCCACTCATTATAACATTTATAGAGAAAGCATGTTAACAAAAGCAACATTATTAAATATACATATATTAATATGTTCTGATAAAAAATCTGAGATTTGTAAAATCATGTTTAATTCATATGCTTCATATTTTTCTTAATATAAGAAGTACGTACAATTTTAATTGATACCAAAGTAAAGTATCAACAACCAGGTAACATGTCCTGAACAAACAAAAACTAAAAGTCAGGTGCTGTGTTAGGTGGAATTTTGTACACTTATTTTAGACTTTGGAAAAACTTGAGGGACAATTCGTAACCCAGGAACATAGTAGCACTCATTGGAAATCCTCTGATGGCACTTACTGATGCACCACGGAAGAAAACCTGAATTGGGGATTGAAAAGAGATTAGAAGCATTACAGATAGTTCCATGATCCAGGTGTCCTAGTACAATCTACACTACAGTATATAATATAAACTATAAGTTGTATTATTATACTAATCCAGGAACTATAACTGAAGCCAAAATTTTATATTTTGTCAAAAAGGCATTCTCATGCTATTAGAAATAAATACTTAAGAGGCTTTGATTAGATAATTACTTCAGTAAATAATATGTTTCAGCAGACTCCAGTTCTTTTAACCCTAAATAATTCAGTGAGTAGCTTCTCATTCCTTAAAGAACCATGTCGGAAGACATATGTTCCCATGGAAATGTTGCTAGTGTTTCTGAAGGTCAAAATATTGGCCTGCATCAAGCAAAGAAAACAATCAAGGAGATTATTGACATTACTGGAATTGGGTTGAGAACTTCTAGCACATTATTAAAACCTGGAATGAGAGTGTTGAATTTTGTTTAAGTTGCATTGTAAAAATTAGACAATAGAAAAGTAAGAGCATTTCCATGCACACACCCAAGGAAACCGCTTGTTAGTAAGGCTAATTGGAAAAAAAAGTCTTCAGTTTGGTAGGGAGCATAAAGACTGGACTGCGCAATGAAAAAATGTCATGTGGTCTGATGAGTCCTGATTGACCCTATTCCATAGGATGGGTGTGTCAGAGCAAGAATCAAAGCTCATAAAACAATACATGACCCATTATGTACAAGACTCTGGAGACAGTGTTATAATCTGGGGTTGCTTTTGTTGGTCAGGTCTAGGCTTAGCAACATTAATTGGGCAATAAAATGCAATAAAAAAGTCAGATGGTGATCTGAATGCACTGAATCACCAGGTTATCCCAACAATCAATTTGGCATGACATATTTCATGATTCCAACAATACCAAGATTCATTGGGCCTAAATTGTGAAAGAGTTTTACTGAGAGCATGAGGATTGAACACACACACACAATTCACACACATGAATTGGCCACCACAAAGTCGTGACTTTAAGCCCATTAAAAGTCTTTGAGATATGCTGGAAAAGACTTATATACTGTACTCTTCCTTCATCAATACAAAATGTCAGCCAAAATGTATGCAACTCTGGATGGATTTGTTGTAACGTTCTTGTTGTGAATCATAAAATAAGGATTCGTCAGACTGGGTATTATCATGATGAAACAAAATCATGTTAGATATAATGTTAGGAGCTAGTATTGTTATTAGTTAATTAGTTATTAGTTATTATGGCAACAGCACAAAACTATTTTTGTTCCTTAAAGCTTAATTAAATCCTTCAATATCATTTGTTCCTTTCACCACCTGCTTTTTTGTTTGTACAGAGAACAACTTGAGACATATTTTACTAATACCTTGAGTGCCTACTGCTTACTAGCATCTGGTAGAATGAATCACGCTAGAAGCTCAAAGTAAACTATAACTGTTTAAACATGAATTATTCTATGCACTTAACTAATCTATGAACTTGTACGCAATGATGTTACGCTGTGCCTTACCTGACTGATTATATACCCCTGCTATGGGCAGTGAGAAACATGTGGACGCCTTATTATCCACATACAAAGACATGCAAGAAATAACCAGACATCCATAGTTTTATGATCAAATGTATGTGCCAAAATGTGTTATATTTCAAGAAGGGTAATGTTTAGCTATTAATACATTATACATACATTATTGGGACATTTCTTTGCAGCTGTAAGGGCAACAACCTGCCTAGGCACTGAATGAGAGGATTACTGTCATCAGTTTTAGTTCAATTTAACCAGGTCATGGCTTTAGGTCATGATTTTTAACCATTTTCTTTAAACTGGACTGTAATTCTGTTAATGGTAGAAAGGGGAATTTCATGATTCTCTAGTATTTATCTCTAATTTATCCTCTTGAAAATCTTTGAAATCGTCAATTCTATGCATACATAATAACTACGCATTTATCTGGAAATAAAAGAAATAGTAGTCAATGACTAGAACAAATTTTGGTGCAGACATTCTATCATAAACCTATGAAGTCATAAAGTGACCATGTGATATAATGTGTTTAATTTAAATATCATTCATTCGACAGCTATCATTTCCCTTCTTCTTGCCTCACAATGTGCCCAGGTTTAAGTGTGGTTGGCAAAGTCCATTAGGCCATTATGCCATAAATCAGCCCTGAGAAAGCTTCCCCAAGATGCTGTTTGGTCACAGGTCTCAGAAACAGCATGGTCACCAAAGTCTGATTCTTTGGCAGGGTAACTACACAAGTTAACCTCAAACAGACAGTGACTTTTTTCATGTTGTCATTATGGGGTGTTGTGTGTAGAATAGAGAATTTTTTAAAATACATTTTAGAATAAGGCTGTGACATAACAAAATGTGGAAAAAGTGATGCGCTGTGAATACTTTCCGGATGCACTGTATGTGTATACATCATATAAATTTAGAACATTAGAATTAGTATATTTCAATTTGGGGATTTACTGTAATTCTCCTCTTCCTTGCAGAAATGCTCTAGTTGCCCTCATCAAGTAAATGGGTAGTGGATAGCATTTTGGCTTGGGCTCTGATTGGGCCATTTCAAAATGTCAATCTTCTGTTGAATCCCTTAATTTGTTGATTTGGATTTGTGCTTTCGGTCATTATCAGGCTGGAATATGAAACTTTTCATATTTAGCTGTCTAACAGAGGCTAAAATAGATTGGTATTTGGAGCTATCAATGATTTCCTCTATTTTTACTAGAGTCCTAGTCCCAAATGAAGAAAAGTGCTATGGTCTAGCTCCGTCAGACCATAGAACATTTTGGCAAAATTTAGGCAAAGTTGAATATTCAATGAGGGAGCCTTCTAAACAAGGTGATAGACATCATCAATTAGGCCTACAGGTTTTTATACAACTGTGGTTCTAAGAACACAAGATAACATCCAGGGTTATCTTGCCTGTCTTTTGAAACCTACATCTTATCACACAATGTTGAGAACATTGAAGTGAAATGTGTCTGTATAACAATGGTAGTCATATGAAATATTACACAATGCAGTCATTTTGTTGCATAATATGTAACTACAGTTACATGGATAACTAGTAAGTAGTAAACTTACATGTATTCCCTCTGCCTTATAACTCTGTAAGATGCAATGAATGATTCCTTTATATTTTCTATGGTGCATTGCATCAGCTTGCAGGCGACTCTTAACCACATCAGCTGGGGTTGCTGTGGCCCAGGAGATAGATCCTGTGGAACAAGACACATTCAAAAAGCAAGACACATGAGAAATATATAAACAATCTAATTTTGTTGGTTCATTCAGAATTTGCCAAAAGACCTAATCTTAATATGTAAAAACAAATGGGATTGAGTTATTCAAGTTGTTTTTCCATATCAACAATATTTTTTATTTATTTATCTTAATTAATGAAGTTTAATTCACGCCATAGTGTCATTTACCTGCTAACCCACCAGCAATCCATATGAAGCAGGGGTGGGGGGAGCTGCTACCATTAGGGGTCATCCAGCCACACAAGAGTGTATATGGGATAAAGTAAAGGGCATAACCAGGAACATCACGGAGTATCATGGCTCCTGCTCCTCTGTACAGCCCTTGGATTCCCTCAGTCTGCAGGATGCTGCTGATGCAGTGAAGAGGTCCTCTGTATACAGTACACTCTGTACGCTGGAGTCCCACTGAGTGAAGAGGGACGCTGCCACTGCCAGCAAGTGTTAGGTTTTCTAAAAACATATGCCATTATAACACCTGAGACATTGTGCATAAATAATGTGTCCATTTTGCTAACTCTGCAGTCCTAAACAATGATTACGACGTTGGCAAATCTTACTGCACTGCGTCAAAATTTAACAACTACATCTGCAAGGGAGAGCACACCGTTTATTTACTTGGAAATGACCTACAGTAGAAGGAGCACTACATCAGGCCTTCTTTTTTCACTTTCAGACTTACGTGTGAGGATGGGTTGAGTTTGCATTTGCAGTCTAATTTTGACCAGGTCCACTGGGGCCCCCAGGCTCACTGATACGAGGCCAGTCACCATGCTGGCCACAGTAAGGTCAAGCATATTGCAAGGGTGTCTTCTGTCACCATAACGAATATCACTAATAAATCTCTGAACATTGCTGAAGAAGCCAAATACCATTGAGTTATACAGTGGGATGCTTGCTAACGGGAAGGACAGGCCTTTAAAAAAGCCAGTAAGCTGCAAGTGAAAAATAAAAGGTCAGTTGTATTCATTTAAGACATTATTTACACATGTATAAAATAGAAATCCTCTAGGGACATTTTAAAAATGCTTGGTCTCATAGGATATTTAGGAATCAACAAGGGGACAACATAACTAATGATTTTTTAAAAATATGTTCTTGTAGCTATCCACAGAGCATGAAGAAATGCTTGCATGACTTACAGTTTCCTTTTTGTAGATGGTTAGAATACAGTGGAAGGCATTCTTGTACCCCTTTCCAGCTTGTAAACGTGTCTGTTAAATGGAAATTTTTAGGATTACACATTAACAAAGCATAATGAGTTCTCATAAGTACAGTACACTGATCAGCCATAACATTACAACGCCAAATATTATCACCAGTATTTTGCATGTTCCCCTTGTGCCACCTGGGCAGTTTTGGCTCCTTAGGGCATGACTCCACAAGACCTCTGGGGTGTGGTGTGGAATCTGGCATCAGATGTTGGCAATGGATTTTGGGGTGCTGTGGGCTGTGAGGTGGGCCCTTCGTGGATTGCCCACCACATCCCATGGATGCTAGATCAGATTGATATCTGGGGAATTTGAAAGCCAGCTGGGTGTCCTTGGTCTCTTTGCCTGCTGGGCCCTGTGTGCTTTGGCATACTTCATGTTTTGGTGCTTTTCAATCACGGCCAACATTGACTTTTTTCCAACAAGATGTATTGTATTGACTTTTTCGGAGGGATCAGATCAGAAAGGCTAAATTTTGCTCCCCAAAGGCATAAAAGAGCCATGATTCTGTCTCTGGGTTACTGGTACTGTATATAATTGATAATCAGCGTTAATGTGTTATAATTATGTGGTGTTAATGTTATGGCAGCGGCACAGTGGCTTAGTGATTAGCACCGTCGCCTTGCACCTCCAGGGTCCGGGTTTAATTCCTGTCTCGGGTCTGTGTGCATGGAGTTTGCATGGTACCCCCACCCCCCCACTTTCCTCTGTGTACTCCGGTTTCCTCTCACAGTCCAAAGACGTGCAGATTAGACCAATTGCCGTTCCCAAATTGCCTGTGTTGTGTGAATGCATGACTGAGTGTGTGTATGTATGTGTGCCCTGCGATGGATCGTTCAGGGTGTACCCCGTCTTGTGCGCTGGGATAGACTCCAGGCCCCCTACAACCCTGTATACAAGATAAAGCAGTATAGACGATGACGATGATAATGTTATGGCTGATCGGTATAGATTTCAGATAATACAGTACGTGAGCACAAGGATGGGATGAAAGGTTCAAATCCGAGCATTGCTTTTAAAAGCTATAGTCATTGTTATTGTGACTATTTTGAGGATACCTTCACTGTGTCAAGTGGATGTCCTACAATCACACTGGATGCACCTGATGGAAAAGAATAATGTTTCAGTAGCCGGTTTTAAATAGAAGCACCGGGCTGCTGGAGTTGTTGAGATTTGTATGTTCTTGTCCAGCCTGTTGAATGAATAACACTTTGTCCTCTCTGTTGAATACCACACATTGTGTGCTTCATGCATAATATTGCAGCCCCGTGCGATAAAAAAAACAACAACATGCAAGTAAACTTTGTCACTTTAAAAAAAAAGCATGAATTAAGGGTATATACGATTCTAAATAAATTATAACAGATCTTTTAAACAGACTGTTAATAGTTAAGATGCAACCGTTTCATGTTTTCTTGCGACTTAGTATAGAAAGTTTCCAGACTTTTCTGGAAATATGTGGGATTTTTTGGGTTAAACAACAGTGCAGCACTTTAACCTGAGTTTCAGGATTCTGATTCCGCACACGGACTAGAAGGCAGACAGCGTGTTATCGAGCCTCGTAACGATGTTTCATTTGACTTTGCACAGCACTCATCGAGCCACCTTTCCCAATATATTAACCCACTTCTCAACGCCAGAATTCACTTTTATTCCTTTTCTGAATCCACTTACCATACAATTATACACACGCGAATGAATAAATATAAAAAAATAAAACTGCTTACCTCCTATCCATCCCGCTAAAAAATCCTCCAGCTTAAACAAACTCATCTTGTTCCAGATCCTTAAAATCGTTTTTTTTTTTTTTTTTTGCGCATTCAGCACCGAACAAGTGACCTGTTCAAACTGCAGACAGCATTTTAGATCACAGGCTTTTTATTGAGTGCAAAAAACAAGTTCAAGCAAAAACAACTTTTCATTCGATCTGTGCGTTTCAGGGGGCGAGGCTTTGTGGAAACACGGTTCCCTGAACCAATGGTATCTCAAGAGGTTCTTCCAGCTTGAAGGCATCGGGAAGAAAACCTGGCTACTTGCCAAATATTACTACATTCTGGCTGTGTTGTCATTGCAGTGTGTTAATACTGTACAGTATATGTGTAGTGCACTAGTATTACTCAGGAGTCTACTGTATATTGTGCAGTTGTAGCCACTGAATGTGTTCATGCATATTTTATAGATTTTTTCCCCCTTCATTTATTTATTTGACAGTTTGGGAATTGTTCAATTATGTATTATTCATTATTTATTTAATTATTAATCTTGTTTAATTATTTATTGGCCCATGAGCAATGATGCATTATCATGTGAGTCTTTTGTGCTTGTAAATGATCACATTCAACCTTAGAGATGCCATGCATTTCAGGATGCTGTCATCAGGATGACTGCTGAAGCTGGAAAGTCATATATTTGGCCCTGCTCAAAAACAAACAAACAAACAAACAAACAAACAAACAAAGAGAAGAAGAAGAAGAAGAAGAAGAACTCACAAACAGGGTATATATATATATATATATACTTCTGTTCAAAAGTCAAAAGTTTGGGGTCACTTTCTAACTCCATGATGGTTCCTGATTTTTATTTCTTTCTACATTGTAAAGGAATACTG
>JAQMYJ010000002.1:22270003-22284909 GCA_030014305.1 Clarias laeviceps | reverse complement strand
AAAGAATTTGATTAATTATACATCAGTGTTTATTTTTTTTGTGTTTGTATTTGTGTATTTATATTTGTGCATTGTATTAGGATAGCATTCTTCTTGTCACAGTTAAATATTAAATATGATTTAAGATTTATTGGCACACATAACATGCTGTTATGCTATTCATAACCCTTCCTTGCCCCTTAGTGTAGATACTGTTACTAATAGAGTTGCACCTGTTACAGTAATAAGATGAGGCTCTATATGAGGGTTTCATGTAGACTTTTACAGAATCATTAAACACATAGACCTGGTACCTTATCTTATATCCAGATGATATCTTATAATCAGAAGACATACATACTGAATGTCTTCTGATTATAGGATGATAATCTATCTTTTTTTTTGTGATCTCATAACATCTCATAACAACATGATTTTATTGATGATGACAGGCAATATGGCGCCATTCACATTCCTGCATGGAATTTGATGACCATAACTAACGTCACTAAATATAACTTTGTCTGTGGTTTCACTAAACATGTTTTGACTTCTTGATTCTTACTTCCAGTGATGTCTTATACATATGGCAACACCTTATACAAGAACAAAAAGACATGGAATCAAATACGTAAATATAGAAATTGTGATATGTCCTGAGTGCATCAAAGTAATATAAAAATAATCTGATAACCAGATGATAACCAAAGGTTAAAGATTGACTTACATTATTCTGACCTGAGATCATATGAACACACTTAAGGAGAACATACAGACCCTCCGCATTATTGGTATTCCTCCAGGGTTGTATGTTTTGTAGACTAATTGGTGTTTCCAAAATATCCACAGTGCCTGAGTAGAGTAGTGTCAGGTCCTCAGTAACATTTCATCCCCTTACATCAAGGGCTGCTGGAGAATAATTATACATCCCCTCATTCAACAATGACAGTTGAAAGCAAAACATAGGCATGCCATGATACCACTTTTTGTCTGACCGAGTAGAATACAAATACTTTAATTTTGGAGCTTGCTGACACTGTGTACCAATACCAGCACCTGATGCTATCCCACAGCACAGCATGACCAGAACCTTTCACATTTAAAGCATATCATCAAATTCACCAGTTATTGCTTTGCTAACGTTTAAACCCTGAAACTGCTCAGCATGTAGAACAACTCTACATGAGTAAAATCCAGGAGTGAAATCCTCATCAAGCCCTCTGATGTGCTTTTTCTCACACTTAATCCACTTTGCCTAACCTCCTGCTTTGTTTTAGGGTGGGATAAAATAGTTTACATTAAATGCAGTTGTATTTACTGAAAAATGATACACTTTTGCATATTTTATAATTCCAATTAACACCAAGTACATTCTACTGGGCAGGAAATTACCATTTCGTTAATGGGCTCCTTGTTGCTCACGAACAACAACAGTGTCGCAATGTAACTGTTGAATTTTGTAAACTACACAAAATATTTTAGATTTAATTGAAAAGTTCTTATACTTCTTATTGTATATTTAAAAATTGTACAGGTCTAAAAAAGAAGAACAGTTCTGATTGATATATTTGGACAAGAGTCATTCCATATAGAGCATATGATATAAAGCATAACAGCACTGTGATGTTTAACTACAGTATAGGTTACTAGCTTTCCATTTAAAGAAATTTGGGATTCAATCCCAGAACACTTAGTTAGCTGAGGCTATTCTAAAGTAGAATAAATGGTGACATAGTAAATACGTTCCTTTATTGTACAAAAACATCCTCAGGATTTTCCACCACCTCCATTCTCATCACCTTTTGGCTGCATAGTACCCGTAGACATTTTAAATTACTTCTATTTCTGTAAATTGACTGTTTTAATCCTCCAGTTGTGGTTAGTTAGTTCTGCAAGTTGCAAGAAATAACTAGACTGTACAACTGTTGTATGAAAAAACAATCACACTTGCTGGTTTTACTTATTATTAGCATGACTGTACAACATCACTCCCTCTCATCCTTTGCCACCAGTGTCAATATTTAAAAGGCAACCTGCAAATTATTTTTTTTGCAGTTTTGATAGCACTGGGTCTGCCTTAAAGTGATAATTGATGAATTAGTATTGGAACAATTTTACAAGTATAAGTAGATAAACATGAGATCAGAACGATACCCAATACTATTGAGAACAAACCCAATAAAAGAGTCCACTCTTTGTTATTTATTAGATTTTTATTATTCCCTCTATTAGTAAACACAGAGATAATCATATGTAAATAATCATGCCACATCAACCTTGGATTGGATTATTTATTTATTTATTTATTTATCTATGCTTAAAAATAAATAAATAAATAAATAGATAAATGAAATACTTATCTGTAAAAAGGGCTTGATTTATTTTGAAACACTTATTAACCCTAGGGTACAACTTCCCATTAGCTCACTGTTCAGTAAATCAGTTCTTTTTTCCCTAACACACTCTATCTGAGGAATGACGGATAACTTGAACTGTTTCCATAAAGGTTCTTTCAACAGTAGCTATTGGTAATTTTGTCTTATGATTAACTTAAGAACTGGTCATGACCTCATGGGTTGTCCTTTAATAACCTTTCCTATACCATGCTATGCAGCAGAAAGCTGTAATTTTTAACCTGGCAGTATAATTAATCAGAACACTGTTGAAAACTGCTGATTTAGGTTTCATTTGTGAATTAGCTTTGCAAGGATCTTTTATAGTGCTACACACAACAATGGCTGGACAAGTAAATGAAACTATCGACTTGGATAGCTCATTTACAATTCCAGTTGGATTGCCTGTATCCCTTTCCAAACACACGCACACACACACACACACACACACACACACACACACACACACACACACACGTACACTTTTGCAGATAGTCACCTTGGCCTTTGTGTTATAGAGATGTTGTAAACATCAAACATTGAGATTACAGTATTTGCATGTTCTCTCTGTGTTTGCATATCATTTGTGTTCTTCAGGGTCTTCTTTCCAAAAAACTTGCCTGTTTGATTGGTGAAGATAAATTGGTCCTAGGGATAAATGTATGCATGTGTATCTGTACACACCTGGTGCCCTGCAATGGACTAATATTCCATCTGGTGTGTATTCACGCATTCTACTAAGTGTAGGCAGGATGGATTACAGATCCACTGGATGGATTACACATCCATAATTCTTAATATTAACACGGGACATCATGCTTGCATATGACAACCCGGTGAGAATCTTTCAGCCTAAGAGAGAAATAGTGTTTGTAAGCTTATCCCAGCTTTAGCAGGCACTCCGTTTAACAGCATATGTAATTCATTTGGTAGTTGAGTAAACACAAACACCAAAATCATCTAATGGTATACAGACACAAATGTCAACATGAACATTAAGCAGGTGCTGTTCTTAAACCATGACAAAGGGGGTGCTGTATATAATTTAGGTTACCCCTTTCTATAAGACATGTTTATATTGTAGTTTGACTGTATTTAAAAATAAAATATTACTGTAAAAAACTTATTTAATTTACATAATGGGATAAAGGACTACATTTTGACCTGCAAGTTGCTGACTAGTTTATAAGGTTAGGGGTAGCTCAGTGATTAAGGCATTGGACTATGGTTCGGAAGGTCCTAGGTTCAAATTCCACTACCATCAAGTTGTCCCTGTTGGACCCTTGAGCAAGGCCCTCAACTGCTCAGATGTATAATGGTATTAAAAAATGTAAGTTGCCCTGGATAAGAGCATCTGCCAAATATGTAAATGTATATAGCAGTAAAATATCACGGTTCAGACAGATATACTATGATACTTTTACGCTGTTGAATTTCCTAATATATCCTGGCTATATCTATGGTTATGCTCTGTCAATGACTCACAATAAGTAAGTTGTAATAAATAAGGCAGTAAGATGTCTTTTTTTCGTGTGATTTCTATTCTGCCATCAAGGTTTGAAATATTATACCCATCTTTTGAAATTGACTAAACATTGGCCAACCCATGTATATTTTCTTGCTGAGATACATTGACTGACAGGTGGGTATGCTTTTCTATAAGACAGGAGGTATGTGTCTTGCAGCTTATTAGCTCATGACTGATATTTATTAAGTACCCACTAAATACTGAAATTGTCAAAAGAGTAGTATTCCCACTTTAATAATTGGGGTGCTGCTCTCAACATTCCAGCCAGGAAGTGTACAGTATGTGGGTGGTTTATGCTCACTTATTGTGCCCACTTTCGGACTACGAATCTCTCTTTCATTGAAAGTTTTGCATAGCTCACAGGTCAAGCTGCATACTTATGCCCTACACATTCTATACATCTGTCAAATGGCTCATTTGATCATGCTCATACAGAAAGAGGAGAATGCACAGAATCCGGCATTGCAGGTGTTCCAGAGAAACTCACATTTTGTGAACACAATGGCTTATTGAACAATGGATACCTATTATTCACAATTATTTTTGTGCTATTTTTAGACATGTAAGTACAAGAGAAACATATGAAACAAAACATTGCCTGGGACTTAAACAAACCAAGGTGTCACGCAAAATGTATGGAACACATGAAATGCCAGGTTCTGTGCAAACTCCACTCCTGAATGGGCATGAAGGACAAAAGAACCATTTGATAGATGTACAGAATGTTTGCCATAAAACTCTATATCGAGAAGTCCTCAAGATTACCTATTACAATTCTATTTGCAAAAGGCTTGAACAAATAAATAGGTTTACACCCTAGACTTAAACACTAAGATTGTGTCTGGGGTTCTTGGAAGATTTTTGGACCGTGTAAGAAAAAGCTCTTTCCCGGCTCTAGTTTTCATAATACGAGGTTTTGTAAAGCAGCCTGTGTCTTTTGATTAAAGTAGGCATGGCGGATCATAAAACACTAGCAGTTCACTCAGGTACTGTGGTGTGAGACCATTTAGTGCTTTATAGGTCAATAGTAGTATTTTAAAATCAATGCAAAATTCCACTGGGAGCCAATGCGGTGTGGAAAAAATAGGGATGATGTGCTCATATCTTCTGGTTCTAGTGAGGACTCTGGTTGCTGCATCCTTGACTAACTGGAGCTTGTTTATGCATCTAATAGAACATTCAGACAGCAAGGCCTTTTAATAATTCAACCTAGAGGTGACAACTAGTTTTCTAGTGAAAATATATACAGTAGCTTATTTTGGCAACATTTATAAGATGAAAGAACACCATCCAAGTAATATTATCTACATAAGTGTCAAATAAAAGACTGTAATCTATAATTCCACCAAGTGTTACAGTACGTAGTGCGGTATGGAGAGCCACACCACGAATTATTATTAATAAGAGCCCTAACGCAGGGCTTTAGAGGTCAGTGAAATAGGAGTTTATGAGAGTGCTTGTGATACGCATGGGAAGACCCTCCTGTTTAGATATGGAGTGGGATTATTAATTAAGGAACTTCAAAGGAAACCAAAAGAAAACTGAAAAACACTAAATAAACAGAGCACCACCATCTACGGAGAATGGACGGGGTTATGAAAACTAAAACTAAAACTTATGATCCTGTCGGGGCCTTTGCCCTTACTGAAGATTTATTGAGATAGTTTGTGTTTTTTGTACTTTTATACTTAACCTGAGAGCGTGCGCTTAAAGTAGCTTCACTCTTCTCTCGCTTCTCTCTATCTTTCGCCAGCATTTTAGCGCATAACACCTGCGTCTTACGGAGGCAGAAGCTGGGGCTTTGCCTCTGTCTCTCAACTTTCTGCGCGCTTGTATTGGGGCAGGAGGAAATTCATAAGCGTCTATGATGTTCTTCACACTCTCCACAACTTTATTAAGCTGGTGTTTAATTAACCATTTATAACTGTGTATCATCAGCATAAAAGTGAACACTAACACCATGCTTAAGAATTATGTTGCCCAGAGGATGCATGTAGAGAGAAAATAGCAGTGGACCTAAAACAGAACCCTGTGGTACACCAGACTTCACCTTAGTAGACATTGAATAGTCACCATTTACATCTAGAAACTGATAATAGTCAGTCAAATAAAACCTGAGCCAGAAGAGAGACGTTCACTTAACTCCTACATCATGATGTAATCTATCAAGGACAACAGTACAATGAATGGTGTCAAAAGCTGCACTAAGGTCAAGTAACACAAGCAAGGTGAGACAACCATGATTAAAGGGCAGTAGGAGGTCATTTACCACTTTCAACAGTGCTATGAGTTGCTGATGCGACAACATTTTCTATGATCTTGGATATAAAGGGGATCTTTGATATTTGCATATGCAGGGGTCAACATCAGGTTTCTTAATTAGGGATTTAATAACTGTATTTTAACAGATTTAGAAACGTAGCCAGTTCTAAGTAAAGGGTTGAGTATTTAAAACAATGTTTCAGCTATTTCTGGTATTATTTGTTTGAGGAAACCTGTAGGTATGGGATCTAGTACGCAAGTTTGTGATTTAAACTAGATTCCCCATATAAGAAGTTACCCCATGTAAGAAGATATCATCTTGTTGTTCAACTATGCTGATCTCTGGTGGAGCAAGGCCTCAACAGTAGTTAATTTCTAGAGATGCTGAAACAGTGTGTTAAGAAGTGAAACAGAGGAAGTTTGAGGGACCTATGTTATCTGGGACATATGTTAACTGAAACATGGGATACAGGTACATACCAGACATATTTATTTGAATAAGATATTTAAGTATTTTAGAGCTGCTTCTATTTTTGGAGTTAAAACATATATTGAATCTATAGAGCTTGTTTATTTATTTTTATTAGTCACCAGCCTGCACTAAAAATGAGTTGACTGGATTTTCCATTGGAGGCAGTGGATTTTGGGAGTGTACTGTACTTTTACAAGACATTTTAAGGAATGCATGAAAGGTAATTAATGAAATTGGTATAAATAGCCTACAGTTCATATTATAACAATAACAATATGAGAGAAAAGGATCATTCAACAATAAAAGAATGGGAAATAGGATGACTGTGATGTAGTGGATACCATAGTGGATGCCTATGTGAAGACAACTGAAGCATGGAAATGAGAACACTGACAAGCACTACAAAATATGTAGGAAACCACAGGGGGTAGAACTATTATGAGGATAATGACCATCGCCAAGCTAAAAAGTATTCAACAACAGCACTATCCCAAATGTCTTTGTCCCAGTCATCTAGGCAGATAAACTAGTCTCCATCCCATGCCATGATATCAGAAGTACTGATCCAAGGTAAATTTAATAATTTCAATCAAATTAATAAAATTGAATATGCAGTTTATAGTTCCATTGACTAGGGCAAGAAATGCGCAGTTAGCCTATAAATTTTTATAACGTAATTGGCATTTATCCCTTAACTAAATAAAAAATTAGTCAGTTAAATAAAATGAAATCAAAACCATTATTATCCCATTCCTTTGGTTTGTAAGACCTGAAGGTTTTGGTTCCTGAAAAGCTTTTGTTCATTATGTACAACTTCATGCTGAAGTATACGAATATACGAATGGCGTTCAAGTCAAACCGGGCAGAAGAATGAAGGTGTAAAAACGATTGACATTTACAGACGATTTCAATCACATTGTGGTGATGAGACATTTGAACGGTGCAAATGTTTTAAAGGAGGCTGTACGTCTGTAAATGATGATCCTGGCCGAGGTGGCTCAGAACCCAGTGCAGTCATTCCCGAGAACATTCAGAAAGTGAACATTCAGAAAGTTCAGAAAACGCCTGATCTTTAAAGATTTGATGTTTAACTTGTTGCCAACTTGCAGAACAGATGCATCTGTCTGTAGGAACTGTACACCCAATCATTCACAAACACCTTCATTTCTGGAAGGTGAGCGCACAGTGTGTATTGGGAGTGCTCTCTGCCTTTGACCGCCACAAAAGATTGCTAATTTATGGTGAGTTAAAGGAACGTTTTGACAGGAAGGAAGGTCAGAGTGTTCCATCATGCCTCCGGTGTACTGAGAGAACTTCTTCATGGTATCCAAGCACTAGTAAAATGCTTGGATAAGTGCAAGACTGTATGCATGGGATTATATAAAAAAAAAATTAAGGTATTTTTTACTTCATAACAGTGTTCTGTTATTCTACACAATTTAAAGTCCCCTCCTAATTTTAAGAAGGACTGTATCATGCAGGAACTTTAATAAACATTGTATTAACTTTTAATGAATGTAATAGTTTTTAAGATAAGGCTTTCAACATGATTCACAGGTTCAAAAGCACAAAAAGTGTTTGCTGCTGATTCTTGTGTGTACTCATTGTCCAGTGGGTCTCATTGCAGTATCTAACAATACTCAACCAGCGTTGATGTTGAGTGCTCTGTATGAAACTTGGTGCTCTGTAGTGGCCTAGGCAATTTTTAAAGTCAATGCTTTTCAGCTGATTTTTACTGGCCTTCCTTATTTAGTTATTCTTAAAAATATCTGTGTCAAATTACAAAAACCTTCACCTTGGTTGTGAACCATTTTCATAGAATTTTTCATCAGATTGAATTTTATGTGATGCAGACGCAAAAATATCTATGTTGTGTCCAAATTATTTTGAAGTATCAATTTCTTTTTAAAGTAATGTGACTGCATAGTTTTTCCATTCAAAAACTGAGTAACATTCGAGTGGTACACGTTGCGTACAGTATGTACGAGTTGCGTTCCATGCAGCACACCCATTACTGTTACAGTTTCACAGTTTCAAAATTCTGGTTGCACTTGTTGTACTGCAAATGCTTCAATGACAATTCCATGTTTCACGTGTTTCTTTCTTGTGTGCAGCATAGCCAACAGGTATTTCATAGCATACAATAAATGCTGTAGAGCAAGGATTCCTTCAAAGGAAAAATAACTTTATGAAACAAAGTCAGTATTTGGTGTGACAATGTCTTGAGGCTCCTTTAGTGTCAGGTAGTTTGAGCAGTTTTATCAGGAAACTTAGAATCCTCCAGAACCACTCACATTT
Organism: Clarias laeviceps; assembly: GCA_030014305.1. NCBI lineage: Eukaryota > Metazoa > Chordata > Actinopteri > Siluriformes > Clariidae > Clarias > Clarias laeviceps. The sequence continues at coordinate 22,275,977 of JAQMYJ010000002.1, read as the reverse complement.
CTTCTGAGGACTTTTGCACCTGCTTCTTTTTTGCATACAAAATGCAGCAGCTTCCATTTAGTTTTTTTTTTTGTGTCTAAAAAGTGACTGCTTATATAATGTTTCTTTGTTTTCATACAAATATTTTTCTTCAACTTTTTCATTTTGTGTTAGGATACTGAGGTATGGAAATTAGAAATGTCTTTGTACTGATAAATAATAAAGTTTGCACTAAAAACGCAGGGTGCACAAGACTTTTGCTCAGTACAATGCATAGAGCATACACTACTTTTAAAAGTTTGGGATCCCTTTCTATTGTAACTGCATGGTCGTTGCTGATTTTTTGTCTTTGTAAAGCAATGCTGAAGGCATCCAAAATATGCAATAATCTACTCTGAACAGTTACGGTTCTAATCTGAGGTGCTGTTAATTGGTGATTTTTGAGGTTGGTAACTCGAAATGAACTTCTCCTCTGCAGCAAAGGGAAGTTTTGCTCTTGCTTTCCGGAAAACTGGGAGCCAGTTTTATCATTGTGCTTAATGGGTTTTGCAAATGCACTTGACAATACTAGAACTATTCCAGAAAGGCTGACCTTCGTATCCTTATACAACACCTGACTTGTTGTTGTTGTTGTTATTACATAATTATCTAATTCCATATCTGTTATTTCATAGTTTTGAAATCCCTAATATTGTAAGACATTTTTGCATTACTATTAGCAGCCAAAGTTCTACAGTACATGATACACTCAAAAGTGTACAAGAACCAAAATCTTTGCTGCCCGGTGTAATCATTGCAGAGTGGATATACGATTTACCTGGACATTTTCCTACTCCGAGTGTCTCGCAGACACCATAACATTTCAGCTGATTTCAATTCAAAGAGATACTGTTTTATGTAAGGGCACTACAGTTCAAGGCTATTGACGTCTGACGGGTTTGACAGATCAATGGTTGGGTTTAGTTGGGATTGCAAAGATCAAAACAGGTCAACAAACCTCTCACTGGGTAAATATACATTTATTTGCATATTTTACTTTTACTATTTTTTGTTTACCACACTTGCTGAGGTTGGAAATGTGAAACGTAAACACTAAACATTTACATTTCATGAGACAAATATTAGTATATGTTCTCAGTCTATAGTAATTAATTTGCAGACATACCACAATATCTAACCACATAAACATCCGTTGTCCCAGAAAATGTAAATAGAGTTCAGAAACCTTAATTATACAGAATTATTTAAGGACTTATAAGGGTTTAAGAGCTATTCCAAAACATTGCTCTCTTTTTTTCTGATGAGACTATATTCTTTTGTTCCAGTGTTTTAGATAATTATCATGCTTGAATGTGAATGTTTTGTTTCTGTATCTGCAGCTATGTAACAAAGCACTTCAGGTTAGTGGTTATGTATCCTGTATCTTGACTAGATCCTCACAAACAGCTAAAAAGAAGAAACCTGTAGCATGATGCTGCCACCACCATGCTTTTCTGTGTGGATGGTATTTTTTGGATGATATGACTTTTTTCCTTCAGAAATTGTATGTTCCTTTCATCAGACCATAACATATTTTCCATTTGGCTCTGAATTATTTAAGGAGGAGTCAATGTTTTTTTTTTTTCTCCATGAAAAAGTTCAGAAAATTCAGACAAAATTCAGAGAGATTATTGTCACATGTGTGGAGAGATCAGTGATTACAAATATACCTGCAATTCCTTTAATATCGCCATGGGTCTCTTTGCAGGCTCAGTTATATGTAGTCTTCTTGTCTTTTTATCGGTTTGGCAAGTATATTATGTCCTTGGTAACGTCACTGTGGTGTGCCCTTTAATCCAGGTATTGATTTTGCCATGCACGGTGTTCCATGGAATATCTAAAGATTTGGAAATTCTTTTGTGCCACTGATCAGATTGATAACTTCTTTAAATGAGATCCAGTGCACAATTTTTAGCAATGGTAGATCAAGTGGTTAATGTTTATTACTCGTGAGAATGTTGGTTTACAAGCTCAGCACTGCCAAGGTGCCTCTTTTCTGCCCTTGAGCAAGGCCTGTAATCCTCTATGCTCCTGGGCTACTGTATCATGCCTGACAATGTGCTCCAACTTGAAAAGTCCTACCAATCTAGAACATGCAAAGATATGAACTTCACTGTACTGGAATGTACAGTATATGTGAAAAATGAAGGCTGCTTTATATTTGCTAGCTCTTTCCCAACCATGGCTGCAGCAGTCGAATGAATAAAAGATGTCAATAAAATTCTCCAGAAACAGATTAACTTTATTTGGGCTTAAACACAGTGACTTCATTTATGGAATGAATACACTAATTACATCTGAACATGAGTTTTAATATGACTGGGTAATTCTGTGCACGATCATATTGCTAAGAGTAAATGGGTGTGCACACTTGTGTAAAAAAAAAACCCTAAGGATATTAAAAAAGTTATTTTTATTTGCATGTTGTTATACCACATTAAAGGTGATAAAAATATCTAATGTAGGTAAAATCTGAAGAAATGTCTAGACTTTTAATATCCACTGTATATATATGGCTTGGCCCTGACTCTAGCCACAGGGCTCTTAAACCAGGTCAGTATTAGCAAATCACTTTCAAAACCCTGTGCTATGGACATTCATTCATATCTGTGTTTGACCTAATGCATCAACGCAACCCACTCACCTTGCTTAATGTGTCTAAAGATCAATGTTGCTTTAACCCTGAATTGAGTAGAGCATCAGCATTATCAGTTCAAATGGTGAAATAAAAACAAGACTGAATCAATGGTCAAATTTGACATAAACTGGCAGAAATTCAAACAAACCTTGCCAAAATAGCTTGCAATCCAAAAGGTCATGTTTTTACTTCCTCCATAAAATGGGTTCTGACCTGTGTTTCTGCTTAAGTGTAACTTCTTGAAGAATATACTTTTATTTTATAGACACAATAAGGTTCACAATCAGCCACTATCCTGGAAGAAAAGAAGAAACAAATCTGTATTTCAATTAAATTTAAGTTGGTGGTGATTCTAACTGCATGTTTACAAAACATGCAATAAAACAAAAATATTTTTTAATATTTTTAAATATATATTTTTACAAAAAGAATACAAAAAAAAATACAAATAACATTGTATTTATTATTGTACTGTATTTATTATTGCATTTACTGTAATTGCATTTAATTCCTGCAGGTGGCAGAAGAGCGCAATCTACAGTATATATATATATATATTTTTTTTCTTGTTTAGAGTCTTTTTGGTGGTCCCTGGTTAATAGTAACCTTTTCAAAGATTAAATTACCACTGACCTTTCCTTGATTCTGATAGTCTCTTGTTACAAAGTGTAAGAGTTTGGAACAGTTCCCCAAAGTCTGTAGAGCTTTTCTATAAACCCCCCTCTCTGTCCTCCATGCACCTTCCTTAACTAATCTTAGTTGTCCTGACTACGCATTTCATCTGTAATGTGTTCCAGCCTGTTCTTGTGGAATTTTCCGCCACAGTACAATGAGGCAGTGTGCAGTGACATTCATAAGGTGTTCTTTTAAATAGGAAAAGCAAATGAACATATGCTTCTTAATTTGGACTCTCCCCCCTTTCACTCTTCTGTTCACTGGAATAAGCAGTTTAAGATGCAACCAGGTCTGGTTGTTGATTCTTGAAAATTAATTGATGATTTACCATTATTGGTTTAGCTTACCTTGTTGGTCAATATTGGCATTTTGTCAAATGACTCAGGGTTACACTGCACTCACCTCTAAGTACCTAGAATTTTCAAAATTTTTCTAGAAAAAGCAAAATAAAAAAAAAATCTCATCCTTAAAGTGTTACAGATTTTGGCACCAGCTACATTGTACAAGTGCAATGGTGGAAACTACAAGCTGATAATTACTCTGAGTCCATCTGGCTATTTGCAATATTGGGTAGACGGTTGCTTCTGCTGTCTTTGAGTGGCCAAATAACAACATGGTAGGAAAAAAACCACTATAATTTTGTAAGACTGAAGCATCTTAATAGTTCTCCCCATTTACTAGTCTCTCATGTTGGCTGCAAATTCCATAGGGTTGTGTTTTTATTAGCCAGGGCACAGTCTCATTTGTAAACCTGGTCTTTACAGTGATCTTGCAGGCATACAGACTGTAACTACATGGCAAGACTCGGCACGATGACTTGTGAGCAGATGTACAGAGCTCATTTGCATTCAAGGAACTGTTCCTTTTAAAAGTCAAGGACAACAGAGAGCTTGAAAGAAGGAATACAAATTTGCCAAGTGACTAAACTTGAAGCTGCTAGGACAAACTGTGTGACTATAACAACAAATGCAAACATTTAAACGACAACAGATTGATTGTCTAATTCAAAATGCGAATACAAACCATGAGTTGCATCTTGTCATTTATACCAGCTAATGTTTTTTGCATTTCTTTGGGTCCATAAAGTGGAAAATTTGTGTCTGTGAGAGACAGAGTGAAGGTTTTCTTTGACTCACTATTCTGGATGTAAAATTTGAGTCACAGGAATGGTTTGCACACGAATAAAGTGCTTATGAAAAAGCTGACTTTTACCCCTACTGCAACAAATTAAGGAGATGCACAGACATGTTTTTAATATGGTCAGGCAAAGACTGACAGTACTGGCTGCTGACTGGTTGGGGTTTCTACAAGTTTAATCCTGGAATAAATATACTCACTCACAAAAATGAAAAAATAAAAATAAATCTTACAGCAGCATTTCTTTACAGATACACCGATCAGCCATAACATTTCAACACAAAACATTATGCCCAGTATTGTGTAGGTTCTCCTTGTGCCTCCAGGGCTGCTCTGTGCCCTGGGCATATGACTTCACAAGACCCCTGAGGGTGTGATGTAGTGGTTGAAACAGGTAACTTGGCAGCAGATCCTTTGGGTACTGTGAGTTATGAGGTGGGGCCTCATTTGGTCATACTTGTTTGTCCGGTGCATCCCATGGATTGGGATCTGACTAATTTGGAGGCTGGGTCAGCAGTCCTGGGTTCTTTACCTGCCAGGCCCCCTGTGCAGCCGGCTGTTAATTTTATGGCTGATTGGTATTTTAAAGTGTGGATGCTACAGATTGGTACATGAAAGAAAAAGCTATAATTTCTTTATTTGCTTCTTGCAGCATGTTGAGATTGTTGACATCTTGCGCTAATGGTGTTCTTTAAAGACTCAGGTTTTTATTTATTCATTTATTTTTTACTTTGAAAAGGCAAACCCTGTGGAAACATCTCTTTCAGACTAAACTTGATCAAGAGTTTGACAATGTGGAAATTTTATACACCAGGGTAAGTGTGTTGATCTCTGGTTACTCAAACTCATGTTCAGTCTTTGCTACATCAAATCTTACATGAGCCTCTACATCAGAGGGCCTGTTCATTGTCAAACACTTATGTATTTTGAATCCTAAATAACAAAATGGCTAAACAGATTACGTAATTACAGATGTAGAACATTTCATAAGTTCCTTAACAGTTTAACCTTAAGCCTTCTTTCAGATTATTTTTATTATATATTTATTATATATATATATATATATATATACACAGTATATATAATAATAATAATAATAATAATTATTATTATTATTTATTTATTATTATTAATAACAAAATAATAATAATAATACAGAGCAACTAACATGATATATACAGTTCAAACCCAATTTTAAACAGTGGAATTGTATTTTTACTTCATTATGGGATTCACTGTGTCACTATGTAAAGACTTCATGAAAAGCTTTTGAAGTGACAACTTGACAACTATCCTTTTTTTGTGCACAAACATGACAACTCATGAGCTGACTGGCCTGGACCACATTATACCTGTGCCATGTTGCTGGTTGAGTTCCCAAACAACGCAAAATGTCCAGATGTACCTGATGATGCTTCATGACATTGCTCATGTACACTACCGTTCAAAAGTTTGGGGTCACTTTCTAACTCCATGATGGTTCCTGATTTTTATTTCTTTCTACAT
>JAQMYJ010000002.1:22257179-22269903 GCA_030014305.1 Clarias laeviceps | reverse complement strand
ATATGTGTTATTTTATAGTTTTGAAATCCCCAGTATTGTTGCAGAATGTAGAAAATAAATCACTAAACAAAAACAAATAAATTTGCAAGTGACCCCAAACTTTTGAACGGTAGTGTATATACAGCATCAAAGCATAGAAAAATCATAAGCTATTCTATTATTTGCATTAGAATTGCATAAAATGCAGATGTTGATCCCTCCACTGAGGGGAAATTGCCAGAAAGTCATCTAAAGACAAGAGTATGACACTAGGACCAGGAGGTCAGAAGTGGTTTGCCCCATCAGCATTGCTTTACACACATGAATCAACTTTGAGAAATCTGTCCTGTGTGGTGTGGTTCTCTTTAAGCCTACTGCCAACAAAGCCCTAAATAGTAGCTCTGGTTGGACCTTATAGACTAGTGTGAGAGTCGTAGGCATTGGACAGGGGTAGAATCCTCTCCTGCATTGATGGAGCTCTATGGTTGTTTCCTGGCCAATGCACCAAACCTGGCCACTAGGATAAAATGCTTCAGAATTGGGTGCAAAACCTGTGTCAAACCAAACATGCAGAAATAAAAATACACTGTGGCAATCCCCAATGGGAGTACCAAGAAGAGGATTAGATAGGCTAGTATGAAATAAAAGCTGATTTTGGAGCTGTCCAAACAGTACCTTCAAATCCTACCCCAAATTTGTCTGCAAGTGTGCACTTTGTTATCTTAGATGAAGTAAAAATGTATTGTGCCCAAGTCTTTAAAGATGCACGATTCAAAAAAATAATAATAAAAATTGTAATTTGGAACAAATTTACAACAAACCATAAAGTGGACAGGGCACAGTTGTGATATTTTAATATATGAAAGAGAAACAGGAATTAAAGTATTAATTGGTAATTTAGAAGGGTTGTTTTAAACATGCGGTTATAATGCTTTAGTCTACATAAAAAAACTAATACGTTTAAAAGCTGAGCACCTTTTGTACATGTTTTTGTGCTTAGTCACAGCTGCCATTTCTTCATATTGGTCACAGGATGGGCTGCTGGTGATGTGATAAGGGAGACACTGTCTTCGATTACGTGAATGATTTGAGTTTGTCAAGCTTTGAGTTATCAAAATGTATCGATTATTAGCGCTTTGCTCTAATAATCATCTGTTGGTAAAAGGCAGCATAGTGGTCCTACAAAATAAAGTCCTACAGGAGTCAATATAAATAACTTCATATGAAGTCTAGATGGGCTTTGATGATTTATTGCATGAAAAGGGTTACACTGTTAATGTTAGCGGAAACACAAATATTTTAAAGTCAATGTTCTAATTGGATCCAAAAACTACTCGAAACACTTCCCCTGGCTTTGGTGAACACATCTAATTCTCTGCTGACAGCATGCATTTGTATGAAATTCCAATTTCCATTCTAATTAGAAAACACAGAGAAGTGTTAAATCAGAAATAAAATGATATAATAAGAACCTGTTGTTTTCATCTCCTAATTGACAGGTATAGATTACAATTTGGCAACTAGAATGCCTATCTTACAATAGGTGGCTCAAATATCCATTTTTTTGTGTCACACATGTCGACTTATGGAAAGGATGATACTGTATGTAGAACTGGAATATCATACTCTTTGGGGGAACCTAATAAATTAAAATCACTGGGGCAAAATCAACTTTTATGTCTCTGCGCTTCTTTGGAAAGAAAACCCCAAAAGGAAAATTATGAGAAAACACTGTAAGAATAAAGCCCTATTATTTTTGGAATGATATTATATCATCACTGTTTTGTTCTCAAGAGGCAATGAAAGAAATGGTACATGATACTGCACAGAATAATTGTAGTCTTTAGTGAAAAAAGCTAGTCAGCTAAATTGCTTGAATCTCTCTAATGGGATATCTAACACCATTTTATGCATTTGTTTAATTTTGCACCATGTGATAGAACCAATTTGGACAAATAGTAATTTGCAATCAGTCCAGCATTTTAAAGGTTTCACAGCCAATGCCTGATCTGTGTGTTTGGTAAATCATCCATGAAAGGTCTTGTTATTCTCTGTCATGGGCAAAGTCAATGTGATCCTTTCTTTCCCCGAGGCCTGCCTGATTGCCATAAGTAGTAAAGAACACTTACAGTATAATGTTTTTTGTTTGTTTGTTTGTGTTTTTCACCCACAGTTCTCCATATTTTCTGAGATATGAGAAGTCCCAGATGCTGCAGTCCATAAATAACAATAGAATTCTATGGCTTGATGTTTATTGAATATAATGGCCTAAAGCAAAACCCAAACAGTTCATTATGAAATATGAGACACAGACCAGATTGTACATATACTTAATACTGAGTACTTTATGTACACATTTTATGTTTTTTCCCCCCCCAATTCTGTGTCCACACAATACAAATAAGAGATATTTCTTTAATCTATTGTGTTGGCTGGACCTACAGCGAATAGTCACTTATGCACTTTCTAGTAGCTAATGCACTTTAGGCTTTACACAGAACCATCACTCTTAAAAGAAGTAGAACATTTAAAGGTTCTTTGTTTGTTCCTCTGGGGGGATCCCTTTTATGAGGCTAAGATTTTGAGAGATCTTACTTATCCAGGAAACCCTCAAAGAACTCGAAGTGCTGCGGGTAGATAGTGTGTCCAGCTCCTGAGGAGAATTTAGTTAGTGTTTGTATATTCTAAAATTATCATAGTACCAAATGATACCAATTCCATTTATCCACTTATTTTTACATGTTTGACAATTACCAATAATTACCATTTGCACCAGGTAATACGGAAAAATATCATTGCTTCATCAAGGAATCATTGGATCATTATGCATCCCAACCTTCCTAATGATTTGACTAGGAAACTGTAATTTTTTTTTTTTTTAGATTTTTTTTTTATAGCACCTCAATTTTTTACTTTTTTATTAGAGGTTTCTAATAAACTTTTAAGGTTCCATTTTTTTCAAAGCACACTTCAAACATCTTATAGCTACTATTCGTTCCCTTGGAATTATAAGGTTCTATCTGTATTCTGAGCAGTTTTCAGATATTGTGCTTCAAAGTTTCTGCACTCCATCGAGCAATACTCTGCTGTGCCTTTTTAATTTTCCAAATAAAGAGTCCACAAATGCATATAACTAAGAAAACAATTCACATATTCTTAATAAGTTGCCACTGAATAATAAAATATGAATAATCCATTTAAACAAACAAAAATAAAGGCAGACAAAACTTATAATTCAAATGGGGTATATTTTCTTCAATTATACAGATATATTCTTGATTCTATTTGATTATATACTGTAGGCCAGCATAAGCTGGGCATTTTTCCAAAGATTATTTTTGGATTTCCAAGTAAAATCAGTAAATGTTCTTTTCATACCCAAGATAATGTATTTAATCTCATCACAGAACATGGTTTTTAATTAATATTTGGGAATTAATCATTTTACCATTGAATTGGTTGGCTAATCCTGGTCTGTAGTTTATCATTTTATTTCTGAAAATACCTTATGTCTTTAACTACACATATACAGTACTGTACATGTGGAATGCAGTTATAAGTGCCTTTAATGTTATTTTTACACATTCACCACGCTATCACTCTTTCATGTGACTAATTTATTGTTTAATATTGCCATATTACACTGTAATCAACTTTGGAAGTCGCAGAAAAACGTTTTGAAAACTTATTAGGTATTATCAAGAATCATGCATTTTTCGCACACACACATACATACACACACACACACACACACACACACACACACACACACTATATGGCCACTTCTAATGTATTGTCCTGTGTAATATGAAGCAGTTGGTATAAAACATTATAGGGAGGGAATGACATGCATACACTAATCATTCACTACTTTATAGAGAACACTATTTTACAGTTATTACTGTTTTTTGCAGTATAGTGTGGGGGAACAACACTATTTTGAAAGATAATAATAATGTTTTGGTTAGTCGGTTGGCTGCTCCAGCTGAGGGGTCACTACAGCAGACCATCTGATTTGCACAACAACTTGCCACAGGCTCTACATCAGATGCCCTTCCTGATGCAACTCTCCCACTTTATCCAGGATTGAGACCGGCACTGCATCCAGTGGCTGGGGTTTGGGCATTGGCTGGGAGTCGACCCTGGCCCTTCTGCATGGCAGGTGTGAGACCCACCACTGAGCCGCCAATGCCCAATAATGATGGTAATAATAATAATGATAATGGGTGGCACTGTGGCGTCGCACCTCCACCATCAAGGATTTGATTCCTACCTCGGGCCAGTGTGTGTGGAGTTTCTTCCAAAGAAATTGCAGAAGGCTAATTGGCATTTCCAAAATGCCTGTAGTATGTGTGTGTGTGTGCCCTGCAAGGCTGTCCTCCACCTCGTGCCAGAGGTCTCTGAAAAGAATGAATAAATGAATAATAATAATAATAATAATAATAAATAATAGTAATCATAATAATCATCATCATCCTTATCAATAGTGAGCAATAGGTAATTAATAGGATAGCAAAAGGTTCTATGTATGTTAATATGTTTTTAGGTTTGAGTATAAACTAACAAAAGAATAAAGTTACTAGATCTAGAATATACCGTGTACCTGCCCACTTGTTTTTGTGTACCTGCTGTGTACCTACTGTTTACCAGCCCACTTTTTTGTGGAAAAAAATATTATAGAACAACAACAATTTGGGGTTTCTTTAAAATAAAAATGTTGTATAGATTATAGGTTATATTCCCCTTACGTAAAAACAGTGGGACAATTCCATGCAAAGGTCAACCTTACCATGCAAAAGGAAAGTATACATAATTCATAGGGTTCTTACCAATCCATGCTTACACACTTAAAATACTACTAAAATACTATACTACTAAATCTGCTTATACTGACTAATGCCTTGCTCATGAATTAAACAGTAAACTCCAATGCTGAGCATCAAAAACCACAATCACAAATGATGAAAACTGAAGAAAATGAGAATTGATAAAAAAAAAGAGAGAAAAAGACTAGAAAAAATATCAGTAATTATTGATGAAATACTTGACGTTAAAAGTGTGTTCTTTATATAGTTTATAGAGGACTGATTTAGACATATAACATATTTAGCATGAAAATATCACATCCAAAACATCAGTTTATCTTAAATAATTTACTCCAAAAAAATTCCAAATATTTTCTAATCTACACTTTTTATGTTCATTTAAGACTCTTACATAGTACAAGTATAATGCTTTCTTTTTGACAACCTGTCCCTTATAAAAGTTTGTTTGTTTAATGTCACATCTATAATGCTAATGAAAGTTAAATAAAAATAATAATGAAATAAAATAATAAATTTATTTTTAGGATGTAACTGATTATATGAATTTTAAGGATTTGTTTATTTTTAGCTGATAAGATGAGATTACTCTCACTCACTCACCCACTCATATACTACTCCATCCTCTACTCTAGCAGACTTAAGATGCCAATCCATGACAGGGCACACATATACACAAACTCACATTCACACATTACGAGCAATTTGGGAACATCAGTTAGCCTAATCTTCATGTCTTTGGACTGTGGGAGAAAACCAGTGTAGACGGAGAAAACCCACCAAGCACAGGGATAACATGCAAACTCCATGACCACAAACCTGAAGGTGCAAGGCAACAGTACTATTCACTGAGCCACCGTGCCGCCAGATGAGATTACATTAAAAGATAATTCATTCACTGATACTACGCTTCTCCATGAGGCTTTTTGTTTAACTGGAATCGACCAATGCAATGCCCAGGATCAAAAAAAGCACATTAGACATGATGATAGGAACGTACTACATTATTTCTTATGTGAGAATTTGTACTTGTCCTTTAATGTTCAAATTGACTTCCTACCTGAAATTAGTCTATGAGTGCAGAAGCGCAGGAGCATGGCAGAAATGCAGAATGGTCATCTTTGTGCTTTAAGAGCTGTTTCATGTGTTTCTGTTGTATAGTGCATATTCTGTATCTTAGGAGCTCATGTTGTCCCAGAGACTTTTTCTTGTTTTATGTTTTGCTCAATGGAGATGTAAATCTACATTTTGGAAATGCTGACTCTTAAAATTGAGCGTTATCTTTCAAAAGCACTCCGTCCACCATGGACTTTTTTCAAAAAAGTGCAGATTATTTTAATGTTCAAATATTGATTGTCCTTATCTCACTGAAAATCAGAAACAATGTTTTACAATAAGAAAATGTCACAAATTTTGAGTATGATTAAATGACTGCAGGTGGAGTTTAAACCAATTAAGCCCAATCAATGGCATCCTCATAATGTCAACTCATAATGCCCTCTTCGCTCCAAACTGAGAGAGAACTGATGGTTGAGAGTCAGTCTGGCATACTGTATGTACACAGTCTGGTAATGTACACGTCACCACTAACCCTTTAGAAATGGAGAAAAATTTGTCCTTTTGCACTTCAATGAAAAATTGAGAAGTTGGAGAAGACTGTTTTTATTAAAAACAAATTTAATCCTTCATAGTACTGATGTGATGTAGTGTGTGAGTTGTGGAGTGGGGGTCAATGCCATTGCACCATGCATTCACCTTCACAACTTTTCTCTCTCTCTCTCTCTCTCTCTCTCTCTCTCAGCCATTAGATCAGGTACAATCCCTCAAATACACAGCTGATCCCAGAAATAAATCTCTGTCTCCATTATAGGCCTGCCAATAGCATGGCCATGCCGGCTGCACACACTCTTTATTGTGGGGTTTGATGTATATTTCACTGTGGCGGGGGTGTGACAGAATGGGGTTGGGAAATGAGCAAGCAGCTTCATTATGGCACTGCGGGACTGCTGAGTGTAGCCGCCCAAAACAGCATGTAATGAGGGAATGGGCAGGAAGTGAGGGACGAGTGTTTGAAAGAATGAAATAGCGATTGCACTTCTGCAACCAGCCCGCTTGCAATTGTTGGGAGCATACTGTCACGAATGCAGTGCTCTAGCTTCAGCTCCATATCGACAGCACTGCAGTAGCCACAGCGCATTCATTAAAGCGTACTTACTGAGACTGCAGCTTTAAGACCCCTCCATTATGGCTACTCACTTTATGTTCCCTTCTCTAGAGACAAATATTCCTGTTATCCACTACTTCCTAATGATGCCCATTTCCATCATATAAAACAATTTAGATGATTCATTAAGTAATAATAGTATAGGACACAGAGAAATTTGGCATGACCATGAATGAAATGCATATTTAAAAAACAGCTTGTAGATATTAGTTTCACATTCATCTAGTTATGAAATAAAGCTTTTGGACCCTGTAGTCTACATACTGTACATTACAGTTCAGTAGTTCATAACTTACAAAACCAAAATGTATCAATTTATAAAAAATTATGCTACAGATTAAACTTAGCAACACTAATCACCGAAATATAACATTATGTAATGTGTTTATTATTATTATTATTATTATTTAGCATTTTAATGCATAAGTGTTACTGAAACACTGCTAAAGTGGGACACACTTTCTGTCACATCCTTATGAAAAGCTTAAGATTTCCTTTAAATTTTTTAAATGCAAAAGATTAAGAAATCAATGATGACCATGCAGGTGAAGATACACAAGATCAATATTATGTGTCTCACTTTACCATTATTCACCCTGTATGTATCTGATTTTCATATTAAAACATAAGTTTTTTTGATGTACTGTATATGAATAAATAAAATTGAGCTTTTACGGTATATAATTTAGTGAGGATTTCAGAGAGTGTAGCACAATGGCATAGTGGTTTGAGATTTTTTTTGTGATTTGCATAGTGGTCATGTACCTCCAGTCTTGAGAGCTTAAATCCTGCATTTGGGTATGTGTGTTTGGAGTTGCATGTTCCCCTTTATGCTTTGTGTGTCCAAAGACTTGCAGAATATGCTAATTGGTGTTTCCAAATTGTCTGTAATGTCACACTACATAAAAAACAAGGACCAGATTAAGATTCAACTATTTGCCAGATGTACCTTATAGCACAGTGAAATAATTTTTATGCATATCTCAGTTAAAAACCTTGGGTTAGAGCATAGGGTCAGCCAGAATACAGTGCTTCAGGAGCTTAAGAGCCTTGTTCAAGTGCTCAAGAGTGTCAGCTCAGCAGTACTGGGGCTGAACCTTCAGATCAGTAACCCAGAGCCTAACCATTTGAATCACCACCTTAACAACTGGCTAAATTTAATCATTATTATTTTGGTTTTAATTTAATTCAAATCTTGGACACATGAATGTTATGGTAGCTACCAAAGTGATACCATCCAGTTCCTTATTGCATTATTGTATATTACTAATTTGTATTGATTTTCATAATCATATTCAAATCATCTTGGAAAGTTTGTGCCCTTGACTTGTCTATGGTGCATACAGTATGATGCAGTATGTTTAATTGGTTTTGGTCAGTAAAAATGAATAATGTGTTAAAATTATTTGATTTTTATTTCATATGATTTTCATTTGGAACCCAGTGTGCTCCGATGCTGTTGTAGCCCATTTGCTCCAAGATCGGCATTTTGAGAAGCTTTTTGTTCAACATGGTTATAAAAAGTATTTATTTGAGTTACTGTGCTATAGTTTTCTTGTCAGCTTAAATATGCTCAAAAAGCTTGTGGCCATTCTCACAAGCAGTCACACCATTCTGTGTAAACTCTAGAAAGTAAAAAATCTATTTAGCAAGGAAAACTGCACAGGTAACAGGCAGAATTATGAACATGAATCGTACCATGCGCTGTACAGTAAGTGTTCCATTCATTGTGGTGGCCATGGTGGCACTAAATGAGATTTACCCAGGATAAATAATCCTGCAAATCTATCACACACACTATGCACAATTTGGAAACACCAGTTAGTCTAATCTACATGACTTTCGATTGTGGGAGGAAACTGAAGCACTGGGAGGAAACTCACCAGACACAGATTTTTACACAAAAGAATTTCTAGAGTTTACTCACAATGGTGTGACGGCAGGTGAGAATAGCCAGACATTTTTAGCACATTTGAGTTGACTATAGTAACTAAAATAAAAACCTTTTTCTAACCATGTTGAGCAAAAAAGCATCTCAAAATGCTGAAGAACATGCTGACCCCTGGAACAGATGGGCTACAACAGCATCAAAGCATTCTGGGTTCCAATCTTGTTACCCAAGAACAGGCGACTAAAACTAGACTAAAACTCAAGTAACTATTGAGAATCTATTAAAAAAATAGTGGAAAACTTCTTTGTTGAAACATCATGAACGTTATGAACCCAATGTCACTGACCATATTGTGCTATGTTGGCTTTTATGTAAAGTATGCACATATGTAAAACATTTGTGAAGCATGTATTATATTTATTATTTATATATTATTTTTTATTATTTATTATCTTACTTGCTGGGCATATACTGTTAATTTATATATGTACTATGATTTATATAAAATAGTGCTGTTCGCTTCTGGCCTATTATACAATCATTTAAGCAATACTTGTACATTATTGTTAGCTATTCTTGCTGGAAACTTTTTTAAATCAAGTGATATACAGTCATGTTGAGCGCTGTATATTGAATCCTGTATAGTTGTAGTTTCTGTTCTATCTGTGACATTACATTGCTGCTCATATAAATTCAATTCATTGAAGGGTTTGTTCTTTGTTTAAAGCCTCTACTTTACTCTAAAAAGCATTAACCATTAGATTGCCTGAGGGTCTTTCCTAATATATACCATGATCTTGCCAGAATAATTGCATCGTAGCTCAGAGGAGGGCGAACTCATACCATAAATAAAGTCAGTGTGTGCGAGGAGAGGAGCCACTCCAGATGGAGGAAAAATAATTTATAACCTCTGATGGCTCTACACCTAATCTGGACCGGACTGTACAGGAGAGACAGTGCTGACTTCACCCTGAAAAAAAAGGCCTTTAAACAAACCCATTATCAAAATGCAACTGACATGCAATATTCCTCTTCTTTAATGTTCACAGTGCACTATAGTGAATTGAATTTTGTTGGGCCCAGATCCACTACCCCTAGATACCTTCTTTTAGATGCAATATAGCTGTATAACTGAAATATTTTTCTGTAGGCTTTGAGGGATGAATCCAACATTTTTAGATGTTATTTTTCTAGCATTGCATACTGTATGAGACAAAAAAATTGATCAGTTTTATATTAACTCATGCTTCTCACTGGTGTCAAGTTTGTTTATTTTCTAGAAACCACATTTGGGTGCAGATATAAACAAATTCTCATCATTGCAGACCAATATTTGTTTGTTTTGTATTATGTTACTATCAAATATCAGATATCAGATTTTGTTCGCAAGATTTATTTTTCTTTGTTGGTCTTTCAACTTGCTACCTGTTTTATGTTCTATATCATTGAGCATAGTAAATTCACAATTCTGGATTACTAACTAACTAACTAACTAACTAACTAACTAACTAACATATATAAATACATTAAGTGTTGAACTTACATGCATCCTCTGTCAGTGCAGTACAAGCCCAAGATATCTGGAAGCAAGCAGCAGTGATGAAGCGGGTACTGCTAAGACATTGCTCATTCTTCTAACACAAATCATTCAACCATTGGCACGATTCTAAAGAACAATGTAATGTAATATACTATGTAAAGTCAATTGTGTATTCTAATATTCCAATTAGTATCGTAATACTTAGATAATTATCTTTGCTGCGGACCAAAACACGTTTGTACGTAGGGGACTTACTGTACATTAAAAAAATATGAGAAATTCAAAATATATGTGATAAACAGTACAGAGTCACCTTCAACAGTGAAGGCTTTGCAGAGATTCTGAAGGTGTGAACTGAAGGTCCACAATGTGCTCATTAAATTCTAACTTTAACAAAAAACGTCCAACCTGTCATGGTCCACTCTGTCATCAATTCTTACATGACAAGATGGACATGGACATATAGTTTTTTATATCAACAGATGGAGATGGGTTGAGAACGGGACAATATATCTTTCTGAAAATTTATTTACCCTACTCTGATTTTCTTAATTAACAGGGTGGCCACATTTTGCAATTTGCTCATACAGTACATTGTCTGTATTCAGTTTATTTACAAAAAGTGCTGGAGCTTGATGATCATTTAAAATTTTATTTGTCACATACACAACTATACACAGTACGATATGCAGTGAAATGCTTATATGACTGCCCATGACCTAAAACACAAACATTCCAATATCATGAAAATAATACACTAGAGAATACTGTACAATTGACATACGTAAAGGTAGAATTTTTTATTTAAAAAAAATTTTTTTTTTAATTAATTTATTTATTTTAGAAATTTTAACTTCAGCTTTATTTTTTTTGATAAGGGGAATTATCAAGTCTCAAAGGCACATTATAAAGATATTGACTCTTTTAATATAACCTTTTTTTATTTGCTACATCTAAATTGATATTCTATTTTGTGAAAAGAATAAAAGATCCTACAGTTATATGAAAGTGTTTTTTGCCATCTGCATGGTCCTCTTACATGCACAACCATCTCCAATTTAGCAGCAAATCCCCCATTAAGCCATGAAAGTTAAATGTGGGAGAAGAGTAATCAGAATCAGAATAAGTTCTTCCCATACTGCATATTAAATAAACAACAAAAAAAATCACCCCTTGAAACGCTGCTCTAAGCAGTTTTTTTCCAGGGGCTCCTGACCTATCAACATTCAGACTGGAATGGCTATAAATGACAAAACTGGACTTATATTGATTTCAAAGCGTAAGGAGGACACTTGAGCTCAGCTCTATTTAGACTCTCATTATCCACAGTATACACACACACACACACACACACACACACACACACGTTTGTAATGTACTTTGTTAACTTTGCTGGGTATCAATGCTTTTTAATGAAGACATTTCTTTTTAAAATATTTAAATTAAGCTCTAGCTTGCTTAATGCTCCCTTGATACTATGAGAAGCTGGATCAATAAAATCTGAAATTAATAAGAAAAGTGACTTGCAATTAATTTGTACATTTAAAATCTCATTTCTAGAAAATAAATGTTTTTAAACATAATGCATATTTCTGTGTCTTTTCTAGATTAAGAGTGGTTGCCATTTTTGAAATTGGTAACCTTTATATAAAGCACTTCACTCATGATAGCTAAAACACTGTAGTCAAACATATGACAACAAGGTATGCCCAAGCTTTTTAAAAATGACATTCAAATAAATGTCCAAAAGAAAGACAGCATAAATATCAAACTGCAACTTATGTGTAAAATTAGGCAATTTAAAATACAGGACGTAGCAGTCAGGGTTCAATTCTGTGTTCAATTTACTGTTGCTTGCATGCGAGCGTGCATTTGTACATGTGTGCGTGGGTGTGTTTGTGTGTGTGTGTGCGTGCGTGCGTGCCATTTTTCTTACCTGCACAATACATAGTGCATAATACCCTGTAGTGAAGGGAATTACCAGGAAGCACCCAATACACAGGTTTATGACGTTTTCAGACGCAGTTAATTCTAAACACACTTAGCAAATAATTCACTCTTACCACACAGGGTGCTGTGCTGTCTGCCAGTGTGTGAATTGTTTCGAGCATGCCACCTGTAGGATTATAGAGGAGCAGCAACATTGTACAACTTCAAATGCAAACAAATAAAAAAATAATACATTTTAAATTACAGTGGCGATTTCTTTAAGACTGCAAGGGAAGCTCAGCTTCCCCTATAATGTCACAAAATTAATGGTCAAATTA
>JAQMYJ010000002.1:22235177-22249076 GCA_030014305.1 Clarias laeviceps | reverse complement strand
AATCCCCAGTATTGTTGTAGAATGTAGAAAATAAATCACAAAACAAAAAAAAAAGACATTTGCAAGTGTTCTAAAACATTTGAACGGTAGTGTATATATATATATATATATATATATATATATATAATATGTCAATTCAACATATAGAAATTCAGTGACATAAATTTTACAGTCACCATATTGAGTGTTCTTAACTACCCTCAAACCTGCACAGGTCTCTTGTGTAGAGACCTTGTGTAGAATTTAATACATCACTGAATCCGATGGGGGCAGCAGCACCACTGTGTCTGTTATTTTTTTGGCCCATGTTACATTGTGAGTGAGACCGAAATCATTAATTCATTCATATTAAGTAACAGCTTTATTCTGGTCAGGGACCGGAAACTACCCCAGAAACCCTGGACTTGTTGGCACTACTGTATGCACCAGAAACTCCACACTGACAGGGGACGCAGTGTAAACTACAGTATGTAGTACTGTGCAAAGGTCCTGGGCTACCCTTCATTTTGTAAATTACATTCAATTAAATTGAATTGAATTAAATTCTGTAAAGGCTGCAATTTAAAAATTGGCAACCTCATTTCCCCTCTTGTCTGTTCCAGCCACTCGGCATTAAGCATCACCAATACACTAATCACTGGCCTCATGGTCATATATCATCATCTGCACTTATTTCTCTGGTTCATGCTTCAAATTCATGGTTTTTAAACAGATTGAATGATTTTTAGCTTAAAGTAGAAAAAAACAATATACCTGTACTGGTCAGGTACAGAGACTGGACTGACGTCAGATCCTTTATGTATTGAAAGTTGCAAGCTGAGGCCTCCATGGATCAAATTTGTTTGTACAGCATACAGTATCCCATGGATGTAAAATATAATTCAGATCAGGGGAATTTAGAGGCCTGATGACCATCTGTCAACTCTTTGTCTGCTAAGACCCATACACAGCAGGGTTTGATGCAATGGGTGTCCTAATACCTTTCTATCATAGCCAGCTTTAACTTTTTTCAGCAATTTGCACTGCATTGGCTTTCCTGTATAATCGGACCAGACAGGTTAGCCTTTGCTAACATCCCACAGGCCTGTAGAGTGTAAATAAGTGAGTATGTGCTTGTGCGCCCTGCAATGGATTGCCATCCTGTTCAGGGAGTAACCTGCATCATGCCCTGATGTTCCTGGGATAGACTCCAGTCTCTCACGACCCTGTACAAGATAAGCAGTATGGATAATGAGTGAGTGAGAGATAGCGTTAATGTTATGTGGTGCTAATGTTATGGCTTGCTGTAGGATTTTAGAAGAAGTTAGCAATGCACTGAATAGATACATAACTGTTTTTAGTTTGCATGCTTCTTGAATACTTCTATCTTTGATGATAAAGCTTCCAGGGATTAAATTAGGGGTGGATATAATAAAAAAAATCATCACTGAAGTTAGTTAAAATATGCCTTTAGGAAAGAGGTGTGTTTTGGTATGAACCACTAATAATAAAGCCTTCTCCCATATTATTAGCTTTAATGAAGTACAGTAAGTAGAGCTTACTCTACGTTCTAAATGTTCAACCTCTCAGGAAGACCTCATGTGGAAGGTTTAAAAATACATATTGGCTTAAATTGCATTAAACCATACAGTAAATCACTTTTTAAGTGATTTATATAGGCATTATATAGGATGCCTTGAATATTGTAAAGGCACTGTCAGTGATTGTATGAGGGTGATTTTTTTGTTCACCCAACTCATAGAGATGTCTTTTCCAAAACCTTCCTTGTGGATAATCATTATACACATTCAGAGAAAAATCTCTGACAGGTCATGTTTCAGAATACTGTCAGGAGGAAGCCTGCAGATGCATTCTACAGGAAGCTCACTGCCAGTTTAGAAATTTCCTCCCAAATGCAGAACAACTAGCCTTTGCGTGACACCAGTGATGTGATGACACCATTATCCATTAAATACCAACTTACATTGATGTATTTGTCAGAGAGGTTGATTATAATACAGGATTTTACTGCGCTTTAAGAACTTTTCAATAGTTAATAATTGCCTGCGTGAATTAAAGAATATAGTAAATATGAGAGATGGATAGTAAGACCCAGTAATCAAAAACACAGACAGACTTACACGCTCATTCACTTTTGGGGAACGCCATAGGGGAACACCAGTCAGCCTAAGCTGCATGTCTTTGGATTGTGAGTAAACCGGAGTACCAGGAGGAAACCTACCAAGCACGGGGAGAACATGCAAACTCCAAGTCCCAAGGAACCTGGAGGTGCAAGGCAACAGTGGTAACAACTAAGCCACCGTGCCACCTGACTATATCTAATGTTCGAAGTTTATGTTCAAAGATTGTAGGCAAGTGTTGCCAAGTGATAATGGCAACTAACAACTTACCAAACTAGCATGCTATAACATTATGTGAACTGTAGAAAAATAATTTAATTCTACTTTTGTAACATTAGCTACATTAACATGTGGAATCCCTTCATACAATAAAAGACTTATCTTCAACCAGAAAAAAATAAAATGAAAAAATAAACCACTAGAAGTGGTAAAAGAGAAGTGGATGAAGTGATGCACTCATCCATGCAAGACTTTGAGGCAATGTTATGATCTGGGGTTGCTACAGTTGGTTAAGTCTGGTTGAGCAACATTATATACCCCAAAATGAGGTTAGCTTACAACTTAGAAGAGAATACAGAAAGAAATATACTGAATGACGAGGATTTTCCATAAATTGATTTTTTTCTTCTCTGATGGCATGTCCATATTCATAGATGATGATGTCAGGATTCATCTGGCTCAAATTGTGAACAATTTGACATACAAAAGAGAAAAAAAGAGACATACAGTATAGAAAGCATGAGACATCATTTTCACACATGGATTGGCCACCATAGAGTCCAGACTTTAACCCCATTGAGAATTTTTGGGATGTGCTGGAGAAAGCTTTACACAACAGTCCGACTCTACCATCATCAATACAAGATTTAGGAGAGAAATTAATGCAACTCTAAGTAACCACAAGCTTATCAAAGAAGATGGTCCGATGAAAAAATTTTTTCAACTTTTTCTTGGCCAGACAGTGTACATGCATTGTGTGCAGTCAGCTGTTGTATTTGCTATTTTCCAAACAAGATTTCTGAACTCTATTATAAACTTATACGAACATACCGTTTAATGCAAAAGGTTGATGCTCGAATGGATGGCGCATCCCTGTACTATGATACCATGCTGTGATCAATTACCAAAGGGAAATTGCAACTCATTGAGGGGGAGGTTGATATTGCATTACCAACTAAAGTTTTTGCACTGTTTTTAATGATTTTCTACAATCTTTATAATTAAAAAAGGTTTTGTGTGCAAGGAATGTAAAATTTTTCCCTTGTTCCAATTTACTGCCAGTGACTCATTACAAAGCACAAGATTTTTTTTCTTTATTTTTTTTTCTTTATTTATTAAATTAAAGGCTACCAGCATAAAATTGATATTAAATTGCAGACTTTATACAGTATGGACACAAACACAACTGCAGGCTGATTTATGTGACAGTCTGCAGGCAAGGATTTTAATCCTTGTGACAAATCTGTGGGAGTTGGAGTTGTTTTACAGTGGTGATCCACCGTTGCATAACTGAAACTATTTGAATTTGTATTTTTATTATCCTTGTGATTCTAAGACACCATGCACAACATTTTCTCTATCAGTTTGTAATACTGTACTTCTTGAAAATTGAATCTTTTTTTGTTTCTTCTGAAAATAAACAATCAGATAAAGAAACAAAAACTTTTTTTTTCAAAATTACAAAAAAAAAAAGGATATATCTCTTTTTGCAGTCAAGCTGTTCAAAAACACATTATTTGACAGATGTGAACACACACACACACGTCTCATTAAGGAAATATTTAACACAAAGCCTCAGCTGTTTAATTAACATGGGCACACTGTGAAACGGTGGATTGTGATGAACTTTGGTATTTATTGGACCTGAGAGTGCCGAGGGATTTTTTAAATAATCAGTAATGATTAGTAATTAGTAATCTGTAACGAAGTAATCTGTAGACTTCAATCATTTCAGTTTGATTGTTCATTAGGAAAATAGAAAAATCTTATTTTGTTAAAGTTTTTATCGATTTCTGAAAGAAATTTATTGTCTTTTGGAAGAAACGAATTCTAATATTTCTTACCTTGGTAGCACTGAGGATTATGTCCAGCCTCCTTAATGATGACTTTTGGTTTTGTGAATAAAAAAAAGTGTCCACTGACTCCCTTGTACTGCTCTGATCATCTAATGAAATCGAAATCGGACTACCTTTGTAAATCATCCAGACTGGAAAGTAAACACAGGGATGGAAATTGCTTTGTACAGCATATTTCATAGTCTGTCTGATTATACTCTGCTGACTTGAAAATGGACATCTAATTTAATTTTATAGCCTCAGCATGCAAAGTTTGTATGAAAAGCGGATTGTTTCAGATTGCTTATCTCTTCTCATCCTAGACAACAGCCTTAATTCACGCGACAGGCTGCTAACGCTAGTGTCTGGGGAAATGTGGCATATTAAGGTAGGATGTGCAGGAGGCATGCTGAAAGCAGCTTAATTGCTTGTGAGTGATGCTCCTGCCTTAAATGTACCTTCCATTGCACAAACCCCACTGTGCTAGGCACTGCCGAGGTCGACCCCTTCACAGCTATCGTAACAACATCAGTCATACTGTAGCAACTCATCCCTGCAATGCATAAGTCATGATGCTTAACTTGAAATGACTGAAGTTAGTAACGGCTTTAAATAAATAAGAGCCAATGCATTCAAAAGACAGTAGTAATTCAGCAGTATTTCAGCTACATGAAGCACCGCGTGTGAGGAAGGAGAGATATAATGATTTCTGACAAACTGAGAGGTCATCTTTGGGAGCAGATCATTAGGCTGTTCTCCCACTTCCTTGCTTGTTGAGGGAATGGCTGTTCGTGTGTGTGCAGCATTGCTTAATGTTCCATGTGCCACTTATTTCCACACACTGCTGAATGGAGGGGCATGGAGATGGAAATTTCCAGCAGTAGTATTATGAGAATAAACCTGTACACGATGAAAGTAAATTGAACTGGAAAAGCATAGCCCCGCTTTTGAATTAAGCTGTCATCAGCTTTGCGCAGCAGCAATACAAGTTCCACAAAAGAGAATGAGGAAAGTGATTTTGTGAGATACAACCTACATTTAACTCACACTCATCACTGTATTTTTACTTTTATTTTTACTTTTATTTTTTTTTGCTGTTGAGGAAAATGTTTTCCTCAATGTGAGAAATAAAAATATAAACAAATACCCTAAGAATATTGAACTTCATTCAATTATAGTTCAGTTTTTTTAGTCTGTTTCAGTCAAAGCATGTTTTGTCCAAAAATATGCAGTTAATAATAAGGGAGAGTAAGGGCAGGTATAATTTTTAGGGAAATAATTCAGGTTTAATTATACAATTAACACTGAAATTTACCCATGGCTTTATTTTATGTTATTTCATTATGGTTAGCATGAGAAAAGTCTTGCAAAAGTTTTAAGCAAGACCTAATTGTTTCTATGTTCCAATCTCAGAAATAGCAAAATTAAATTAAGACTAGGATCATGCTGACTAGTTACAATTCTCTTACATTTCACAGATATATTAAGCTTAATTGCTGATGATATGTAAGAAGTATATTTCATACATGTCCATACTGTGGTTAATTAAAATAACACAACAATGAATCCGAACATGAAGTGATAAGTTTGGAAATAAAACCAAAACCAAAACCAACTCTAAATCCGGAAACAACACAGAAAATCAAACAGAATGGGTAGAGACTTTCATTAACGCTCTACTGCATTTGAGTACAGTGATCTCTAGGTTAGGAGGATTTTAGCTTTGTCACATGGTGTGTTATCAGTGATCATAAACTGATGAACATGGTCAGCAACAATACTCAGGTAGATGGCATTTAAACAATGCTCAGTTGATACTAAGGGGTCCAACATGTGCCAATAAAGTATGTCCCACACCATTACACCACTACTACCAGCCTGAACAGTTGATACAAGGCAGGGTGTATCCATGATTTCATGCTATTTACGCTGAATTCTGACCCTACCATCCAAATGTTGAGGCAGAAATCTACACTGTTTAGCCCAGGAAATGTTTTTTCTGATCTTTTAATGCCAAAACTTGTTGAGTCATGTTTTCAGCTTGCAGGAGTGATACCTGGTGTCTTCTGCTGTAGCCCATCTGCTTTAAGGTTTGATTTGTTGTGTGTTCAGAGATGCTTTTTGCCATACCTTGGTACTATTGCATTTCAGTCATCTTGAACCAGTCTGTCCATTCTACTCTGACCTCTGGCATCAAAAAGGCATTTTCACCCAGAGAACTGCTGCTCACTGGATAATTTCCCTTTTTCAGACCATTCAATGTAAACTCTATATATGGTTTTGCATCAAAATCCCAGTACATCACAAGTTTTGGAAAAAGACCAGCCTATCTGACACTAACAGCCATGCCATGTTCAAATTCACTTAAATCACCAGCATTCTGGTGCTTGTTTTGCCCTCCAGCAGGTTGTCTTGATGTCCACATTCCTGAGCAACTGCATGGAGTTGCTGTCATGTGATTAGTTGATTAGATATTTGCATTAATGAACAGTTGAGAAGGTTTACTTATTGAAGTGGCCACTACAAGTATATACAAGGATAAGTCAAAAATTATCCTCAGTCAGATTTATTAAAAACACTGTCTTATCAGCACTTTCCATTCAAGGCTACTGTTTCCCCAGTAAATACTGTGCAGGTATGAACATGTTACATCAGTTCATTTGTAACTGTGATGTGAGCAAAAATGGATGCCCCATGCACAAAAGAAGAGCAGCGTGCAGTGATTAGTTTTTTTGTGGTCTGAGGGTGTACCTGGTGTCAAAACAATTCACGTAAGTGTTTGGATATCTGCAAACAAAATTTAGACTGATATTCTAAGAAAATTTAAGTTTCTTAAAGACAATCATTACTGGTGACGAGAAATAGATTCATATTGTAACTACGAGCCTGAGATTAAACAGCAGAATATGGAAAGGAAACATCCTCAATCGCAGACCAAGGAAAGGTTCAAAAGTCAACCATCAGCTGGAAAATTTATGCTAATATTTTTCTGGGATTCTCAAGGGCCGGTATTGGAACATTATCAGGAAAAATGTCCAACAATCAACAGTGCTCATTACAGTGAGATGCTTACTGATGAGCTGAAGCCTAAACTTAAAATTAAACACAGAGGACTGCTATCCAAGGGTGTTGTGATCTTGCATGACAATGCACATCTGCACACTTCTGCCCACACTGCCACTCTGCAAAACAAAAAGCATCTCCTCTATAGAGATTATGTCGAAAAGTGATATACAGTGGAACCTTGGATTACGAGCACAATTCGTTCTGGAAGTGGGCTCGCATTCCAAAACACTTGTAAATCAAAAGAAATAATGGAAACTCAAATTATTTGTCCTACAGCCCAAAAAAATAAATACATAAAAATAATTAATACAAAATATAAAGTAAAAATAAAACAAATTAACCTGCACTTTACCTTTAAAAAAAGTAAAAATAAATCCTGACAAATTTCCGTTTATGAGCGCAGGTGCTGTGTGTGTGTGTGTGTGTGTGTGTGTGTGTGTTTGTTTGTATATGTGTGTGAAGTAAGAGGAGGCACCATCTCATCTTACACAGTAAACCTCTCTTATTTAATACAAACACACACACATTAACGGAAAGCATGGAACACCGCTAATGACCCTCGTGTGAGTGCATACTAATGGAAT
Source organism: Clarias laeviceps (assembly GCA_030014305.1). Lineage (NCBI taxonomy): Eukaryota > Metazoa > Chordata > Actinopteri > Siluriformes > Clariidae > Clarias > Clarias laeviceps. The sequence continues at coordinate 22,241,252 of JAQMYJ010000002.1, read as the reverse complement.
CACTGCTGTAAGTAAAACAAACAAACAAATGAACCTGCACTTTACCTTTGAAAAGAATCACCACAGAGCAGTGTTTCTGTCTATAGCAGGGAGTGTGTGTGTGTGTGTGTGTGTGTGTGTGTGTATCTGAAGCCGAGAGGGGGTTGAGGGGTTGGTGGAAAGGCAAGAGTGTTTGTGTGTGAAGGGGCACGGTGTCAAATTACGCGTGTGCACACACATAATGACAAAGGAGACTTTCTTTTGCTTTACACACATACACACACATGTGCTATAAGAAACAGTACACGTGCGCTGTACACACATGCTTACAAACACAAAATAAAATATGTTTTACATGCACACACGTGGTCACAGTGTTATAGTAAACAGTACACACATGCACGGATGTTGATTATACCAATAAGAGACGCGCACTAAGACCCAGCAGGGGAGACGATTACCCACAATTCCACAGCGCAAGAGAGAGAAAAACCATTGGCTCAATTGTGATCAATTGACGCTCGGCGTCAAAACAAGAAGTGCATGCGTGATACATGATACTCGGCACTCGTAAACCAAGATTTGCTCGTTTTTCAAGTCAAAATTTATTTAAAATCTTTGCTCGTCTTGTGGAACACTCGCAAACCGTGTTACTCGCAATCCGAGGTCCCACTGTATTTGTCTTTTCTGAAAGTTAACTAAAATTAATTCTACAACCAGAGTGCGGATAATTTTTAACTCACTCTTGTATATGGTCTGGGAAAAATTATTTAAAATACTTTGATTTAAAAGTTTAAAAGATTTATTGTGATTGTCATGAATTGGCATGAATAAATTTTGCTGGCAAGATCTCAAGTCAATGCCAATTAAAACATGCAAATTGAAAAAACATTCTTATACATACAGCTATAAACAGACAGTAAATACAGGTACAACTGCAGTAAAATATAGTATAAAACATCACACGCAAAAGTACGACACAAACACATTTGCGCATAGAGAAGTTACTTATGTTATAGGGAAAAGTAATGCTACTCATACAGCAACTACAATAACATCATGCAAGTGTGCTTGATAACATTACAGTATGCATGGATAAAAGCAGCAGGAGATTCATTTATGCTCATAGTCCCACATAATATATACACACTCTCATAGCTCTCCACTTTCTGTGTTCTCTCAGATAGAGGCACGCTGGAGCCAATAAGCAAAAGCATGTGATATCTTTTCCTTTTGAGCTAATGTTGATAGGTTTGTGATTTTTTTTTTTTTACATTTCTTCTTCTTACATTTTTACATTTGTTATGGTGCTTAAATTTCTGTTGGGTTTTCTGATTTAAGATTGCATTTTTATTTTGTTATTGTGCATTAAAATTAAGAGCCACCATACTGTACTGTATATCCAATATCTTTAGTACAAATAACAAATTTCTTTCCTATTTGTTTTGCCTCAAATTAAAAATGTGGTGTAATGCATGAGTCCAAACAAACCATCATGTCACCAACAGCTTATTTGTAGAAGCCACAACAACACAGTAGGAAATCAAATGCTGAGAGATTATGCTGACATAAACAGAGCACCTATCATTGCCACAGTTCATTTCCACAGTGAATATTTGATTACTACATAATCCTCATTAGTCTCAGGAGGAGGCAGCTGAGCCTGAGCAACCTTGATTTGACAGAGACACCAGTGTTGGAGCAACTTGAACTTTATTAATTTTTTTTTTCTGCAGAACTTCAGGAGTGATTGATGCTGGCTAAGAACTCATACCCTCGTATATGTTTGGAGATTGCGCCTCTGAAAAGCGAAATAAATCATGGTGTGATTTGGTACTCTTGAAGCTACAGCCAGGCAAGCTGAGCAAGAAGAAGGAGAAGGGAAACAAAAAGAAATAGGAGAAATTAATGTGTGGAAAGCACCTGCCACTGTCATTTCTACACAGATCCTGGAAGCTGCCCCTGATTCTCCTCAGTTACAGAGCTGTGTGGGCCCAGTATTCACAAACACATCACTTCCCATCGCCTCAGCCTGATATTTGTGACAGGTCTGCCCTCACCTCCTGCAGCCACATAGCATCTTATTACCTCGTGTCACTTCTGTTCAGGAAAGAAACACAGGAACATCCTATCACGGAGATCCTCAGGAACAGAGAGCTTAAACTCAATAGGCTAGTAATGCTGTGCTTTAAAATTCTCTACAGAAAATGCATGAATTATTAATCTTATGAAGATCGGCTTTATCATTATAATTGAAGACCGGCTTGTTGATGGCACAGTTAAAATGAGATAAGCGATCAGAAATTATGTATACGAAACAGAACAGACAGGAGAATGCAACCTCAGAAAAAAAGGCATTAATGATTTAACCATTTGATTTATTAAAATTTAATGTGTGCTTCATGTAACGTAAACCGTTTTTCAGCATTAAAAAAAGATGGGGTTAAAACGTTATATTTTTTTGTAACCATTTGCATCGTGCAAGTGTACATTTTGCTAATGGAAACAACCTGGGCTGTTAGCTTAACCCAACTTTGGTGACTCGAAGGCCAACAAAGATGTGTTGAATAACAGAAGCATGCATCACTGACACTGCTCCAGGGTTTTGTGATTGATTACTCCAAGGAAGGGATCCTAACTTCCAGCATACTAATGTCATGATTGTGTTCTGTGTTGCTGAACTCTAGCTTCTTCAGATTATTCAGATATCGCAAAGCAGACCTTTTCTTTAGGGAAAAAATATAAGCCTTTTTTTTTTTTTTTTTTTTAAAGCTGTATATCCAGAGAGAATAGCTTTGACATTTCCACTGTTTTTTAAAGAAAAATTATATTGCAAAAAAATTTACCCACTTGTTTTTAAATGATTGGCGCACTTCCACATGAATATACATAACATTTATTTGGAAGGTTTTTAAGAAACATCCCAAATCCCTTAGGCAATTTGATGAATTTCGATTTAAAGAAAGAAAGAAAGAAAGAAAGGAAGGAAGAAAGAATCTTGGATGCTTCATTGCAACTACCAGTAGCAGCTTCTCCATGGGAACTCCATGGGCAAAGTTAATCTTATTTATAAGAAGTTTCATCATGCAAACATGGGAGATATACTGTAAAATAACTAGAATTGTCCATTTTCCAAAAGATTAATTACTGATATATTATATGGGTTAACTCAGTTTTTTTTTTTTAACAAAGTAAATTATTGTAATTTACTGCTTTCCTCCTGGCACCCCAGCTGCAAACTCTTCCAACCATAATTTTTACTTGATTTCTAAAGTGCAGTTAAAACATGATGCCATTTCCATTTTGAGTAATTATGCAGCCTCTATGCTGTCACCACAAGCAAAAGTTTATCAAAAGTAAAAGCATTTGTCTAAAGGGTTCAGAATCCTCTGCAATTATCACATCTCTCTCACTAGGTAGTAAACAGTTGTTTTTTTTACTTATAATTTGAGCAAATGTTATAGAAAATGACCTGGCTTTAATAAAATCTGGATTTTTAAATGTTTTTTATTTTTTTATTTTTTTATTTTTTTAGGACACATCTGTTTACTAGACATCTCAGAGGTTGCTATTTCATGTAGGTCATTAACCTGGGCAAGAAAAATATCAGGTGAAGATAAATATATACTGTAATTACATGCATAATTATGATGATAAGAATAATGATAATATTTTCAGCACAGTGGAGAATTAAAGGACAGGGAACTGAAGGCTTGTGTGCCATTTTTAATCTTAATTATTCATTTCTTTTTTATTATGAGAAGACTCATCAGCCCCCGACATGGAGGAGGATCTACAATTATGATTAATGGGAGCACTCAAAGATACTGTGCAGATGACAAAGTTGGCAGGACACAAAGAGAGAGAAAGAGAGAGAGAGAGGGAGAGAGAGAGAGAGAGAGAGAGAGAGAGAGAGTATGTAATGATGTGCTCTTACTCATAAGTCAAACTACTGACCGCCAGAGCGAAGTGGACAGTTCTGTATCTCTATTTAGTGGACAACACGTCAAAGCACTGTGTGTGTGTGTGTGTGTGTGTGTGTGTGTGTGTGTGTGAGGGAGAGAGAGAGAGCCAGAGAGAGTCCTTGCCCCATTTCTTGCCCTGAATGGGATGGTATTATTTTGCAGCATGAGCACTCACATTATTTCTAAAACACATTCACTTTGGGTCCTGGGATTCATGCCATCACTCATCTGAAACAGTGCGTGAAATTAAAGACATTCCCAGGTTTTATCTTCCCTGTGTATTTAGCAAAACAATCTCTGACACCGTTAAGACAAACACATACAGTATGCTGAATTGTTAGAGGATGAGTATGCTATTAATGTAAGTCTATATGACCCCTGGATAGAACGTTTACATTTACCTAATGACATCAACCATTGAGCCATCCACTATTTTGATATACTGATATGGCTTTGTATCATTAACGTCGCCTGTCGCATGGGTAAATACTCGGTTTACAGACTCTAGATCTGATTTCTTTACATATCAGAATGCTCAACATTCAGTTCACATGCTGGATTTCATTACATGGTATAAACACTCATTAAATCCAGTGAGCTGTAACTACAGTCCTTTTCCTTTCCAAAAAAAACTTTTCTCCTTCTGCATAAAAATGTTTGCCCTTGACTCATCAGTTCAGGAAATGTAACTAGATGATGGCTCATTGCTGGAGCAAGGCTGAATTTCAGTGCTGCCTGAGCATGGAAATATCCTTCAACAGCTATACAAATTCTAAAATACTATTTGGAGATTCTGTGTGTGTGTGTGTGTGTGTGTGTGTGTGTGTGTGTGTGACTCTCTCTTAACCAAAGTAATGGACAGGCACACAGATTAGCCAAAACTTTAAAACCACTTACAGGTGACATAAATTAAATTGATTTTCTTGTTACAGTGGTACAGTACCTGTCAAAGGGTGTGATATATTATGCAGCATGTAAACAGTCTGTTCTTAAAGTTGATGGGCAAAAATAAAGGGGCAAACATATGGATCGGAGTAAATTTAACAAATGCCAGATTGTGATGGTCAGAAGACTGCATCAGAACATCCACAAAATGGAAGTCCAAAGGAGTCTTGTAATCTTAGAAAGGACAACTAGGAAACACCATCAATACAGTAAGCCTTGGGCACCAAAGGTATATTGATGCACATTGGAAACAAAGGCTAGACTTGTCTGGTCCAATCCCAGAGAAGAGTTACTATGGCACCCAGTGGTTGTTCTAGTTTGTATGGCATCCTTGGCAAACTCATCATCAGTCCCCACAAAATAAAATAATATAAATAATTAATAAATAAATAAAATCTTTTTATTTATAACCTGTATAACTATATGTAAGTTAGAAACATTTCAGCACATATTTACAAACATAAGTGTTACACTAACTATTTTGGTACATACATAATATTATATAGAAAGTGATGACATGGATGCCTTTGTCTTTTGCCTGATTGTCCTCTGCTTTCCTCTTTTTTCTAAACATTTTGTCCTCTTTTCCTCTTTTTTTCTGAACCTAATGGCTTAATTTTTTTTATTCAATGAGCATCAAGACCCACCCTCAATAATGAGTCAAAAATAAACCATATACTGGTTATATATTTGTCCAAAACATTGTTTGGTGCTAAAAAGGTTCTCACCTACTGTAGGTGAAAAAGTGAATTTTCAGATAGGATCATATAACACTATTTTTTATATTATATTTTTATTTTATAACACTTGGTGCTTATGTCCCAATCCATGCTTTGTTTTTAGTAACTATGCAGACACATTTTTATCAGATAAAAAGAAACACATTTGCTAAATGCCTTTTATGGTTATTTTTACGGTAACTTTTTAAAATTTAAATCCTTCAATAATCTTAATATTTATTTAGATAAAACTTGGCTAATGTACACTACCGTTCAAAAGTTTGGGGTCACGTTCTAACTCCATGATGGTTCCTGATTTTTATGTCTTTCTAAATTGTAAAGGAATGCTGAAGGCGTCCAAAAAATGCATTAATCTCCTTTGAACAGTTGATTGTGAGATGTTTCTGCTACTTCTGCTCTGTAAAGACTTCATAACGCCTCTAATCTGAGGTGCTGTTAATTGGTCA
>JAQMYJ010000002.1:22218167-22235077 GCA_030014305.1 Clarias laeviceps | reverse complement strand
GTAGAACGTAGAAAATAAATCACTAAACAAAAACAAAGAAATTTGCAAGTGACCCCAAACTTTTGAACGGTAGTGTAGATTTCACATGAAAAGACATAAACCTAAAAAAGTGTATTATTCTAAAATGCAAAATTGGAAAGTTATTGCAACATAAATTTGGCATGGCTATGAACACTGCAGATCTTTTTGCTTTTTAAGCTTTTACCAAAAAACTATTTAAGCAACAATTTTTACAGGTCATATGGTTCTAAGAGCTTACACCATTTTCACCATCAATACAAAGAAATATAAATAATTTGTGAAACAGAATAATGCTGAAAAAGGGCCCTTTTGGGGCACATACTGTATAAAAGTATCTCTGCAAAACGGCTGAAGTTAGCAACTTGAAATTTTTAGGAAAGCAAGACTGGTAACTTCCGTATGCATAAAAATTTTAATGTAGCTTCTTTGGTGCACATATTTTCTGTATTACTGTATATGTATAACATTTAAAAATAGTGTTCTGGCCTATTATTCTTTACAAATTCACACAAAACAGAAGAACGAAAGAAATATATAGTACAGTATAGATTCATAGTATTATGAATAAACTGTGGTTTATTTGGTAGCATTTTGTCATGTGATTGATTTTTACCACCGCTCACTCCCTCTTGTACAACTGAATGAGAGACCTAGTCCGGTACTCTGCCTCATTTACAAGCTTACAGTAGAATCAGGATGCCAAACTGATTGTGCAAATGTTATCATTCTGAATATTTATTTTTCCCTGCATGCTGTGTGCAGCCCCTGGCAAGATGTTGCCCTGGGTGACTGCCCATGTTGCCTGTATCTAAATCTGCCTGTGATGGCACTAATTCGTGAAAAGGTTTATGCTGGCTATGATAGGAAGGTGTCAGAACTCATAGTGCCATACCCCTGTTCACTGCCCAAAGCTCCTACAATGGGCATGTGAGCATCAGAACTGGACCATGGAGCAATGGAAGAATGTGGCCTGGGTAATGTTCTTGTTGGAAACAACACTCCTTCACTCCAACAGTACTTGCTAATGGACATGACCTCTCTCTCTCTCTCTCTCTCTCTCTCTCTCGCTCTCTCTATCTATCTCTCTCTCTCTCTCTCTCTCTCTCTCTCTCTCAGAATGACCCATAGCAGCTATATTGAGCCTTAACTCAATAATGAAGCTTTTTTCCTTCCAAAATCCAATGAATAGACAATAATTGTACTGAAGGGAGTGCAATTATAATTTAATACTCTTTCCAGAATTGAACCGGAATTATTTGCTTGAGTTATATATCAATTAATGTGAAAATAAAAGTTGAAAGTCAGTGTACTGCAAATTAGGAAGGCAGCTGTCCTGATAATGTCAGGTGCCGAAGCAGGGCAAGCACACATCGATCTCATCCCTGACTCATGGACCACTACCTGAAAGATGAGCAAAATAATGTTGCACAAAGTCATAGAAGCCTGGATTGTTTTTCATGTGAGTGACCCCAGAACACACATACCATGAATTAAAAATGAATGGGGATTTCAGAGCAGCTCTTCAAATACCAGTCACTGTAGACAGTCCACATTGATGTGTAAGAGTAACTGTGTAGGAAAAACAACAGATATACTGTATATTATTTCACCTGTGCTGGTGGCAGGATAGATGAATATTGGAGCAAGCTAGTAGCATATGTCTTAATAGACAGCAACTTATTGCATATTTTCCACATCCAAATAGACTACATTTATAAATGGTTTCATTGTCTCATTTATCTTGTGCAGGTTTGTGCTGCAGAATGACTTGGAAGCATATTGTTTTTATTTTTTAAGGCAGTGGGGGTGGGGGGGATCAAATTTAATTAAACATCTTTACAGTTTCCTCTGCTGCTTGGACAGAAGATTAGATATTATAGTGAAGGAAATGCATGTGCGGGGGCATGTGGAATAGAACAGATGGTGACGGATGAATGCTTAACACTATTGGACTGAAAAAAAAAAAATCTGAAATTGCAAACGTTATCTGCCCCTCACGTCATTGAAATTCCAGGTCACCTTAATTAGTATTTCTCACTCTATCTTTCTCTTTCTGCTCTGCTGCGTTTTAGAACCACCAAGCATGTGCTCAAGGTATTGTGCATTTAAGCATGAAAAGGCAAAAGTTTCACACTCGAGTAAACTGATCAATGCAGTCTATTATCAGTAAATACAACAAGACATTGCCTTTGCCTTTGATCCCTCGGGTTATTGCCACAAGACGAACGGGTCAATGTTAAGTGGTTGGTTTTAATAGATTTGGGGGTTTTAATGCAGCCCTGATCAAAGAAAGGCAGGAAACATGGGGAAGAGATGATATTCTACTGACGCTACACAGATCACATAAGGTACCCTATTGCGCTTTAACTACCTACAGTAGGAACCAAGGTCACAAAGCTCAAAAACAATCACTCTGTCTTCCTGATGGCTCCAGGGTCCACATAAGATAAGGGAGCCTATTTATATGATACTCACAATTGAACCCTGTGTAGTCAAGGGCATGTAGACACTTAAGACTTAATAAATACTGTAAGCTTCTTTACTATGGAATCTTCCTTCAGTTTCACATTGTGCACTGTTTTGTAATGGCGGACCTAACACATTACTAGTCTTTGATCTCTGTTTTTTGAAATTATACGCCATATGTCGTAATGTTTGTCTCCTTCAGATGCTACACATGTAACAGAAATTGAATCTTGCTTGGTATCTTGCTTCTTGGTGTGGAATGGCTATTCTAGAAAAGTTGTTTGATGACAGCGCTTTGACAGCAACACTCTTGTTTTCATATGCCTCAGTAGTCTTCAGCTACCAGTCACGACCGATTTGACATGTTGGGTGTTATGCTACACAGCACAGATCATCTGTGATCCTAAAAGACACTGCAGAGCTATGCATCTTAACACAGTTTTGACTTCAGCAGCTGACTCCTTTTAAGCAGAAAGTGAACGTGCTACTGTGTTAAAGAGGCTCTCATCGAATCATTAGTCACAGATACAGGTTGTGTAATAAACCTCAAGCATATCAGTATCCAATCTCTCCTAGAATTCACTAAACAGAAATGTGGTTTTAACAGACATGAAATGAAGCACTTAAAACCATAAGACCCCTTCAGTAGCGTAACTATTAGAATATAAAATGTGCTATTCCTTATAAAGAGACAGAATGGCGAGTAATAAGGGCTGATGGTCATGTCTAGATATTGTACTTTTTAAAAGCACCTGGAAGTATGTCTTGCAAACAAAGAGAAGAATAAAGAATTTATTTGTCTGGAATCAAAAGAATCACTTTTTGCACCTGAGACCAGATCCAAGAGTGAGAGAAAATAAGATACAGATTCAACACCCTGGAAAGAAGTGAACCGAACGTGCCATGAATGTCCATGACTCCTATGTATTCTAGTCAAATCCTTTATTATATTTCCAACCAATTAATATTATTCGGACAGCACAGTGGCTTGGTGGTTAGTACTGTCGCCTAACACCTCTGGGTTCGATTCTCGCCTCGGGGTCTGTGTGCATGGAGTTTGCATGTTCTCTCCGTGCTTGGTGGGTTTTCTCTGGGTACTCTGGTTTCTTTCCACAGTCTAAAGACAGGCAGATTAGGCTAATTGCCATTCCCCAATTTCCCATAGTGTGTGAATGTATGTGTGTCTGCCCTGTAATGGATTGGCACCCTGTCTCTTGGGATAGGCTCCAGGCCCCCTGCAACCCTGTACAGGATAAAGCGATATGAGTGAGTTAGTAAGTAATATTATTTGCTGCTTGGCCCGAAAAAAATTATGTTTAGATTTTCATAAGCAAATAGTTAAGAGCTGTTAATTGGATAATTAATGCAGTGATTAATATGTTACGCTGGCAACATTTTTTTAATTAATGCAATAAGTAGCTTCACATTTCATAAACATTTCAGAAGGCGTATCATTATATCATAGAAAAGTTCTTACTGTGTTTTGGCAAAGCAAAAAAAAAAAAAACAGAACAAAGAAAACAAATAGACCTGGATAAAACTACTGGACCTGAGTTAAGAACTGTCCAACAAATGATTAAAACCTGGAAGGATAGTGATCACCTTTTTCCTGGAAAAAAGAAAGACTGACCATAATCAGAGATCACTCGAATGACTAAAGTACAGTAAGAGCATTATCCACATGCACAATGTAATGAGAGCTCACAGGTTTGGGAATTAACATCTTTTGGAATAAAATAATTTAAAAATCTACTTGTTCATAATAAATAATAACAATAAAGCAAAAAAAGCATAAAGTTTGGACCCTATTCCAGAATAAAGGGTGATTCAGGGTAAGAAGGTACAGTAGCTGCATGTGGCGATGCACCCATCATGCATATTGTTCACTGTACAAGCATCTGGATTCAGTGTTTCGATCTTTAGTTGCTTCAGTTGTGACTATAAAATAAAGTCAGATGATGACCTGAATGTACTGAAAAGATGGCATGGAATTTTCTCTGATGGCATGGAATAATCTAGGATCGCAAATGAAAGGATCCGAACAATGGTGATAAGGGCTAAATTGTAATGGATAGATGACTTGTTCAGAGCAGGACTTGTGGGATGTTCACAGTAAGCATTTTTATATACCTACCAAAAGAGGCTAGAGGTAGGACAACAATAATCCACTTACTAACCAAAGACTATTCAGGTAGGAGCTCACCTACTATATAGGAATTGTTTTCAGGTCAAGTACACTACTTCATGGCGATGGTGGTCCATAATGGCACACCCTACCATAATTAATTGTTGATTTCTTTTTAATAATGGTTTAATAATAAAAACTGTCTGATTAAACTGAAAGTGTTTAAGATTCCTCAAGATATCGAAAAAATCTACCTGCAGATGACTTACTGAGTTGTTTAGAAGATTCATACTCCTACCTGTTTTCTCCCACTTGTGCTTACTCTTTTAGCCTTTATACCAGTGTAATTTCAAAATACAGCTGGATGCAATTTTTCAAAGGTCCACAAGCGGCAAACAACTTATTGGCACTTAAATGGAACGGTGCTTGTTGCTAAGCAAAAGGCTGCTTCCAGGGTCTAAATCTGTACGATGTCAGTGGCAATACTACACGTTCAGCCTGGAAAAGGAGAGCTGCCCAGTATAAGGAAAAAAAATAAAATCTTTGAGGATTTTTTTTTTTATTAAAAATAGAACATAATTTATACTGTATATTTTTATTTTTTATACTGTACATCTAATATACATAAAATGAATTATGTGACATGTGGTTTTCAGTTTTTGTACACATCACATTTTTTTTCTGACACCATTATTTACATCAGCCTGCCTATCATACCCTCTGCATTACTGACTTTTAGCATTATATAATTTTTCTACTTTTATTTCCTCAGATTAAATTTTTATTTTGCCATGTGGAAGGCCCAAGTTTAATTCCCAGCCGATACCCAAACCCAGCCACTGGATACAGTGCCGGTCCCAAACCTGGATAGAATGAGAGGGTTGCATCAGGAAGGGCATCCGGCAAAAAACGTGTTATGTTCTGTGATGATTGGATTGTACACTGTCCCGACTCCTTGATGGGAGCTTTCAAAAGAGCAAAAACATATTTACTGATGTAAAATTGCACTGGGTTTTTAATAATCATTGTTTGATGATTTGTTCAAGATTTAATAAATTTTACCCACAATCAATAAACCATAATGTCTGCTGTAGGGGTGGAACAGACCTGCTACACAGCCAACGACTGCAGGGATGTGCTAGCATAAAACCCTGCGGAACTATGAAAATACAGTGACAGGATTACTATTCCAAAGAAGGAGGGAAACAGGCAGTAGACGTGAGTTAATTTTGACTCATTTGCTCATTGCTAAATTTAAATTTAGTGTAACATATTCACATACATGCACTGAATGCTGTGGGTCTCTCTCTCTCTCTTTCCCTGCCAACTCACACAAAAAAACTTGGTGACAAGCTACAGGTGCCTATGGTGTTACCTTTTGGGTTCATCCACCGCTCTCTGTCTACAGGAGACACTTCGCCATGTCCCCGCTGCCACTCAACACCTCCACTCGACGCAGACTAGGGAGCCCTCCAGCCTAAAGCTGATTCCCCCCCGGTGGGAACAGGAAATCATCCACAGCCATCTGTGCACTCAGTCTGTAGAACACCTTGAATTTAAAGGGCTGAAGTGCTGCATCTTTCACTAAAGCACCCCCGGCTGGCACCGGACTCTAAAGCACTCACCAGTCCTCATTTTGGGCAGTGCCTGGAAGTGCTTGGCCTGCTCAGTGTGGATTTGGAGGAATTCCTGGTGTTGTCGGTGGTTGGTGAGAGGGAGGGTTTAGATCAGCTCTGCGACTGGAGCGTATCATCCTTCAAATCCTGGGTTTCAGCACCAGTGTGAATTGCTGACAGGGTGATTGCTGACAGGGTGACTTCAACAGATAAGCAGCTCATGCAAGAAGCTGTCTGGGATGTTTTCCCACAAGACGTCATTGTCTGTCATCTACACCCTGATGAAGTAACTTTGACCTTTTGCACTGGGGGTTATGTCATGCTTGTTCTCTGCTGGACAGAGGGATCCCATTTGACCATGAATATCTTGTCTGGTGGTCCCTCAAGGGTGTAACAGCATTTGGAGTGGATCGGGGCTTTCTGTAATGGCTGTACAGCCACAGCACCTCATCACCTTAATCCAATTTTGGCTTAATGAGCACTAGTATTTACATCACATTTGTATAGCACCCTTTGTCTAGCATCTGTTAGCATTGTTATATTGTTTTGTGCTCACTGAGCACTTTATTAGGAACACTAAAATATTACTGGTTACTTTGATGTCAAAACTCCATCAATTCTTCATGGTATGGATTCCATAAGATGTTACATACTTGGTATTGATATGATTGCACCATAAACGGTTATTACTGACCAGATACAATGACTGGGGGGCACTCAAGAACATTTTTATGAGTTTTTCCACTCACTCTCATCTCTCTCACTCGCTATACCTCTTTATCTTATATACCTGTACTGTACACAGTTGCAGGGGACCTGGAAGGTCCCTGGAGTCTATCACCTGGATACTTAGGGCATGAGGCAGGGTACAATGCCAGTCCATCACAGGACACACTAATACACACACACACACACACACACACACACACACAGTCATTCAGAAATTACTGGCAATTTGGGAATGCCAATTAGCCGAATCTGCATGTCTTTGGACTGTAAGAGGAAACCAGACTACCCAGAGGAAACCCACCAAGCATGGGGAGAACATGCAAACTCCATGCACACATAGGCAGTAATCTAAGCTGGGAGGGAATCTAACCCGGGAGGGAATTAAACCCGTATCCTGGAGGTGCAAGGCGAAACTGCAGAGTTTTCCACTTTGCCACAAAATATGCTGAAATTGCATCTGCCTCAAATCAATCCCCACAGCAAGAGAACAAAGAAATGGGCAACATATATTTTGAATTCTTCAGTTTTTTTCCCTGAGTAGGGGACAATGAGAAAAAGATGCAGGGACTGCAGCCAAGTGTGACCATGGCCCTCGTATTTCTCTGGAAACCTCTGCAGACTCCTGCTAGAAGGCTGAGTTGAATACTGAACACCACTGCACCGCACTGCTGCTCCTACCCCTCCAGGATGATAAAAAGCAACCTCTACACTCAGGACAAAGCAATGGCTGCCTCCATCACCAAAAAAATTAATAACTCTCTTTTCATGCCAACAAGGGGTGGGCCTTAGTCATATGCCTCACTCCCCTTCTGTATTCATGCAATACCTACAGTCTTTATGTGCAACGGCTGTGAAGAATTATTTGTAAACAGAGTGACCTTTTCTTAAATTCAGCCTTTCACTTTGATGCATGGGCTCTTCCCCATAGCAGCTGTGGTAAGTAGGTATTCATGAACTTTAAATGTTATTTTTGTTTAGTAAGGTGTACTTTTTATCAACTATAAACTTATGTGTGCTTAGAACCAAAGCAACCCTAAATACTGAGAGATAGCTCTGAGGATATGGCACATTGAATTTAGTCTGACATGTTTCAACACCAATTCATCAAAGTGTTGGACTGATTAGAAGGATATAGTTATACCCCTTAGCTTTTACTGGCTTCCTAAAACAAGCACAGCTCCATTTGGGTGCCAAGGATATTTTCCCCCCTGCTCATGGAACTTTGATAAATTGTATCTGGGTTTGTGTTGTGAAATTAAATTGGCAATGGAGGTACAGTAAGAAAAAAACAACTTAGTGAGATAAAGATACAGGAAAGGGTATGCATTTTTTAAAGCATTTTCACTAAAAATGTTCAATAATTTTGAATAGAGTAGTAATTTAGGTTGGTTGTGTGTTCTAAACCCATACAGAGCATAGGTAAGAAACAAATTAAAGTGCACTTGAGAAATGAATTTATGGTTATGAAAATTTGGTTTAATATACAGTACTATAGATGTGCTTTTTACTGTACATGTACTGTATATTCATGGTGGTGGTTTTAGGCGCAAGGTGAAAGGCATAAGAAGCACTTGCAATAAACTTAAATCAAATTATTTTCTATTTGCCCAGTTTCGGAGATTGAATCTCTAAACGGAAAATCTATATAATTAGTTTTTTTCTATATTCATTGTTGGCATTAATAAATAAAATCCATACAAAAGTGCATACAAAAGTGTCTCTCCCAACCTGGTGATATGCAACCAGTCTGCATAATTAATTGGCGAGCTTTCGCCATAATAAAATAGCTGGAGGGTTACCGCAGTCAGGACACACACCATTAAAATGCAAATCACACTGTGAGGCATAAAACTGAGATCTATGTCGCAGTAGAGTCTGGGAGATTAACACCAAATCACATAACATCTTGTCTCTAAGTCCAGTCTTCTGTGGACATGCTGCCCTGATAATACTTGAGCAAGAAATCTTGTAGGGCCAGGACCTAGACCCAGGAGATAACCAATGATCTAATTTCAAGGTTGTGTTGATGTGCTGTAACTCTCAAGGCTAGAGTGGAGTGTCTAGACCTTCAAATCTGCCAGTGGGTGAAGTGAATAAAGTGCTGAGCTAACAAGATTAATCATTTTCTACAGAAGCATTGATTCTGTGTTCGGAATGGCTATCAGTTCGTATAAAGCTTCGAAAGTAAGAATTGGAAAGGAAGGAAGGTTTTGCAGAACCAGTGGTGGTGATAAGCTGTGTTGTAAAATTAAAGTGTCAGGCTTTGTTTATGCTGGGCATTTATACCATTGGGTTATCATCCACACATTCAAGTCGTATGACATAATGTCAATTGTTTTCCATGCATTTATAGTATGATGCTATTGAATGCTTAAATCTGATTTGTTAAGGAAGTTTTAATTAATCTTCTGTAACAGCACAGTTTCCTGATGACAGTTCAGGCTGATTAATATCAATGCATTAATTATAATATGTTTATTATAAAATAATATTGTTTATACCGTAACAACTTATAACACATTTGTAATTTTGTAAACATTTGTAATTTTCAATATTATGTTTTCTGTTTAACGTTTGTTTAACTTTTTTTTTTTTTTTTTTAAGTACCTGCTCTCTAGTATCAGGGGTTCAGAATTGTCAGGGGTAAAGCTTTTCCACTGGTGGTTTTAAATTTTTGATAGGATCATGAAATATATATCAATATAATTAGCCCCAAACCAAGCTTCCTTTTTATGACTTGGAAACATATGGACCTCTCAACAACATAATGACCTCAAACTTATGTTCAAACCAACACAGAAATGATCAATGATTGAAAACATTGACTATTACATATTTTGTATGGTAGTGAAAATCTGTGGCTTTAAATAAAGTTGGCAGTCCACATGCCCGAGATGCCCAGAGAATATAAATGAGCTTAAAATATTTAAGCGTTAAATTGATGAGTTCATGAGTGATCTAAGATTCTTCTACAGCCTTATTAGACATTACAGGTAAGACTAAGTGAATGTTTTCCATTAGGGTTCTACAACAGATTTTATTTGTGAGGATGCCAATGATTTTGAAACAGGTATTGTGCAAAAAAATCTTCACCATGGTTGCTAGTAATCATTTAGCTGATTGTATGTAGCTTATAAAGAGAATAAGGGATGTAAGCTATGGGCTTTTTACTGTAGTTAAATTGCCTAATCAAGTTGTATAATCTCTAAAAATAAAAGAAAGGGTATGAACAAATCAAATCAACATGATAGTTTACCGTGTATAGACAGAGTATGCAGAAGACAGAGAAATGACAGTAATGCACCTACAGTACAAGCCACCAAAATCCTCACGAATCACAAAAGAAAGTACAACATAGCATGGGAATGTTCTCAGGAATGAAAAGAGAGTTTATTACACTTTTACATGCTTCTTATGACTTGAGGGAAGATCTGGTGCTCATTCCTGAACCTTTGTTACACTATATGGAATTAAGAAATATTTTCTTACAAACGTATTGTTTTATATACTGTATATATCACTCACTCATCATCTATACCACTTTAGCCTGTATTCAGAGTTGCGGGGGGCTTGGAGCCTATCGCAGGACACTTAGGGCATGGGGTACACCCTGGACAGGGTGCCGATCCATATATATTGTGCCAAAAGTATTTGCTCACCTGTCTTCACATGCACTTGAGTAACATATTTTTCCTAATCCATTGGGTTTAATATGATGTTGGCCCAGCCTGGCACGCAATCTCCACTCTAATTAATTCCAAAGATGTTCTATTGGATGAAGGTCAGGACAGTCAAGTTCTTCCACACCAAACTCGCTCATCTATGCCTTTATTGACCTTGCTTTGTGCACTGGTGCATGGTCATGTTGGAACAGGGAGGAATTATTCCCAAATGAAACATTCTTTGTATGCTGATTATTATTCATATGGAAGTTCATTCATATTCATATATATTCATATAATTATGATACATTATTCACTGGAAGTAGGGGGTCGAGCCCAACTCCTATGGATCCCAAACCCTATGGATTAAGAATTGGATGTTACTGAAATTCATGTACATGTGAAGGCAGTCAAGCAAATAATTTTGTCTATATATACACTGTATTATACATTACATACCAATCAGTCACAACACTAACATGACTCCCAGGTGAATTGAATACAATTGATTCTCAATTATATACCAGTAAACTGGTGACAGAATCATAGGCAGCTGTGCTGCCTATAAGGGGTTATTTATGCCTTTGGGGACTAAAGGCTAGCCCATCCAGTCCTATCCAACAGAAAAGCCAATGTAGCACAAATTGCTGAAAAAAGTCTGATAGAAAGGTGTCAGAATAACCAGTTCATCACAGCCTGCTTTGTATGGGGCTTAGCATGCAACGAGTTTAAGGTTGTTGATCTGGTCTCTAAATTCCTCAGATCTCAATCCAACTGAATGTGCCAGGCAAACAAATCCAAATCCTAATGTCCTGGTGCTAGAAACCACAGCACACAGCAGAGATCCCATGGAGCCATGCCCTCAGGAGCAAGACCAGCCCCGGTAGGCCATGGGGAACTCACACAATATTGGCCTTAATGCTTTGTTTTTTTAATGTCATAATGATCAACGTATGTGTGGATGTAAAACAAATATATACTTATTAAATACATATCAAGCTGTGAGGGAAATAACTGTTTTTTTTCAGAATGCAGTGGGGTTTCCTTTCAAACAGCTTTGCATATAATGAAATAAAATGACATGTCAGTGCATACACATTCCTGTGGGTGTTAACAACATATTAACAAATATGCAGGCATTTAAATCAGATACTGTAAGAATATTGAACATAGAAAATTAACTAAAATTAATGGTGGCTTAGTGGGTAGCACCGTCGCCTTGAACCTCCAGGGTCCCGGTTCGATTCCTGCCTCATGTCTGTGATAAAGGAGTTTGCATGTTCTATCCTTGCTTGGTGGGTTTCCTCCCACAGTCCAAAAACATGCAGATTAGGCTAATTGTCGTTCACAAATTGCCTGTAGTGTGTGCATGTGAGTGCCCTGTGATGGATTGGCACACCGTACACAGGATAAAGCAGTATAGACAATGAATGAATAAATAAATTTACTCACTAGTAGCCTTTACATGCATAGCACTTTAAAAAAAGAAACCAATTCAGCAACATATTTAAACCCAAATTAAAGGACACAGACCAAGCCTGAAAAGGGCAAGTGATTTTTAGCACCCTAAACTAGAAACTTATTCAGTAATATTTACATACAGTATCCCAGAGCAACCTTGTGCAAAACTATATTGCCTAGCTCAAAGTCTCTATAATGCATTTTATGTCAAAAGTCAATACTATGGAACAATTAAGGCTCTCCCTTAAGGCTTTGAAATAAAATAAAACTCTCTCTGAGATGTTAGAGAGATGCAAAGTGAGGGCAGACCTCTTTGAAATAAGTCTTCCAAAATGCACTCAATGTATTTTTAATGATCTCTTTTCTCATTATTACATTTTTTCACCCAAAACCTGATCATTTTGCCAAGTAAATTATTCAAAATATGTAGTGATCTATAATTCCAAAGGAAATATGTGTCACCGTTATTAAGAGTCTACACAATATCTAAATTTGTCTTAAATTCATATCTGCCTATTTCAAAGCGCCTGTAACATTGATTTACTCTGCATGCTTATGAATTTGATATGTAGACTAAATAAACATAAATCACACATACCTCACACCTACTGTACAGTACGTATACATATAGACATAGGCAGTTTATAGCAGTGCAGAATCTGAAAGAAAAAAAATCTCCAGGGTGAACTCATGCAAAATTTATGTAGCTGGGGATGTTGAGTTGGCTGGAATGTAAATAGGAAGTCCCTTAGATTCAATATCATTTTGGGAAATTACTTTGTTCTAGGAAATAAGTACTTTCTTTTCTTTTTTTTTTCAATAGACAATAGGACCTAGATTTCTAGCACCCTATAAAAAATAAAAAAGTGTCTCAAATTGTTAAGGTGCTGCCTTACTGGGTTACTGATCAGAAGGTTGGTGGTTCATACCCCAGCACCACCAAACTGCCACTGTTGAGCTTTTGAGTAAGGCCCTTAAACCTATCTGCTAGGTTTTGTACAGTAATAAGTCTATGGGGCTAAATGAGGCGATAAACACACTTCCCCATAAGTGAGCAACATCCAGGTAGACAAGCAAACTGTTGAACAATCAACTTAGATCTGTATATTTTTAAACCCATCTGCAACTGAAATGAGTTAATTAATATTTCAGTGGAATTGGAATAGAAGTACATGGATCTGTAAATGAGACGTTCTGAAAACTATCATTTGCTTTATATTTACAGATATGAAATTTGTTTCAAATGCTTCTAATGAATATGATGGTACTATTTATAAAAATGTACAGAAAATACAGTATGTACATTTGTAGCAAATCTATTGGAGTAGGAGATCTAAAAACAGAAATACTGCAACTGTCAGTAAAACTGTATATTGACATAGCCTTTCAATCAATGCATACAGCAGAAAAATGGGGTTATAGTTTATTTTTACATGTATCCCTAAGGATTTCAGTCTGAGCTTTACAGTGTGTTCAGCAAAGTTTAGACTGAACTGCTTTTTTGAATGAGGCATAATACAGTGCATGCCTTTCCAAAATGTTAATGCAAAGAATTGGGTCAAATCCATTTAACTGACACCATGACACATTTTACTATAATATTTTATCTTGGGACCTTATTTCAGTGGGATGCTCAAACATACAAACTAAAATAAGTATGGATATTATTTATCTTTCAGTATTATATTATGTCAACACAAATTATTTTTGTATCAGAAGTATTTGTCTTTTTAATTTTTTTAATTAACACCAAAATTTATTTTAGGGAAAAATGTATGAATGCAAATTTTCTTGTAGGTGGAAACTAGGTATTCTGCTATTTTGTGTACAATTACAGTTTGGACTCTGATCCTGTTTTTTACTTCCTGATTCTATTCTGCCCAACTTTGATTGGGGATTTTTTTTATTTTTTTTATTGATAATTGCCTATCCCTAAGCTCTCGACTTTGGTGGCACAGGTCCTGCTCATGGAGCTGGAGTCCAACGATAATCAATGGCCAGATTCACGGCAGCCTTAGATGTACAGTACCTCTTTCTAAGTTGATGGAGCTGGGGCAGGTCAAGAGGGATGAGGGTATGTGCCAGTAGTGATACTGCAAGTGGCTCAGTCTGTGCCACCCAGGGTCATGTTTTGCAGTGCACTGCCAGGTCCCTGCGAAGGGCACTCAAGTCTTCTTCAAAGTGAGACAGTTCAAATTGATGATTAATGATTCCCCAGTCTGACCATAAATTCTGATTACCTGATCAGGTCATATTCTCATGGGAGTATTTGTGTTTTACAGCATTGATTTACTCCACTGCTGCTGGCAACTCCATCAACTGCAACATCACCATGAAGCTTCAGCTGTCACTGCAACTCCTGCAACAACCCCTGAGAGTTCAAGACCTGGATGGTGGCCCAATTAAAAAAGGCTCTGTTACCAATCACACTGAGCCATCACACTCCAAATCAGTGAATTCCATAGAGCATCTACCTCCTCTTCATAGTGACTAACACATTTGTAGTCATTCTTGGATTTTTGTTCATGCAGGAAACCTGACTCAACAATCTTGTGTAAAGTAAGTGAAAGCTTAAACTGGTCAGCATATTTCCACCCACACTGTATCCACATATCATCAGCCACAGTGGAATCCACATCTCACTGATGATTCAAATCTCTCCAGAATACTAACCATTGAGAATTAAACAGGTGGTGTAGTGGTTAGCACTGTCGCCTTGCACCTCCAGGGTCCGGATTCGATTCCCGGCCAGGCTCGATTCCCGTCTCTCTGTGCATGGAGTTTGCATGTTCTTCCCATGCTTGGTGGGTTTCCTCCCACAGACAAAGGCTAATTGGCATTCCCAAATTGACCGTAGTGTGTGTGAGTGTGTGTGTGCCCTGCGATGGATTGGCACCCTGTCCAGGGTGTACCCTGCCTCGTGCCCTAAGCCTCCTGGGATAGGCTCCAGGTCCCTGTGACCCTGAATACAGGATAAAGCGGTATAGAAAATGAGTGAGAGAGAGTGAGTGAGAATTAAACAAAGCCGACGTTAGTGGCTTCCCACCTTACAGATCATATGAGTTTAGCATAGAGCTGCTGGTGGAAGTGATGCCCCCTCACCCAAAATGAGACCCAGGCCATGGAGGAAGATTTACCTTGAGCATGATTTAGATATGAATCCATGTTTCCTGGTTCCAATGGGTCCTTCTTTATGGAGAATGACCCTGCCACCCTGGTACAGCTCAATGAGACAAAAAAAAAACAACATAAAGGTGACCTATGCATAACCTGCATGACCTTGTATAACCTGGTCTACATTTGAAATGGCCAAGAAGGAAAGAAGCTATTCGCACTAATTCTGGTCACTGTCAATTCTACCTGGCTCTCTTATTATTCAAATGATAACTAATAAAATGTTGGAAAATTCTTGGGAAAGTTTATCAGTTACATTGACAGCATCTTGATTTACTCCCCTGAGCTTCCAACACACATCTGCCATGTTAAAATTGTCCTGTCATGCCTCCTGGAACATTAGCTTTATATCAAGAGGAGAAGTGTAAGTTCCAAATCTCCAGGCTGGTGTTTTTGTGTTACATCATCATTCCAGAGCAAAACAAGGTGATAGTGGTCACAAGCAGGCCTGATCCAACCACCATAGAAGAGCTGCAGGAGTTCCTACTAAATATACCAATGTAGAGCAAAGTGCCTGCTATCAATGCATATCCCTTTAAATGACTTTTAAAGAAGCCCTTATAATTAAGCACCAGCACATTTTGCAATGTGTATGGACCATAAGTCCCCCAAGCACTTGAACTCCCACCAAGCCTAGTGGGCCCTATTCTTCTCAAGGTTTGCCCTATTCTGATACCTGTGTTCCAAAAAAATTCAGGGTTGACCTTTTGTCCTGCTGAATGGAGCAGGGTTGAGTAATTTATGTTCTGTGTTTTCCTCAACCATTCTCTACTAAGCTCTGCTAGTCATTCATTTTTCATATTATTTACACAAATTTTACACATTTTCTCAAATGCAACATGCAAATATTTGGATAAAGTTCACATTTTGTTTCACTTTGGTTTCTGCTCACATTAACGCTGCTACAATTCACACATTTACTTAAAGTTAAGGTCAGTTATTACAACACTGTGCAACTCCTCTGCAACTGTTCACACAACTCTCAGAATTTTACAGTGTGTAAGAGCCATATTCAAATGTGCCTGAACAATGAAAGGGTCTGGTTAATGAATAGTAAAAATACAATATATTAAGACCCCTCATTGTTTATGAGCAAACAAATAACATTTTCTAATGGTGTTTTTTCCTCCCCACCATGTTCCTCCTTTTTGAATCCTATTGAGTTCCTGTCCTTCCGCAGATTGATATAAAGGCAGTACATAAGAGTAATGCCTCTACAGGCTACAGGGAAAACTTGTGCAAACAACAAGGCAAAAGCCTGGTTTAATATGAACTTACTCTGTTTTTCCCTAGGTGGGTTTTCTAGGAAAAAGATGCTGTTTGTGGATGAAATACTCTCGTGCAAAAAGGTAAGCATCTTGATGAACAAAGTGAAACTAAACTACTGTTTAAGCCTTGCTCAATTTTTCTTTTTGTAGTATTGTGATATGTATGGAAAAGGCTAAAAGGGAGATGGAGAGCACAGAAAACATCTAGGAGCGTGAGAAATGCAGCTCCTGCAAAATCCTACAGGTTTAACAGGCTTGTTAACTTTTTATATCTACTATAATTAGTGCTAGACAAATTTCACCTTTCAAAAGTTTGGGGTCACTTGCAAATTTCTTTGTTTTTTGTTTAGTGATTTATTTTCTACATTCTACAACAATACTGGGGATT
>JAQMYJ010000002.1:22195740-22218067 GCA_030014305.1 Clarias laeviceps | reverse complement strand
CAATGTAGAAAGAAATAAAAATCAGGAACCATCATGGAGTTAGAAAGTGACCCCAAACTTTTGAACGGTAGTGTAGACAAATTTTGTATAACATTAACACCACTGACAGTTGTAAATAAATAACATTGAAACCTTATGATGAGGTGAGAAGTGAACAGTCAGTTCATACATTGGAAGCAGGGAATATAGGCAAAAGTCAAAATCTAAATAACTTTGATAAGGGCCAAACTGTAATAGCCTGATGATGTGATGATTAAAAAAAATCACGTTTTCTTTTAGATCACATGAACTGCCATATCGCTTACCCAGGAAAGAGATGGTACCATGATGCATAATGTCCAGGAATTATTTGCGAAACATGACAGAGAGTTCAAGGTGTTGACTTGGTCTCTAAATTCCCCAGATCTCAGTCTGATCGAACATCTGTGGATGTGCTGGATAAACAAGTCAGATACATGGAGGCCCCACCAAGCAACTTACAGGTCATAAAGGATATGTTGTCTTGGTGCCAAATGCCACCACACACAACAACCTGTAAATGCTCTTTTGCACAATATTGATGAATTGCTAATTTTCACTAACTATCTTTATTCTTGCTGCTACTTACGGAACGTTTACTGTTGACTGTTTCTCCTCCCACTACCTCAACTCATTACCTCATTACAACAGAGTATTATAATGTTGTCATGTTATCGCAGTGTTACTTTGTCGTTCTTGTTTGCACATTTGCATGTGCACTTTATGTTGTCTCTTTTGTAAAAAAAACAAAAAAAAAAACATAGATAGTTCTCTGTTAACTTAATATGTCAATCTGTCTTGTCCCAGCTATCCAGCTAATTAAGTCTCTAAGTTAGCTAGTTAGTTTTTTTGTTAATTTATGTTGTTAATTTATGTTGTCATGACAAGCTGTCCTGTCTCAGCTAGCCAGCTAATTAGGTTTCTTAGTTAGCTAGTTAGTTTCTGTTAATTTATGTTGCATGTAGCGCCTTGGTCCTGGAGGAACGTTGTTTCATTTCACTGTGTACTAAACTGTATGTGCCTGAAGTGACAATTAAAGCCTATTTGACTTGACTTGACACCTTCAGAGGTGGACCAGAGCTGTTTGGAGGCACAAGGGAACCTACACAATGTTTTTTTTTAAATGTTTAAATGTTTAAATGTTTTTATGTTATGGCAGATTGGTATATTCTTGTTTTAGATACAATTCCTGCCAAATAACTGGAGAAAGCAGCGATTGGACAATTTGTAGAACAAAAGAACTTTTGTAACAAAATTAATCATTTGACTCAAAATTATATTTGTTTGTCGTTTTTTTTGAAAATGCTGCAACACCTAATGAATTCAGTGAATTCAGTGAATCAGATGAATTTATATAAATTACTTAAATTTATATAAATTGCTTTCTAATATAAACACATCACATTTTTTTTTGTGAAATTTACATTTTTGGACGGAATTGCAAAGTACTGGTTATATGATTGAAGTATCTTTCAGGATACAGAAATCAGCAAGTATTGGCCATGCTACACATAAAACAATTACAAATATCTTAGGTCACGGTCCTAATCTAGAAATCAATCACTTAGTGTAGCAAGTTAGCTGGCTTGATTTTAAAGATTTACCTTAAGCTCTGCTTTTGTTGACCCTTAAATTCCTGTCACTTAATTTTAAAGGCCTTAAGAGCTGTTGGTACTATACTGTAAATCATCCAAACTATTCATTCTATTGAAAACATTTATTTCCTTGGGGCATGTGCTGAAAGTCACACCAGAGTGAATTAATCAAAAACGATGCTGGACCCCAAGTGGTACTGACAGTATACTGTATACAGGATGGTACAAAATTTTAGTTTGATATTTTCTTTTTATTTTAGACCCAAGATTGCCTTAAAAATAAGAAAAGAAGATAGAATAGAACCAGATCTAACCACAAACAGTTTTCTATTTAGGGTGATCTGAAGTCAATAGTGTATTGGAATTGTCCCAAAACAACTGTTGCAGGTGGAGATCATCTCTGCATGTACTGTATGTAACAACACCAGTTCTGACAGATTAAGAAATGTTCAGCGTTCTTGTATTCAGCAAAGAACAGTGAAGTGAGAGGACATCTATTCAAGCATTTGCTGTCCTTTTTTACTTAGGAATTAATTTTGGTCTATTGATCCAACTTTTGGAACATCCTGTAATAAGCTAAATACTGGTATTCAGATAGTTGATACACATTATCCATAAAAAAAAATATGGATTTATTAAAAACAATTTTACAAATTGCACCATTTAACATACTAATACAATGGTAAAATGAAAGATTTATTATGTAATTTAACATAACTTTACAAATAGGGTTTTCATTCTAGTATGCTACACTTGTTATTCAACTATGTATAGTTAAATAAAAAGGGTATATCCCATTATTAAATTATTAGGCTTAAATTATATGCAATAGCTACCATAGTTCTTTAAATCAATTGTTTGTGTGATTAGTTTTATCCAGGATATGGTAGCACAAGACTGCACGCAAGTCACAGGAAGCCACGACCTTCATAAGTCAGTTTTCCAAAAGACATCATCCTGCGTACATCAGGCGCTGTGCAACTAGTGTTATTCTGATCACATGCATTACCCCGTCTGCTATTTCATCTTGGACAGCAAGTTATAACAAACAGCGAATGTAAAATTCTGCATGCAAATCTGCCACAGAGATGTTTGACATGATTCTGCTACTTTACGGCGATGACACAATGAATCGTTCAAGGTGTTTTTAGTGGCATGTGCGCTTTAAGAGCGGAAGATCAATGGAGGATGATGAGAGATCTGAAAGACAAGCTCAACACCTGAAAATGTCGAAACCATTTGGCTTCGAAACTTGTGCATGATGATTGTCAGGAAACAATCCACAACATTGCTGCCATTGTTGGTGTTTCATATGGAACAGTCCAGGCAGTCCTTACATTGAATTCGAACATGCGCCATATTGTTGCCAGAAGATCTCCATCAGCGTACTCTGAATGATCCATTCTTCATGTCAAGGATCATTACCGGTCATTTACAGTGGAAGAGTAGTGGAAAATTCCATCATTTCCATTGCCAAAAAAAACACCTCGTATTAGATACCACCTCATATTAGAACAAACTAATACTGTTTGATCTGATGTTTTATATAAGAGTCTAGGTTGCTGGATGAATGCTGTAGTTTATTAAAGCACAGTAGTATCCAAGCTTTTATGTCTTTACAAAGTGGCACTGCCAGTTGTAGCAGGTGCATATTTTCCATTCAGAGCACATTTCACTGCACACAAGTCTAACAGTGAGGTCAGCAAGTTTCTCAGCTGGTTAGACCCTTCACATTTCATTACCAGATATTTCATCCATTTCTGTCTAATTACAGGACAGCTGTCAAGGATCCGAGGACAAAGTGACCAGTGGGCCAACAAATGTTAAAATAGTAAAAAGGATCAGTGCTCAGCATTACAATTGATGCTCTATTTTATCCTTTATATACGTGTATAACTGTCAGCTGGAGTGCCATCCTGTAAATGTAGTTTAAGTTCAAGCAGAGCATCTGTATAACAGTAGAAAGTCATTTTAAGAGGCTAGGTGTTAGCTCTTCATAATTTGCAAGCAATTATGAACGTAGTTTAATCATTTAGAAACTCATTAACTATGTTGACTTTATGACAATCCATTATAATATTATTAAGAATTATTTTGACCAATTAATGTAAAATCACTTCATCATATCTATTATATTTACTTAGAGGGCTAATCGGAAAATTAATCTCAATTTATAATCTCTGAAATGAACAAGCTCTACTACATTGATCAGCCATAACATTACAATGCAAAACATTATGCCTAGTATTGTGTAGGTTCGCCTTGTGCTGTGGGGCAGCTCTGTCCCTTCAGGACACGACTACACAAGACCTGTGTTGTGATGTCTGTCACCGGAGTGTTGGCAGTGTATCCTTGGGTGTTGGTTGTCAGTGACCTTGGGCTCTTAGCCTACTGGGGCCCCATGTGTGGTTGGTTGTGGTGCACTGGGTGTTCTGGTGCCTTTCTATTGAAGCCAGCATTGATGATTTTTGGCAATTTGTGCTGCATTGGCTTTTTTTTGTGTGATTTTCTTTGTCTCGGGGGCATGAGTGAGTCTTGGCTGCCCATGTCATCAGTTTACTGATAAATCATTGATAATCAATGTAAATGAGTAAATGTTTTGTGGTGTTGATATTATGGCTAATGTATGGTGTATGTGCTGTACGTATCACATATTTTTAAACTAAAAATGAGACAAGAAAATTCTTTATACACTAAATAACCAAAAGTTTTCTTTTGCCAAACACTTGGAAACACAATTCTTTTCTGTGTCTGTTCTATAGCATTAAATCCTTCAATAAACTAATTGGCCCAAACCTGTTAGACCAGACAATGCCTCTGTGCACAAGGTTAGGTTCATAAAGACATGGTTTGTCGAAGTTGGTGTGGAAGAACCTGTGTGACTTACTCAGGGCCCTAAATCCCACTGAACACCTTTGGAAGGATTTGGTACACCATGTTTTATTGACAGACATCTCTAATTGTACTCTCTGCTCTTGAGGCTGAATGAACAAAAAATCACCACAATTATGGCACAGAATCAAGTGGGAAGCTGTCACAGAAAGTAGGTGCTCTCTTATCAAAGGGAGGGAAGCAACAGTACAGTGGATCCTTGGATTGCAAGTATAATTCGTTCCGGAAGTATGCTTATATATCAAAGCACTCGTATATCAAAGCAAATTACAAAATATAAAGTAAAAATAACACAAATGAACCTGCACTTTACTTTTGAAAAGAATAAAAAAAATGCGAGGATCCTGAGGCATCCAGATAAGGACCAGCTCCAGCTGGATTCTGCTTCATAATGGTTTGGAGCTACACATGCTGCTCCTGTGCTTCCAGTGATCCAGACCCCATCTGCCCTCTGCACCTGCTGACTCGTCCCTGTGCTGAACTGGACTTCATGTTAATTTAAATAACTTCTGTTATATTGAACTTTCAGCTGCATAACACACATGATGTTATATAATTTCTATCCGTTATCACCTAAATGAGGATGGGTTCCCTGTTGAGTCTGGTTCCTTTCAAGGTTTCTTTCTATTGCCATCTCTGGGAGTTTTTTCTTGCCACTGTAGCCGTGACCCTTGGCTTGCTCATCAGGGACACACACACATACACATACACCTACTGTACACACACACACACACACACACACACACACTTCCATAAATTTTCTTTTCATTTTTGCGAAGCTGCTTTGAGACAATGACCATTGTTAAAAGTGCTATAAAAATAAAATTTATTTGAATTGAATTCTTGAAAAGAATGTTGACTATATGAGTGACGCACGTGCACTGAGACAATTAACTACACTCCCGCAGCGTGCGAGAGAGAGAAGAACCATTGGGTCAGTTGTGATCATGTGACGCCCAGCAGACAAAGTGCCTGTGTACTACTTGTATGTCAAGACCTCGCTCGCTTATCAAGTTAAAATTTATTAAAATATTTTGCTCGTCTTGCAAAACCCCCTCAGACCAAGTTACTCACAATCCAAGGTTCCACTGTAATTCCCATAATTTTGGAATGGGATGTCTGATACTCAGGTGTCCACATACAGAACCTTTGGCCATAAAGTGTATCATAATGATTTCCATTGACCAAAATAGTCCCCCTTGAAAAAAAAAAAGAAAAAGAGAAATTATAATATGAGGCATTGCTGGCCTTACAGTTATTGTTTTTTCCCTCGAATAACACACAATAATCATAAGAAAAGAAATAAAGTATTTGAAACTTTGACAAAGAAATATTGGTATTCTATCAAAAAGGTTACAGTACTATGTTTCTTAGTTTAGCTTACTCACTTATTTTATGCTGAAGCTTCACTTTATTGATTGATAAAAGGAAATTTACATTACCATTTTGGATTCATGTCAACATGGGTAGAGAGCTTAGTTACGTATGCAGGAGAGATATGTATTGTATACATTTACAAGAATAAAAAGCATAAAAACTGTTTAATTTTTTCTTTTAAAATATTTGATTCATGGTTTTTTTTGTCAATTAATTCTTCTTTAGGACTATGCACAAAGTTCTGTTGAAAAGTATTCATAGATTTTTGCCTCCTCCCTTTTATTGTCCACTCTTACAGCACAACATTATGACAATCACTTTATTTTTTATGTACTTACAAGTGTGGTCAACGCACAAATTTATTAGAAAGGCTACCGGGCCAATGGAAGCTCTAATGTGCTAGTTCAGTCCCTGGAAACCTGGTGGCCAACAAAAAATTCATAGCTATAATAGCACAGGTTTTTTTCCTGGGTGGTAAGTGATATTTCTTAACTGCTTATACCACAAAAGTATAAAAATGGAAATTATTCCCTTTAGTTTTTACTTTTGTGCATATGTATTTTAAATGTACCTATTTTCATTCAGAAAATTAGTAATTTTGCATTTTTTATTCACATGAAGTCAGAAAATACAGAAAACTTAGGAAATGCTGTATTTTTTTTTCTGAATTTAAAGCGAAGTACAACAAGATGAAGTATTGCTGGGAGGTCATTTGAGATGTCAAAATAGTGGCATTCTTAATGGCTCCCCTGCTATATTTGTCTTTGGGAGAACAGGGACACCAAAGGCAGGACCGGTCACAGCAGACCGGTCACTTTTTTTCACTGTGGGAGAAACAATGTCGTGGGAGCCCCTGATGGACCCCAGAGGTTTCTGATGCCCCTATTGCACATCAAATCGGGCCTTATGAAACAATTTGTCATAGCTCTAGATAAGGAGTCCACAGCCTTCAAAAGACTATACTAAGCTATCTGAGGCAAAGGCCAAAGCAGGTGTCTTTGTCAGACCACAGATAAAAAAAATCCTGGAGTGTACAGAATTCCCCAAGAAGCTCTGTAGGCAGGAGAAAGCCTGCAGCTTTGTTGCAGTGGTTTGGGGCTTCCTGGATAATCACAAAGCTGACAACTATGTGTTTTGAGACTCTGAAGAGCTAGGTTTTAGATGAAGTACTACACAGTTGGCTGCAGGATGTCTCTCCGAGTGAATATCCTTGATGCTCATTTTGATAAAGTCAATGGGAACATGGGAATATACCCAGAGGAGGAATGTGAGTGCTTACCAGGTGCTACTAAAATTGAACTGCTGCCAACATGGATTTTTACCTTTACAAAGATTTAATTGTTTTCCCAATGGAAACAGACACAAGTACTGTTGAGGCATACGCAATAAAAAAAATAACATTTACTACTCAGCCATAAAAAAAAATGTCTTACATGTTCCATAATTTTGGAAATGCCAATCTATCCAGCATATCTTTGAATTTGAGGAAACTAGAGTATCCAGTGGAAACTTACCTGGGTGCATGGGTGAACATGATAGTAGTATGTCCATTTTATTAAAACCTGTAATTTTTTTTTTGGCTCTACTCAATACTATTTAACAAACATTTAATAAACCATTATTTATTTTTTGTTCAACTTCCATATTTTACTTTATTGAAAATTCTGCCCTTAATTTAAATGTGTTGATACATTTTTTTTTTTTTCAGTTTACAAACTGAACCAGTACATACAAAAAGAGCACGTAACAGCTATCACTTACTTTCTGGGTGTTTTCAGTGAGTGGCCCAAACCAATTCATGGGGCTACGCAAGTCAGTCAGTAATAGAGCTGCTCCAAAGCTTGGATAAAATGGGGGGACTAAATCAACAAGAGCATCCAGCATAAAACCTGTGACAAATCAAATACGCAGGAAGAAATTTACACAATTTAAATTGTATTTTTCAATGTTTACACATATATGTGAGTACATGATTCTGAAAAGGTCATGATGTCATCAAATAATTACCCAGCTGGAATTTTCCATAGTCAAAAAAATCGTGGCATTGTTAATTTGGCATCATTGCAGTTGTTGGACCATGGTTGCACTTGGCTATAAAATGAAGCGGGACCAATGTTGACTACATGACATTGTGATAATGTTGAAAGATAAACCTAATGCAATAATCTAACCTAAACCAGTTTTCTGACTGTGCCTCAAACTCAAATCATAGGGGTGAACAGGATGAATGCTATCCACTAGCCCACTGAGGGAACTTGTTGCTGAGGCTAGTAAAATTCCATAATGTCAGGCCCATAAATGTTGGAACAAAGATGGTTTTTGGCATTTGGCGTTTGACTGTTGACCACAACATGGCTTTTGAAATGAAACACTAAAGTTGTGAGACAGCATTAATTCAGGGGGTTTGGCAAAAGCGTGGCTTTAACCATTTTGGAATTACAGCCATTTTTATTCACACACACCCATTTTGGGGGGCTCATAAATAATGGAGGAAATGGCTGACAAGCAGTTTCATGGCCAGGTGTAGTCTGTTCCCTTGTTATTCCATAACTATTCAAGCAGATAAAAGCCCTGGAAGTGGATCTGTTACATTTGCATTTGGTAGTTGTTCACTCGAGACCTCAACATGAGGTCCAACGAGGTTTCAATGAAAGTGAAGGTAGACATCATTAGCCTGAATTAACACAATAAATGCATTAGAGAACTTAGCAAAAACATGGGGAGTGGCCTATATAACAGTTTGTAACATTCTTAAAAAGTCGGAATTAGATGGCAAGCTTAGTAACAGCAAATAGCCAGGAAGACAACAGGAGACAACTAAAGTGTATGATAGAGTAGCAGAATTCTTTTCATGATGATGAAGAAACATTTCACAACATCTAGTAACATCAAGAAAACTCTCTTGAGGTAGGTGTGTCATAAAAAGATACACACACACTGGTAACACTCAAGAACAGAAAGGCCAGATTAGACTTTGCCAGAAAACCTTGATAAATTCCTTGGACTGATGAAACAAAAATGAACTAGTACCTGAATGATGGGAAGAGAAACGTATTGAGAAAGATCCAAAGCATATCACATTATCTGTCAAACATGGTGGAGGCAGTATTATATAGTAGTATATGATAGTATATTTCATAAGTGTGTATGGGTGGCAGTGGAACCGGGTCACTAGTGTTTATTGATGACTTGACTGCTGTGTGTGTGTGTGTATGTGTGTGTATGTGCATGCACAAAAATGGCTGTAATTCCTTATTGGTTAACACTTTTGTAAAACCTCTTGAATTAAAGCTGAAAGTCTTTACTTTATTTTATTTCATATTTAAAGTGGTGGTATACATACAGTATGTCAAATGGCAGATAAAAACGCATATTTATTGCGAAATTTACTAACCTAACTGTATATTACTTTTTCAAACAACGAATGCCACCAAATAACTAATCTAAGTAAAAATAAATAAAAAAACGATAAAATTGCAACTTATCTAATCAATAAATTGAGAAGGAAAAATGGCATGTCAAAGATGGAGAATCATCCTGTGGAACTAGAGGTTATGCAACTGGGACAAGCCCACGTTACAGTAGAGTAGTGTTCAATTAATACAAAGTCCAACTGATACTACTTCTACCCTTTTCTTCTATCTTTATTATTCTATTTATTTATTTTAAATATTGAAAACTTAAATAAAAGAAGAATGTTGCTTTGCGTTTTGCTTTTCTCCATGTAAGCCCCAACACAAATGTTTTTATTATTACAAGTTATTGATACCAGGGCAATGTTACATTTTCTAGTAGGCACAGGGAATTAGGCTATATTATGTGGAAAGGATGTCCTTGTCTTATGGGTAGAATTTACATTGCAATTAAATGTTGGGAGAACTAGACATTCTAGACTCATATAAATGGCAGGTCAATTTTGCTTCTCTCCAGCATTTCTCCCTGCAGGGTTTCAGCATTCATTTAAGCCAGTAGCATCTTGCTCTTGATCTCACAAAAATTACTTCCACAAATACAATATATTACATACACTGGACAGGCCTGCTTCAACTCTTCAAATTATTATCTGCCATCTTCAGAGCCATATAAATAATAAATGACTCTCATAGGTGTAATTTATGGTAGGGCCAGCGGGGATATGTCCCTACCACTTTTCTGATTACCTAAAATTGTCCCCATCACTGTTTTGATATTAATTTGCATATAAATCAAATATAATTTCCATGTTTGTTCACTTTGCTCCTGCCTAAACATGCAGCTATGTGATTGCTGGAGTGCAGTTTGTGTGAAAACAGTAGAGTGCTTATTCAGAGGAGAATCTTAGCTAGAACAGACGGCCTGGCGCAGGTGCTTTGTCTTCTGTGATCATAATGTTACAGTACCTGTATCAAAATAAACACATAACCTTGATATTTCACCTGTCTTGAGCATACAGACCAGAAACTGTAATAGTCTGTGTAAAATTAGCACCATTCCATACTTCATAAGAGCGAGTTCAGAGTTCACTTTACACACACACACATTAAAGTGAACTATTTTGGAGTAAGTTCGCAGTCCTAAAAAGAATAAACTAGTTCACGTTCACATTCACTTCTTCTGTTTTTTTTTGTTTTTTTTTTGAGCTGTAGATTTTTTTAGTAAAACCTCCATCTAGCCATCCAACTCTAGCCCACTAGCCATAATAATACGTAATAATAATAATAATAAAAAAGGTTGCAGTTTAGTGCACCATGCTAGCTGTGTCAGGATTTAGATTTCCACACGATTTGCTCCATCTCCAACTAGTTTGACTGAAAGATGGGTAACATTGTTCTTCAGCTTACAGGCACAGAATATTATCAATATTAGAAATAAAATGAACAGCCTTTGCCACTCATGTTCAGCACCTGCACATTGATATTCTTTATTTGCAAATTCAGTTCTGTATTGTTCATGTTTTGATTTACATTTTTAGATCGAACGAGTCCAACTGGACTTACATAAACAATGTAGGTCGTCAATTCAACTCTCTCTGTGTTAATTCAACAGTGGGAAGTTTGCTTTGTACAAAAAATTGTTTTATACAGTATATAGTCGTATATAATAGTATATATTATAGCTATACTAAAAGTTTACATACTTAGCTAAAATAGTTAGCTAGCAGACTGAATGTTGATGCGATAGGGTGCGTTGTGGAGTTGTGCTATTAATATTCTGTCTTGTCCAGTTTCAAATCCCATCTATGTGTCTAAAGCTGGTGGCTCAACTAATTAACATAACTAATTATCTTCTGAAGACTCACTGAACTTTCTGGAATTTTCCATTAACAACATGGATCCCAGGAATAAAAAGGGAGCCATAAGGTCTTATGGCAGCATAGCTGGCTTAGGGGAAGGCTTTATGTCTGCCATAGGGAAGGCCTGGGTTTAAGTCCTTGCCAATGCCCCACACAAATCCACTGGGGCTGCAGGGCATTCTTAGTGCTGTTCCCAGGAAAGGCTTCTATTGAAAAACAGATACAGCAGCAGCAAAGTCTCCCGTCATATCTTATTAATTCTGTAGTATTCGAGGCTTGTTATAGTGTGCCTGTCATGTGAGCAAACAGAGTTTTAACAGGAGAGGTGTTTTTCATTTTCATGTTTGATACATACAAACCCGAGCTACTATTTTTTCAGTACAGTGATCTGTCAAAGCACATACCTTAGTTGTTTTGTATTGCTTTTAAAGGTTCAGAAACCTTTTGCTACTTTAAGTGTGCAAAAGTGCATCAGAGGGCACTTTATTGTGCTAGGGAAAACACAATTTCAGCAAGTTCCTAGTTTCAAACAGCAAAAAAAGAATCAATTCTGCCTAATATTCATAAGTATTGATCCAGGCAGAGCAGTGAAAAATAGAGCCCTCGTCACAAACAAAGGATTGGAGAAGAACAAAAAAAATCCCTCTTACTGTATTTTTAGGCAGCCAATTAGTTTTACTCAGACGC
This sequence comes from Clarias laeviceps, assembly GCA_030014305.1. Lineage (NCBI taxonomy): Eukaryota > Metazoa > Chordata > Actinopteri > Siluriformes > Clariidae > Clarias > Clarias laeviceps. Next base: position 22,206,226 of record JAQMYJ010000002.1, on the reverse strand, counting down.
AGTCATTGCGCTGCTTAGAATTGATTGAAGGTAATTTTTGGTGGCTGGAAAAAGCTGTGGACACATCACTCTCGGTAAGAGGCAGCTGTATTTTTGTCTGTTATACTCATTTTTAAAATGCTTATATTATTTACATGTGGGTACACAGTTGTGGGTATGCAGTTGGCGTAAGATTTCTTCATGAAATGTACAATAACAATTCCTACACCTGAAACCTTAAAGAAGTATGTTTTATTTAAGCTCACATGGCATTACTGATTATAAATCTATAATGGAAAAATATACAGTACCGTTCAAAACTCACCCTTAATTTCTTCATAGCAATTTAAATTCAGTTAAAATAAAATAAAATGATTAAAGAAATTGGTTACAAATGTTTTCATTTGTCAGGCTGCGAAGTGTCCAAAGATACAATTGTTTGTTTATTCAACAACTCCAAGCAGCAACCTCATTTCCCCTTTAGTCAGTTCCAACCACTCAGCATTCAGCACCACCAGTACACTAATCACCAGCCTGATCATCTGTCATTATATGCACCTGTTTCTGACTGGTTCATGCCTTAAGTTAGATTCTTTCTCTTTTTTTTATGCTTGAATGATTCACAGGTCACTGTGTGGCTCATCAAACAAAAAGCATTCTTCTGAAACTGGTCAGGGACAGGTATTGGATTGAAAAATGAGTGCCCAAATTGCCCAAAATAAGAGCCAAAGAGGTCCCTTAGGATGCTTGAAGAACTATTTCCCAAGACCAGGTTGAAAACTACAAGAAAGTCTGGTTATTTTGAAGCAGAAATTAGGCTTGGCCCATGATTTGTGCATAGTACTGTAGTCTCATAATAAATTGAAGAATATTTAACTAGCAGGTTTTTAATAAATAAATATTTCTCAAGGCCTGAGTTTTGTAAATGATTAGCTCTTTATAATAAAAACAATTAATTCAAACTTTCAGGAAATCGTTATTTCATAGAAGATACAGTAAATTACATGAATTACAATGATTTAAATAAACCCTAAACCAAAACCAGAAGCAGACCTCCTAGACCTCTTGACTTAAATCAGACTTGATAAAGATTCAACCCAATTCAAACTCAATCAAGATTTTGACTTACCTTAACAATACACCTGACTGAGAAACACCAAGAGAGAGAATAATATATAGAAACAATCTTTCAAAATATTTTATAGTATAATAACCTTAGGTCATAAAGCCAACACAATTGCCAGGAAATACTCAAAACAACCCAGTGCTCAAAATTTAATCAGTATAAGGTTTTGCAAATACATATGTAAATAAATAATATAAAAAAAAACATATAATAATAATCTTAAATTTAATCCAGTAAAGTAAGTAAAAGACACACTATGGGTAAAAACCTCATACAGTATGTTGGAAATATGGATGTTAATTAACACAAATGCTCCAAATGAACATTAAAAGAAATTATTCATTTTGTTAAAGGATTTCTAACTTGTCAAGACATTGTCTATATGATGAACAATTACAACCAAATTACAAAGGTCATCCAGTGTTAGGGTTCATTCTATGTAAAATATTCAGTCTGGTTCAATTTTATAAATATGAGCATTCTCTTAAAAAACTCCCAAACTCACACCCACACACACACACACACACACACATGTTTCTGAGAAAAAAATCCCTTTGAGGATGTTGATGTACTGTTTAAATGGTATAAAAGTATGTTATATCTACAAGCACGTAACCAAATCCACATAACTCACTGCCTAATTTTTGTTTACATTAAAATAGTTTAAAATATCTAATTGAAATCAGAAATTTATATCCTTCTCAAACCTCAAACAAAGTCATTTTGTATACAACTCAATTTGTATACTAGAATATACACAACATGGACAAAGGTATGTGGATACCTCATCCTTCGCCCCAATATGTGCTTGTTTATCATTTTATTACATCCTCTTTTCCTGTTATAAGAGCCTCCTCTATTCTGGAAAGGTTTATGACTAGATTTTTGTAAATGGCTATGGGATTTTGCCCACTGAGCTACAAGAGCATTAGTGAGGTCAGGCACTGATGCCATATGGGTCTAGGGGCGATCAGTTTTGTTCATCCGGTTCGTCCCAAAAGGTATTTAGTGAGGCTGAGGGCAGGGATGTGTACAGGTTCCACAACTTACTTCACTCTTAACACCTTACATCTTCATTGAGCTCGCTTTGTACCTATGTGTATTCTCATGGTGGAACAAGTTTGGGTTTCTTAGATTGAGTGAAGGGGAATTGCAAAGCTACAGCATACAAAGACATATTATATTTATATTATTGCTTCAAATTTGTTGCAACAGCTTAGGGAAAACCCACATACTGTATGGGTGTAATATTTAGGTATACACAAACATTTACCCATGCAGCGTACCTCAAGCAAATCTGAATTTATACAAGTATGCACTAAAACTGAACTCATAAACCCATTCTGTAAGACCTTAATGTTTAATCCCTACTATTCAGGAGCCACCCAATAAGTTGAGCACTTCAGCCTCTCATAGTTCACGAACTCCTGTGTTTACAATATAGAGCATCTTCTAAGAATTCCATTTTGCTTCATTGCAAGGAGATTGAAGTTTTTTGTGCACAGAAACACCCAGGGAAAGTCAATCACTTTTTCCTGACAGTGAAATGTCAGTGAACAGGGAATGCACCTGAGAGTGTGGGTGATTTATTGCCCCCTTCTGCTCAGCCCACGCGCTGCCTTTAATTAGAAAAACAGTGAGGAGGCAGCTGAAGGCTTCAGTGTGTGCAAATCTCCACAATCATCGATGTGCACTGCAGTACCTTCCTTCATATCAGAATATATAGATGTAATAACTGTCATTTTTATGTGCACTGTAGGCAGACCTCTACACACAGAGGTTGGTAAATGCACATTTTCTTTAATCATTGAATAGCAAAAAAATGTAATTACTTCATGAATTATTTAAATTAATGATATCATATGATTAATCATTTTATATAATATCATTTTATTCTAGACAATTCCTTGGTGCTTTCTTTCTATGATTATGCTGAAATGAAACTCCCAAGTAAGTACATTTTTAAAAAGAGGAAAAAGAAAGAAACCTCATCGGGTGCAAGTGGTACTGTAGCATGCAGTGTGCGTACCGAAATCATTATGTATTTCCATCAAAAAACTTGTACTGAGTAATACACTGCCCCCCAGCCTTTTGACCACCTTAAATAATAATAATAATAATAATAATATTTTTTTTGATCCAATTGAAGCAACTCCAGATAATAATAATACTGTCTTCAGAGGCTTGTACAGTGACCACTATGTATCATTTCATGCCCTTCTCTTCTTACCATGACACACACATTACTCTGGAATATGGTCAATTTGGACTCATCAGACCACATGGCCTTTTTCCATTCCTCCAAAGTCCATTGGTTCCATTGCACCCTAGGAAATTGAGGAACTTGTTTCTGATTATTCTCCCAAAGAAGTGGTATTCTTATGCTGTTTATTCAGGTATTCAAACCTGTCACATCATATCACATCACATCAGTTATCATTTGTGTGAAAATGCTCTTACGTTCACTATTACACACCAGGTAATATTTATGATGCAACTTCAGCATTTGGTGATCTCAGATCATGGTCATTCTTTTTTTTTTTTCTTCAACAACCACATTACTTCCATGAAGTTGATGGTTCAGCATTATCCCTCCAGGTTTTAATGTGTTGGACAACATTTTAACATTTAGTCATTTTAATATTTGATTTGCTTAATGCAGGCCAATAATTTATTCTATTTGAATTTATTTTTTTTAATTAGGAGTGGGGGGGGGGGGGTTGCAGGCAGTGGTCTGTTTATGTATAATTCATATAATTTTGTGAATTCACAATATTTAGATGCCTAGACAGGATGATTTAATAACCCCTTGCAGCTTGACATAGAAGTTGACATGCACAATGGGTATTGGTTGTTATTTTATTAGTTATGTACTGTAATATTCATAGCTTTAGTATCACTTTGTTACATTTGTTTTATTATTTTTTTAAACAAAATAATATTAGAAATATTGAAGAAATATTTTGTCTAATATTTTGAAATGTTACTTGGTATCACATTTTAATGAGTCTTTTCACTATCTTGACCCGCTATCCTGAAAACGTCTTTTTCCACCTCCTTTTGCTAAACAAATTAGAATTGTGTCTCAGACTGCATGCTTATGTGCTATTCTAGACTGTTAATCAGTAATACTCACCAGTTTTCCTATCACAATATAATCCTCATTTGAATTTTAAAGACGCTCTTGTTTAGCCTTTAAACTTATCTGTTTTGTCATTTTTGCACGCCAGTCTTCTGGATTTGGGAGATTAGTAGTTTTGAATGAACAGTCGGGTTTTTGATTTGAGACACAGCTTATGGCATTTTTCACAATAGTGATGGAAAAGGTTTTAAGAAGACAGAGGTTGTCAGGGTGTTAAACATCACTGTGCATGAAATTGCTAAACAATGTTTCTGTTGCTTCTACAGATGCACGCAATGTCATGGATTATTATATTTATAATAACATGATGCCCCCCCCGCGACACTGAATACAGGATAAAGCGGTATAGACGCTGAGTGAGGGCTTTATTTTTTGAGTTAGTACAAAAAAAAATTTGGATTTTCAAACATCAGTATTCCACCACAGATTGAAAGTTACAGAAAAATATTTGAAGGTGCAACATTAAATGTCCTCAGAAGAACTGTGGGTGGTTTTACAGCATGGTCAGTTAAACAAAGTAGCTATCTTGCATATAAAACTGCACAAATTGTACCTGACACTAAACGGTCCTCAAAGCATCGTCACTTCAAATAATGACTTCATTAATTATTGTTTACTGGGCTAGTTTTTTTTCTACCTTTTTTTAAAGACATTCTTGTTTATTCTTGATGTGCCTAAGACTTTTGCACAGTATTGTATGTTATACAGTAGTTATACAGTTATATACTGTATGTACAGTATGTATTTAAAAATAAAATGTTTAAATGTTATAGAAGTCCTTAATTTATTAAATATAAATATTGAATTTTTAACAAATACAATTTGGTTTGGATTTAGAGCCACAGAAAACTCATAATTTCCATTTGAAATAAATAGCCCCCAAAAATTGGAAGCCTGCTTTTAACAGTTTGTGTTTTTGGATAATATAAAACAATAACAATATTTTGAAAAATATATATTTTGTTTATTATGCTACAGTATAGTTTGCCCATAATACATTATTGTTACAGCTACTTTAGTTGACTATGACTTAACAAGTTATGAATATAAGTAACAGCTGACAGGATCTCAGATTTCACTTTCTGCTTTTTCCTTGTTTCTCCTGCCTTGTGCTTTTGGACAGAGAATTCTCCCACACTCAAAAATCAAAAGGCTCTAGTATCCTACAGTCGACTGTTAGAGGAAAGGATAAACCTAAAGTCTTGTATAAAATATGGTTACTGTCGCATGCAATTATATTATTTCAGTTATTTTCTGACTGGCAAAGAAACCTACTTATTCCAGGGTAGATGTACTGTATGACCTGCACTTGATATATATTTTCTATGTATACTGTATAGATGTGTAGAGCTATATAGGGTGAAGTCATAAAGAAAATAACTATTTTTTTCTTCTTTTTTTCACATCTCAACGCTTCTGTTGTATTTACCACCAGGAAAGGAAGGGTGCAGTGCACAGATGGGTGGAGCAATAAAAGTACGTATAAAACAACATAAAGCATCTTAGTAAGGTGTCAGAACACCTTCAGTATGACTTGGTATAGATTCCCCAAGTATCTTGAGATATACTTATGACATAAACACCAGTATTTTCAAAATATATGTCCTCTGTTTTTTTTTTTTTTTGATGATGATGATGATGATAATAATAAAGGAGAAGACTGTATTTCTCCAAACACTTTATTGCTCCAAAATCTATCATAGGTGTTCAGTTGGGTTGAGATTTTAGAGACTGAGATCGTTTTTCTATTCATCAACATGTTCATCCTGCAAGATGCCATTCTTATCATGGGGATGTTTCTTAATGTGTTATAGAAAGGTTAACCCAAATCTATGCGAATAAAATGTCTCCCATGGCACAAAAGGAGCCTTGAATTTTCCTTTGATTTGTCACCCATCTCCATCTGTATGCAGACACAAATCTTAAAATGACGCGGGTCTATAGGGAAATGTTTAAATCCAGTCCAAAAGTTCTGTTCTGAAATGCAGGCACAAATATCCAGAGGCAGAAAAAGCTTCTACTTGAGTGTGTTTATTCTATTCCAGGGTATATAAAGGAGATCCTGTTGGGATTTAGCTATACATAAAACAAGGAATACTGGACCCAAAGATCCTTCTTCATTAGACTAGACACTTCTAAGTACTGTTATTTTTTAAAAGGCTGAAACAATGCTTAAACTTTGATTTTTGATAAGCTGGGAAGTATCCAAAATAAATAGATCTAATTACTCAAGAATGTTCCTCTATAAAGCCCAGGTAATTACGTTACGCTACTGTATTATTTATCAAATGTGTGAAATTGTAGTGCATTTTCGCCCATAATAGTTTGGGGCAGTTTTTGACATGCTCCCTAATCATTGTCCACTGTACTGCAAGATTGAGTTACACTACTGACAAATGAGATTCATTTCCCTGTGGAGGAATGTGTCCTTGATTTCAGATCAATCACCTTATGCTCATTTAATTACAGTATGTTTACATGTGCATCAGTATTCAGTGACCTTCACACACTCTGAGGAAAATACTTTATGAGGACTCATGCAAGTAAAATGTCCTTATACTCCCTTGTACTGTAAATGTGAGTGGTGAAAATTATGGGGGGGGGGGGCATAGGGGAGGCATTATGTATAGCTTTATATGCTTATATTACACCTTGAGCTGTTGCTTGCTATGAAGAATGCTACCTTAATTTAGCTCCTTACTTCTGGGTGAAAAACATGGATGGGAATGCCTAATGAGTCACCACGGTAACGAGCTCAGGAACGATTTATATTTAGTTGTATATGAAACATAATTGTTTCACACTCCATCGCTTAGGGTCTAATTTAACTAAATTGCCATGAGACCAGGCATTTCCACTGCACATGCACCAAATGATAACACATTCTGCTATGCTATAAGAGTTCACATCCCATGTTTTTTTTTCATCTTTAATACAAATATGTTTAAGGACATCTGAGCATTTTCTTATATTGGCATTTCCTAACACTCACTATCAAACTCTACCCATTCACAATGCGGAGGTTGCTCTATAACAGTTTCCTCTGGATTGCTGTGTTTGGGGGATTGGTTTGGGTTATAGCTTGGCCACAATCACATATAAAATGCATTCCAATGCAAAAGGAGAAGCTGTGAGTTCGTGAGCTGTTCGAGTAGCGTGACATGAGCAGGACCATTAGCAATGGTGAACCAAATGAATGAGCACGCACAGAGCAAATGTGGCTTCAGTCTAATGATGATGATACTCCCTCAGCCTCAAGGGCAGAATATCACTCTCCTTACAGCCAAATTAAAGGTAGGGTAATACATATCAGAGGCAGACACTATAGATTATTCCCTACAGAAATCTGGCAGAAAGAAGAATGTGTGGATGCATGCATTATTTTTTTTCTTTAAAAAAAAGATCTAAAGTCATGCCTACCACGCCTCAGTTTGTTTTGTGTCTTTTATATTTTGCACAAGCACAAAGCGAGCAAGCAGAATTGAATGTGTAGAGATACAATAGCAGGGGGTGACCTTCCCTTTGGTTATTTCCTTTCTTGTTAGCTTACATACACATAGACGTTTTCTTTTGGCTTGTCTTTTATACTTTTGGCTCATTCATCTGGGTGTCTAGGGGTTGGAACCCCCACCCCCACCCCATAGTCCTCAGCATCAGCTTTGTAGTGAGCACTTGCCGCAAGGAGTAAAGTCATGTTGAGTTAATATTTAAAGCTGCACTACTAAATGCCTTTGAATGTCATATATTTAAAAGAAAACACTCAAATAGACTTTTTTTTTACTTTGCAAACTCAAATGAAGCCATGTCATGACAATTAAGAAGAAATATGCAGTGCTGTTGCTCATCCTTAATTTCTCGTAATAAAATGAGAAAAGCATAATTCTCAAGCTTCTTACAAAAGCACATTCAGTAAATCCATACGTTTTATTGCCTTTGGTCCCTTTCTAACTAAAGGGCTGTGCACATTGATGCATTCAGAGACCACAAAGGCAAATGTTGATGTTTAAAAGTACTGCTGTCTAAAAAGCTGAATCATGCACAATGCCTCCATCACTGAATGAATCTCAAGTGATGAGACAGAGCCTTGGGCTTCCTATATCAGTGCAGTCAAAGAAGCAAGGGTGCACAGCGGTGTGGCAATTCACTGCTGTCCTTATACTCCCTTGTCCAATTGCTGCTTAGGCTTCTCCTACCCCATGGATGTCATGGCAAATGCTTTGACACCTAATCTATGGGTGTGCCCTCACTCTCCGCAGGGCATTGTCAACTGAAATCCCTACACTGAGACGAGGCTGTTTCCCTGCACTAGCCTGCTCTCATGACATTTTTACACATCAGCCTGTCTCTGTAAGTTCATTATCAGGATAATTTACAGGCACTTACAAAGCAGCTGCAGGAACATTTGTCTATCATTGGTGAAATTTGTACGAAGGCAGACATACAGTAGAAGAAGGACCGTGAGAAGGAGTGAATGTTGGCGAGAGTGAATTGTCTTTCTACGTTTGACTCAGGAGAGCAGAAGTGGAGCACGGAGAAGAGTGATAAATCATCCCCCCAACCTTGTGCTTTGTGCTCTGTTGTTTTTTTTTTCCTCAGCAGGACCCATGATAAATAACCAGCCTCCAAAAAAGGAGCATATAAAAACAGGAAAATGAAAGCAATAAAATAAAACAAGCGGGGTTTCCTTTGAATGCCAGCAGGGACAGAAATATGCCTCCTGCATCGCAGAGAAAAACCAATATGGGAGCCATGGCTGGACTGCAAGTTTACGAGCCATTAGGTGTTTTCAGGAGGCTTCAGCACTCCTGACTCCAGCCATGTTGGGGAAATGTGTGGGCCCTATTTACGCATTCATCACCCAGCCTCTGGGCTGCAGGGGCACACTGCAATTAAAACAGCTCTTCTTAAGGCCATATAGCCCTCCCTCTTACTCCCCCTCTCTCTTCTAGTCCTTTCACTATTCTACTGTTTCTCTACTCTATTATTCTCATGTTCTCCATTTCACCGTCTAATAAGGAGCAAGACATAAATAATTATTATACAGCAAACAGGTAGCCTTTGGGTGTGTTTTAAGAGTAATGCCACTCACTTACCTTTTATCTGAATTATTCTAGTGATCTAGTGGCAGTGAGTCACTGTGTGTATCATTCAAATTTGTGCCTGTCCACCCTGAATCATACACAAATGATGAGATAAAAGTCCTTGTCTAGAGGGCACACAGCAAATGCATCCGCATTCGCATTTGCAGTCTATAAAACTTTTTTATAACACTCATGTAAACATTGGCCTCTGGTAGAATGCACTTAACTGTGAGCACACACTGCTTTGCACATGCTCTCCAAAGGATATGTACACCCTTGACTGAGACTGCTCTGAATCCACACCTGGGGAATATGCTGATGCCTTGTTCGAGCCGAGAGTGTACAGCTTGAATGGGTTAGTGCCAGCCTAAATAGAGTTATGAGTGATAGCACAGCATGCGCCACTCTCTTTCCAATGGGGTGCAGCTCTGTGGCAATACTCCCACTGGGGCATTAGCCTGTAATTCTATAAACTACAGTACACCTTGTTAATGAAAAATGACTTTCATCCTTTTACCTGGCCTTTATCATTAGCCGAGCAACACCGTGTTTGAGTTATAGCTGGCATTGCCCTGTTTGCTTTATGGCCAAAAGAACAGTCCTTCAATCGCAGCTTGTGCAACCGAAGCATCTCTATCCTATAATGAAGCCATTAAAAATGCTTGGCTGCTGCCAGATGGCTTGTCGGTAAGGAGAAAGAGCAAGCCAATCTGGCTGCATGTGAGGCCTGCACGCCAGTGATGCCTTTAAAGGTTGTTGTTATGCTATTTTGAAAGCAATATACCAGGGAGATTTGGAGCGATGCATGAATGGAACCTTTTTTTTGTTTTTTTTGGCAAGCTTGTCCTCGCTCCATTTTCTTCATTCGTTCACTCATGTGGGAGTAAGGAAGAATCTGTGACTGGGTCAGCCTGGCGTTACAGAGCTTAGCTTTACATATGGTGCGCGCGAACAAACAAACAAACACACACACACACACACACACACACGTTTTGCAGCTCTACTTATTTCATTTGACAGTGATAGACCATCAGACCATCTACAAGATCAGTATGGATCATCACAGTGTCTGTGATGATCCAAACTGATTTAAAATGATAGTTTGTAGTTGGAAATAACATTAAAGACCCCAGCGATTTTTATATTGAAATAAAATAT
>JAQMYJ010000002.1:22162591-22188184 GCA_030014305.1 Clarias laeviceps | reverse complement strand
TATGTGTTATTTTATAGTTTTGAAATCCCCAGTATTGTTGTAGAATGTAGAAAATAAATCACTAAACAAAAACAAAAGAAATTTGCAAGTGTTCTAAAACTTTTGAACGGTATATATACACACACACACACACACACACAAATAGCAGTGGGCCTAATATGAGACACTTTTTTGTGAATACACACTTCAGGAAAAGAAAAAATGTTCAAACCCTAAACAATCAGGACTCAAAACATTTGATTACCAGCATATGACTTGCAGTGGCTGACTTGTAGTGGGTGCTGTAGTCCAGTGTCATGATGCTGCCATGACAACTGAAAATACCAACATTATTATTTCTTTGTATTGCATGGTAGATTTACCACATATAATAAAAAATTATACTGAAAAAGATATGGGGAAAATTGTGCTTTTTTTCAAATGATCAATACTCAGAGTATTTTATTACACTAACATTATAATAAAGTGCTGTTGTATGGCACTGGGAAACTAAACTATTCATTTGTTTTCTAAAGCCACAGGGCTGTTCCGTATTGCCATTCAAGTATATATGGAACTTTTGCATTGCCACACAAATGTTCCCAAAAGTGGTACACAGCCGATATATAATCATTAATGCCTTAGCCAAGGGGCAACACAGTGTAGACCTACACAGTTTTGGACTAAATGCAGTTTGTTAATGGCCTCTGATGTGCAGCTGATGCACAGACTTTAAGAAAACATTCCTCATTCCTTATTTTGATGGAGAGCATCTTGTGGTGAAATACAAGATTAAAAAAATCTTGAATAAATTGCTATCAAAGCACTAGTCCTAGCTACAGTATTATAGAGGCATCAAGCAATAATTATGGTGTTATTGTAAGAATAATACATTATCTGACTGTATTTCAACTGTGATATGTTTGACATGTTTTTGTAGCAAGTATGATTTGTAGCATACTTCTCTTTTAGCACTTCTATTTTAATCAAAAGCACAAAACAGTTAGCACTGATATTAATAGATTAATTTAAAAAAATAAGGAAACAAAGTGAATATGTAAAGTGCCACTTGCACATTTTGCACCAAATGAATATGTAGGTAAATAAGTAAGGTATTAAGAGTCACTCTGAGTACATACAGTATTCACTCACTGTTTGTACCACTTTATCCAGTATACAGGATGGCGGGGGCCTGGAGCTTAGGGCACGAGGTGGGGTACACTCTGGACAGGGTGGCAAACAAATCTGCATGTCTTTGTGGGAGGAAATCCACCAAACACAGGGTGAACATGCAAACTCCATGAACACAGAGACGGGAATCGAGCCTGGCTGGGAATCGAACCCGGACCCTGGAGGTGCAAGGAGACAATTCCATTACATTTTATTCGTATAGGGCTTTAAACGGTTGTCATTTTCACAAGGCAGCTTTACACAATCAAAATCAAAATGATCAGATTGCCCCTGATGAGCAAGCCGAGAGGGACAGTGGCAAGAAAAAACTCCATGAGATGGCAATAGGAAGAAACCTTGAGAGGAACCGACTCACGAGGCAACCCATCCTCATTTGAGTGATAACGGATAGCAGGAATTGTTTTGTTGTCATACTGTGTGTTAGGAGGCTGGAAGTTCAAAATAACAGTTGATGTTTTTAAGTTAATATGGAGTTGAGCTCCTTATTAGACGCTCTGGTAGACTGTAGGAAATTCTAGTCTTGAACTATTAAGCGTCTACATCAGCCTTGGCCAGGACCGTCTTCATGGTAAAGTGGAACTGTCCTCAGTCACCACAAGGAGACAACACTGGACATTCATGTGACGACGTCTCCAACCAGAGGTCACTGGGGCACCAATTCAAGCTGGAGTACAGATGCACTACAGACATGTAAGTCTATACAGGTATGAGCCACTACTTTAACTTGCTTTTTAAACTTTAGTTTTAGTTTTATATACATAACCTCTTACTTACAGCAGTTGTATGCGCTGCCATCTTTCACATTGACATCTTTTACAACGTGTTTTTTTTTTTTTTCAGTTTCAAGCCTTGGCTGCAAAACCAATGTGGGTATAGTAGATGCCCAAGATGATAAAGGAATAATTCAGACTAGGTCCTTGATATTGATAACAGGCTCTACAGCAAAAAGCTGTTGAGCAAATTGCATTAATCTTCCCTTGCCATATATCACCGCTCATCATGATCAGACTCAGGATACGGCCAGTAAGACAACCCTGTCCCTGAAGAAATGAAACCATAAAATACATGCCTCTCTGTTCCAGGAACTCTGCTCATGCCCACCCTTCCACTATCTTCTTAAAGGCACTGGTTTCCCAGAAAATCTTTAAGTTGACTGCTTCTGTTTTTGTAGTCAATTCCTGGTCCTTTCAAATGTCACATGCTTGAATGTACTGTACAGTACTGCACTCCTAATAAGATGCCACCCAGAACCTTTTCTTTTGCCTAGGTGAACAAAGAAATGGTTGATAACATCATCTCATTAATGAGAGATTAGTCTTTGTGCCTCCAAGGTATGTACTTCTGAACACTAAGAACAATGCCATTATCCAGCTTTGAACTATTAAAATTGCTTGAAACACAGGAGATAATTTTTTTTTTCTTTTCCTGCTGCTATCTGATCTTCGCCCTATACCTCTTGCATCACAGGATGTGTTGAATTTGTAATCAAGATGCGTCCTCTGTTGCTGGCACCGAAAATCCATCATTCTCAAACTGCTATTGATGTGAATGTCAAGATCACCGAGAAACTGTCTCACAGTCCAGTGCAGAATGCACAACACAGCACTCACTATAATTAGCAGAGAAACTCCAGCCTGTATTGTGTGAGATCACCATTATGGGACTGGACAGAGCTGTGAATCTTTTCATCTTGCAGTGGTCTTGAGAACTGGTCAAGCACAAAACAAATAAACTAATTAACATGGAATATAAGAGGCGATTGTGCGATGTGTTTACCACTGGGTTCGTTTGTCTAACTGTAGTTCGGGTGATAAATTGGAAGTTTGACCTGAACTGTCGTAGTTGTCTGACATTATAAGGGAGTGCATGGTTCTTAATTTGTTTGAAGAAAAAAAAAAAAGAAAAAATAGGCTTTCATTATTCACTATTGATATTACAAATCTTTACAAGCCTTTTTATTAGCTTGCAGAATTAAATAAAAATGCTCACATTAGAGGCCTTACTGCGACATAAACACAAAAAATTGGAAAATGAGACCACGTCTGTCGTAATTTGTGCTGTATTTCATGTATTTAGGGAATCCAACACATGATTCTCGGAATTACTGTATGATTTTAACTCAAAATCCTAATTGACGAAATAATAATGTAAAGAGTAATTTTAGATACATTTTGCTTTCTGCCAATCCTTCGGGAAGTTTTCTTTTTAATCTTTCAGTAATTTCACAGTAGGTTTCCAAATAAAAAAATTTTGCCCCCTCCCATCTAAGTTAATTGTAAGATGGCACCAGAAATCAGAGAATGACAAAAATGGGGAGTAACATGTTTTTTTTCCCCCAACTGTAAAGATGCGCTAGGTTTTGTGTTACCAAGACACAGCTGAGCTGTTAATAGGAGGAAAGTTACCTGCTGTTGTCAAACAGAGGAAGCTGGAGCTGTCAAAACAAAACCCCATGACCTACAGTATATTATGAGACAGTGCTTCGTCTTTCGCTCAGAAATCAACATTATCCAAGAGCATACTGTATGCTCCATTATTGTATAGAGATGCAGCAACATGAGCCTTTTTTGGCAAATGGCTATAATCATGGATGCAATAACCATTAATTTGTACTGATTGTAATATTATTTTTAATATTACAAAATAATATTTGTTTTATATTAGGTTAGCAGGTTGAACAAGTTTAGATTTAGGTTTAGATTAAATATCAGTTTTTATTGAATATAGTTAAATCACACCAGTAATCATTAATAAATCACAGCAATTTAATTGGTTTATTGCCTTTCATTGTCGTTTTATTGAAAATAATGGAGGAATAATCGTGATACTTTTGAGTCCTAATTTATTTTATATCGGCTCTAAACATTCCATGGTTATTATATAGAAAAATGTGACATTTCTCTTGGTTTTTGATTGCCAAAGTGCAACATGCACTAAAGTTGCAATTCAGCCTTACCGTGTAAATAGATAGACATGATCTGGCATTTTTAACAAAAGATGAAATTCAAATATTAAATTATGAATAAAATTGTATCCACTAATGCTGTCTATTCTGTATTATATGCAAAGTGAATCTGAAAAAACATAAGATTTGTTGGAAAGTGTATCTGACTGTATATTTTAGCAGTAAGATATTTTTCAATCATTTTGCACTGCACCCTTCAGCTAAGATATATCTCTCACAGTTTAATTATTCTTGTGTAGGTTAATAACATGATAATGAGAACTGTTCGTCAGAGGACTAAATTTACATACTAAGATGTTGTATTTGGCGTGCTCACTTGATGACTCATCAGGTTCTGTATGGATTTTTGGACTCTCCTTTTTTGCAGAACACAGCATTTTTCTTGTTCTGACTTCCTGTCTTCTACATCTGCTCTTAATGGCCTTTGGGGGATGCAGCTGGGCCGTGGCCTACATGGAACAATATGGATGAAGGGCAAGGAGAAAATGGATATATATACTGTGTAATATTACTGTATATTGTGTGTGTATTCATATTTATATATACACACAAAATCTATGAAATAATGTAGTAAACAAAAAACTGTTAAACAACCCAGAATATGTTTTATATTTTTCATTGTCCGAATTACAGTAATAGTCAAAAATTGGTAAAAAGTGTGGATTTATTTTCTACATTTCTACAGTTTTTCAAAACTACATAACACATATAAAATTAAGGTAATTAAGTAACAACAATTACAACATTAACAGCATTTGTTATTTTAAGACACCAAGGTTAGCTGTTTAACATGTAGAACATTTCTTGCACGAACAGTATTGCATCTGCAAAACCATGATGAAACATCATGAAGACCATCCCAAGAAAGCAAGACCAAAACTTACCTCTGATGCAGAGGAGCAGCTCATTTATAGTTACCAGTCTTAAAAATCACTAATTAACAGCACTGCAGATTAGAGCTGTTATGAAGGCTGTACAGAGCATAAGTAGCAGACACATGTCAATATCAACTGTTCAAAGGAGATTATTGCATAATTTGGATGCCATCAGTATTTTGTACAATTAGAAGGATTAAGTGGTCTTATCTTTTTTTTTTGATGCCATCTGATGGAGCATCTATGCCTTGGTGTTGTTTCCTAAAATAGATTTTCATGTTGTAGATTTCTTTTAGAGTTTCTTTTACTTAGAGGTATATAGGTCAGGCTCGATTTTGTATTAGGAAAAAGGGATTAACTCTAACAGAAATCTACAACGTGAAAGTCTATTACAGGAGACAACACCAAGGCATAGGTGCTCCATGAGATGGCATCCAAAAAAGATTAGACCATTTAACCTTGTATTGGTTAAATACAAGATGGTCATTTAAGCAAGAATGTGGTTGTACTGAATTTCAGCACAAAAGTGGTTTACTTAATAAGTATGAAAGACTTATTTAGTCTAAGTATGATATTTCTTTTATTCTATAAACAGTTATATAAACAATAAATAAAGATTACATGACATTTGATGGTTGACATTAGACATATCAGTGACATTTCAGACAAAAATAATTGTCAATTGCCTTGTTTTTTTTTTACATACTGTATCTGCAAGAAAAATTCTGATAGATTCTGAAAAAGCTACATTCACTTTATAACCTATTGGCTAGCTGCCTAGCAAGCTTAGAATGATTGGTACATTCCTGGTAAGGATGCTTCTGATAAAATTGATCCTTGATCCAATTCCATCTTCATTCTAGGAGCTTTCAATGTTTTAAGCCAGAAGTCACATTTCTGAAAATTATTGTTTGCTGACATCACAATTGCTACTGTAGTAACTATTTTGAACTAAGAAGAAGAATTTTACACAGCAAACATAGATAAGCAGAGTGATAAACACGAAATGTGTGAAATGTTCCAGTGTGGTCATAATAAATATGTGAACTTTTGGAGCAATGGCCGTCCAATAAAATTAGTGGGTTGAGATTAACTTAATTCTATACTTTATAGTGACTTGTTCAGGTGATTGTGATATTGTTAAGGGTACTGTACATTCCCTTGCTTTTGGGTGGAAGAGAGTGTTTTAAATGAGACTGTTTTAAACTATTTAGCAGGAAAAGCAAATGTCAGCTGGCTCTGACCTTGCCAATTATCACCCTGACAAAGAGTTGATGGCAGAATTCCTGCTCATTGCCACTGAGGAACCTGAAGATTGGGGCACTGTCCTCTTATCCTTGCCTGGAAGCTTTATCCATCTTCCTCATGTCATATCAAATAAGTTTAGCCAGGAATCACCCACCACCACCCCGCCCCC
The DNA here is from genome assembly GCA_030014305.1 of Clarias laeviceps. Lineage (NCBI taxonomy): Eukaryota > Metazoa > Chordata > Actinopteri > Siluriformes > Clariidae > Clarias > Clarias laeviceps. The sequence continues at coordinate 22,181,757 of JAQMYJ010000002.1, read as the reverse complement.
GCCCCCGCCCTTGTGTAGTAAGCACAGTATTGATCGTAATTATAATTATGTAAAGGTTTACTCCTGGCAGAATGATGTACTAACAATAGCTGCAAACTACCTATAAGAGTACACAAGGTCACATGCATGAAGGTAGAAATTCTCCTCTACGTTCTTTGTAGATGGTCTATAACCAGATATTGCATTGCTAGAATAGTAGTAATAAACCTCTGCGATTGGACTGCTACAGACAAATCTTGTGTTATAAACACTATAAAATGTGTATTTCATTAAATTCCAAAAAATGGCTAGAAAGCCTAGTACAGTTCATTCCAGAAATATTGTACATCCCTATAGGATGCTCATAATTTGCTCTCCTACTAAATCTTTTGTAGAATATACATGATCGTACCCATTGTATGTTTTACTCTCTATGTAATTTTATAGCATTCAATTGAATTCAATTCACACACTCACCCAGCATGTATCGTGCTTTATCTTGTATATGTATAGAGGGTCGAGGGAACCTGGAGCATGCCCCAGGAGACCCTGGATGAGGTGCCAATCCATCATAGGGCACACACACATGCATTTACAGTTACATTTACAGCATTTGGCAGACATGCTTATTTACACACTATGGCAATTTGGGATGCCAAGTTGCCTAATCTGCATGTCTTTTGGACTGTGGGAGGAAGCCCACCAGGCACGAGGAGAACATGCAAACTCCATGCACACAGACCCCAAGGCAGGAATTGAACCCGGTCACTGGAAGTGCACAGCAACAGTGCTAACCACTAAGCCACCGTGCCACTGAATTCAATTAAATGTTTTTGAATAGTGATTTCAACAATAAATCTTACCACAAAGCAAGTTTATAGAGATCCAGATATAGAGTTATGTCCTAATTAGCAAATCAGAGGCGATGGTCACAATGGAAGGTTCAAAATGGGACCCATTCTTTTCTGACTGACATTAAGTAAAACTATAAATCTACACCGACAATAAGTTTGTTGATACAATGTTCTGTATGTGTTTTCAGGTGTCAATACAGAGGTCATGGTTATGTCTGCACACTTAGTAGTCTCTATGTGTCTAGAACTGGGTGCATTGAGTACCTTTAAAATACAGACACTACTACATAAACGGACAGGTTAATATTTAACAAATAAAATGTTACTCAGACTGTGAGAGAAATAGATATGCTGTTTTTAGAATAAAAGGGACAAATCTACCTTCTTCAAACAAGGAAGCTTAATTTTTTTGAGAAAAAGAAAAGCACCTGAGGGAGATGTAATTGTCTCCTTCTCAAACCAATAACACAAGCCGACTAGTCTTATGGATTATTCATCATTCTCCAGGGTGTAGTTCAAATTAAAGGTCATTTTTTTGATTGAAGAAGACATGGTTCCATGTTGCCTCATGGGAGCAAAACTATGAAAGACCAGGATAACAATAAAACTTTTATTGTAAAAAAAAAAATAAATAAATAAATTTTTTAAACGAGAAAAAAGTATTGTAGTGCTAGTATGGTCGCTTCTTCTAATGCAATGAAAGCAAAGGCATAGACAGTGGCCTAATCACTTATTTAAAATAAATAGTGTTTGACCTTCTGTCACGAGTGTATCTGTAATCATGGTGTAGAACATGATGAAATGTTAGCTGTGAGAGTGCACTTTTAGCAATCTTCACATTCTACAGTTTATCTAAATAAGTTATTCAAATGTCAAAGCAGACACCGTGATATAGGGAGAAAAAAAATCTCAAGGACAGAGTATGCTGGAGTCTGGACAACCTGTGGCAAATTGACAACCGACACTATGACTGATCAATGTGGTTGAATTAAATAGATTGCAAAATATGTCTCCCTTGTGTAAATATGAAGAGAGGTCGCTTTTAATGTGATTGCCAGTGTCAGCTGCGCTGTCACTCAAGGTGAAGTTTGGCTGAGTAGAGGAAGTCGTGCACTATGTTGTTTCGAAGCACTTGCATCATGATTCCTAGTGTGTGTGAACTGGTCTGAGAAGTAACCATTAAATGTTACATACCCATTATTCTTCTTGTGTGATAAGAATAATGGGTATCTTTTGTTATTCCTAAATACTAAGTATTTAGGAATTCTAAATATTTGGCAGAACAAATTCTCAGTGAATAAGAAAAATTGTCATCAGTGTGTGCTAGTCTGGCATGCTTCCAAATTATATATTTCCCTTAACATGACTGCCTCCTTTTTGCATGACTTCATTTTAATTAGTAAGAGAATTACCTGTCACATTTAAGGCCCTCAGAGCATGAAAAAAAAATGTCCCTCTTAGTCCATTGTTGTAAAGATAGCATTGAGGAAACAATCAAAAACTGATTCACACATGACATGAACTGACAGATTTTAACGAAACACCCTTCTAGCAATAAGTTGGATATTTTGGGCTTAGGTTTTGAGAGCAACTTGTAACTTCAGACACCTACCGGAGGCTTTATAGTGGTGTCAAAGATATTTGTAGAGAAAGCTATAATCTCATACTGTCTATTTGATGTGTTACTCAGCATGGGCTACATGTTTTCTCTCTAAACATACTGAGCCAGGATGAAAAACAGCCCTTCACACTGAGACAGGCCTATCTGGGAAAACTCCTGTTGTCTCACTTATTCATTCTCTATACCGTTGGTCATGTGCAGGGTTGTGGGAGGCCTGGAATCTATCCCAGGGGACTTGGGGCCCGAGACAGGGTAAACCCTGGATGAGGTGCCAGTCCATCACAGGGAACACGCACGTTACGGAGAGTTTTGAACTGGCAGTTAGTCTACTCCACATATCCTAAGACTTTAGGAGGAAACCAACCAAGCAGGAGAAGAACATGCAAATCCTAGTGCTACCCAACTATTCTATTCTATAGTATATTATATACTTTATTCATTCATCCAATCCTGTTCCGTGATTGCTTTAAACAAACTAACTTGGACACCATGAACACACATTCACACCAAGGGGCCAGGTGTAGCCCTAGGTGTAGCCTTGAGTAGTCAATCCAGTCCTGCTGGCATTTTTCTCATCAGAGAAGAAAACCCACATAAATATGAAGAGAACATGCAACATAAAGACAACATGCCCCTAGGTATGAATTAATGCGTGCTGCCTTGTAATGGGCTGAATTCCCATCTAGAACGTGCTTCCATCTTGTGCCCAGAGTTCCTGTGATGGCCTTCAGACCTACTGCAACTCAGGCCAGATTAAAGCAGCTACTGAAGATAAATGAATGAAAAAATCTACAGCAGATATTGCTTGCAACAGTATCGTACTGGGGCAGCCGTCAGAGAAAGTAACTAAACTCTGACAGCTGCTGCTCAGAATCAGAGTGTATAACCTGCTGAATTTGGCTCTCCCATGTGTTCTTTCCCATGGATGCCCAGTCCTAGTCACAGGTGTGCCCATTCAGCGTGCATCATTGTTTGATTGACACTGGTTCTAATACCATGCTACACTAGGGAGAGATTTTATTTTGTTCAGTATTTTTAAGCAAACAATCCCATACAGGTATTATTACTGCATTTTGTTTTACTTATGCATTAAATAAGTTATGCTGATATTCTTTTCTTTCTCAGATGTTCATGATTTGGTGATGATTTGATGATGATGATGAGTCTTTTTCTTCCTATTATTATTATTATTATTATTATTATTGACCAACAAAGTCTGAAGAGTACATTTCATTGAGCTAGGCTCTGTTTTTTTCCCTCAATTTTTTGAAAGATTTACACATGTGAAAAGTAATGTTTATTGTTCACTGGCACTTGCTCCTTGAGTGTGCTTTAGATCACAGAGACACACATTCAGGTGCCCCATATGGGTCTTCCAAAGTACCACTTTCCCCTCTGCAAACTCAACTTTTTTATATATATAAACTTCTTGATAGGGCTAACAGCAAACTCAGGTTTAATAAAAAAAATGGCCAGACAGAAACCATCAGAGAAAACATAAAACTATCTCATAAAGTGCAGGCAGGCAAAGCCTATGTAGCTGACATTTAAAATTGCTTGGTTCCCCTGTTGTGTTCTTCATTTGTTGGAATCAATGACAATGGTTATTAAATTACAAAAACACTTTATTTTTGTTATAAATTGGATAATTCTGTGATCGTGTCATTCTGCTGAATATTTCTACCAATTCTATTTCACATTGGCCAAAAAGAAAAACACAACAAATAATGATGTGCATGATGTACAAGACAAATCCTGTGGTAGGAAATGATTGATAATTAGTCTACCTGTTTTGTAATGGGATATGTAAAATAATAAGTACAGTACTGTAAGTCTTAAGTCTTAAGCCACCCCTCATTTCTTCATATTTTGCTTCCAAAGAGTCAGACTTTCTTGTATTTCTTAATATAGCCTTGAGGAATAGTTCACCAGTTTTCCTGCAAGACTTTTTTGGCTCTCATTTTTGGCATTTACTAAACAGTCCCTGTACCTGACCAGTTTCAGGGGGATTTGTGTTGTTAAGCCACACAGTGACCTATGAATCATTCAAGCAAAAAAAAAAAAAAACCTTAAGGCATGAACCAGTGAGAAGCAGGTGCAGATGATGACCGAAAATCATCCCGGTGATTAGTACAGTATACTGGTGGTGCTGAATGCTAAGTGGTAGGAACAGACGAGAGGGGAAATGAGGCTGCTGATGAGGTTGTTATATGAACACCCAATTTTTTACTTATATCTTTAAGCACTTTGCAGCCTGTCACAGTAACATATTTGTTTCCATTTCTTTAATTTAACTTAATTTAATTTAACATGAACAAATGAGGAGTGGTTCAAGACATTTGCACGGTATTTATAACATAGGAATATGGCAGCACATATTGAGGGCACTGGTGGCTCAGTGGTAGGTGCCTTGCCGGGAGCAGCCAGAAAACCAACAACATAGCAGCACATATTGGCAACACTGCAAAAATTACCTAGTACTTTTAGAATATATATTCCTGGCAAGAGTTTATGTATGTAATATTAAAGATTTCTTACAACATTATTTGTTTACTGTAATTGAACACTGTGCTGCATTTTTAAATAACATGAAAACATGCATTTATACAGTATATCAAATTACACAATACTAGGGTTCTAAGAAACCACTAAAAGAGGACAGAAGCAATATGAATTATCTATTTAAATCTTACAAGATAGCAAATTTAGTAGTAGTAGATAAATTATAATCAGTCAGTATTGTAAAACTGATTGATTCTTGCATTATACGTGAATTACACTGTGTTGAATATAGTAGAATATGGGTACACTGGGTTGAATATGTGTAGAAATTAAAGAACACATTCATAGTACAGGAAATGTAACGACAAAAGATCTATATACTAATTCAGAATTATGGAAACTGGTTCTAGAACTTCTGAAATCACAAATGCTTAAGCAGAACATAGGGAATTTTACAATATATTCCTGACAAGAATTCATGTATTTAATATTAAAGATTTCTTAATTAATTATTTGTTTATAGCTATTACACCCTGTACTGTATTTTTAAATAAAGTGAAAGACATGCATGCATATATTAAATTACACAGTAAAACATATGTATGTATCAAATTACAGGAAGAACTTACACAAAATGACCAATTAAGTTCCTAAGAAATTACTAAAGAAGCAAATATGAATTATCTATTTAAATCATACTAGCTAACTAAATTAAGAGTTGCAACAACAACAACTAGTAGTAGTACTAGGAGTATCTGTATAGTGGTAGTAGTATAATAGTCGATTAATTATAATCAGTTACAGTAGGCTATATGAGTATTAAATTGGGCAGAATATAGTGTTTTATGTAGAAATTAAATAAATAATTCATAGTGCAGAAAATGTAAAGACAGAAAATCTTTATATAAATTCAGAATTATGGAAAGGATTATGGAGTTATCTTGAAAATGTACAAATATGAATTTGCAACTGGTTCTAGAGCTTCTGAAATCCTAAGGAGTACTTACTGCTACATGTACTTACCATGTACTTACTGTGCTACATGTTTAACAAAGTAAACAGGGTGACGAAATAAATCAAGAGGCCCGAAAGAACAGACTTTTTTAAACAAAAACTTTTTTGAATTGTGGATAGGCCACAGTTGTACCGCCTGTGATTAAATCTCTGCGGATGTGTGATTACTAAGTGCTCTGTGCAGCTGGGATGTGATTTCCCACAAACCTTTACTTTCTGTTTTTAGTTAGTGCTGATTAAGATCAGCTCTAAAGCCCATCTGTGCTGCCCACCATCACTGCACAGATGAAAATGACATGACTTCGTATCACCTCTGTGTTTGGGCAGGATGATTTTGAGCAGGTGTATAATAGCTGTTCATTACGCCTTCATCTTCATCAGTATGTCATCTGACCTGAGTGTTCACTCAGGGAGAAATAATTCGAAATGCTAATTAGATGACCTCGTCCTTGCTTTTAGCTAAAACTCACATCTGATAGCGCGAGTGCGTGAGGCAGCTGCAGTCTCGTTTACACACACGCGCGCGCGCGCGCACTAACGCACACGCACGTGCGCGCGCAGGAAATCTTTAAAACGACAGCGTCTCTGTTCGGACCAATGGCAGCGGCGCGGGGGCGTGCGCGCAAAGGTGAGCAGCTTTTTGAGTTTACTAAATGACTGCAGCAAGAAATACAGCAGCGTTTGCGCGGGGCTTACGGGTGATGGGAGACGCGCTGAGCGTCGCAATTGCATTTTGTTCTACAATTACAATTATTGGAATTGCTTAAAGAAAAGGGGAAAAAAACAAGAAGAGAGAGAGAGAGGGGGAAATGAAATGGAAAACGTGTCGCGTCTCCTAAGTGGACCGGACAATGGAAGTGGCTTCATGCAGCAGTATTGGTTCGCCCTTGGGAAACAAGTGCGCAGGAAATAAGAGAATCTGCTGCAAAAGCGCGTCGGTCCGCACCGGCCGGGTTCCCGCGAGCGCGCGCGACTCCGAAGCGACGCATTGTATCCCGGAACGCGTGTCACTGGATGCGTGAAGAAATACAAAAAAGAAAAGAAAAACCCACACACTCGCGTATGTATTTATTCAATCTCACTTGGTTTGGATTTGCGCCGTACGAGAGTTGAAATCCGGACGTTGAAACTCGGCGTGCACGTGTGAAGCACGGATGAATTGACGGCGCTCGAGCAGGCTGTGTTGGCGCGCCGTTATGGATTGCCCGGAGTGAACGTCTGAAATTCAACTGGATCGCGTACCGATCCGGAGAGCTGCTTCTGAATACACGGACTGAAGCCTCCTTCGCTGGGTGCCAGCCCAGACATCCGGTGCCAGGATCATGATCATCTCGTTTCTATGGTCTTAAAACCATCCCCTGGCTTACCTTTGGATCTCTGGTACCCTAAACCCGAGCAGACACAATAGCAATCGATCATCATCATTATCATCGCAATTCCAATTCGTGCAAGGAAGAGCTCAAAGCTGGCACAATGTGCAGATTAAGCGCACTCGGAATTTATTTGTGGGAAACCCTGGTGTTTTTCAGGTGAGTAGGCTATTTCAACTGTTGAAATGTGAAATTTTTTACTTTATGGTAATAATTTTGTATAGGATATCTATTTGCAGCCTACATGGGCGTTCTCAGCAGGAGGAAAACACTTAGGGCAGGTGAAGGACTTATAGATCATGTTACTACCCGGGGTATCTGACATGCATTGTTTCTGTGTTAACTTGAAGGCATTTGAAGGTGTGTATAATTGCTCATAGGCTAATGCCTCCCCATTGAGGCAGGTGGAGGAAACCAGGAAAGCTGCATGCGGTCCCAGTTAAGCAGGACGAACAGCGACTACTAGCGTCCACTGAGCGCCATAACCATTATTTACTGGATTTTCACTGAAGCACTGTCAAGGATCCCAATATCAAAACAGGACACACACACACACACACACACACACACACAATAATACGAAGTACATATTTAATTTATGCATTTATAGTTTTAAATGTGTAATAATAATAATAATAATTTTCCCAAAATGCTTTCTTTTTTTGAGGAGGATAATCAATCCTGTCTAGTGAGGCCCTTGTGCATCTATGACAATCTAAGATCCATATCAGTGCAATTTAAAACACTTTGTTTACCATTGAATCAATAACAGTTATGTTTTTTCTTCTTCTTTTGCACTCAAAGGTTAAGACAAAAAAATGGCAGGTCAGCACCCTTATCAAAAGAGGCATCGCTGGTGCTGTGGTGTTCAGACCCAAATATGAATCTTACCAAATATGGAGCTTCCTGATTGAAAAATTTTCTCCATAACATTTATTTCTGTTTAAACAGCTAATACAAGTAAATGAGCATACAGCTAGTTATCATTACTCAACAGAGAATCTCGTTTCTCAGTCATGTATTAGACATTGCCATAAAAAAACTGAAATGCAATTAAGTGCACATAAATGTCTCGAATGTTCTGTTTATTGTTGCATAGGAGCTTGTAGCAGTGATTTTTGTATTCTGCATGGGCCATTAATTTCTGAACTAGGATTGTGGTATTGCAGCATCAGCTTTCACTGCTGAACTTTGCAAATTCTCTTAATTGATATCTCTTTCCCAGTCTCAGCCTGACCACAGATCTCATTCAACATGCAGACCTATTGCCACACATTGATTATCATGCCAGTGCCAGTACCACCGATGAATACAAATTGTACACAAACATAATTTTTTCATTAATTTTTTTTAGAAATTGTATCTGTTAAGTCTGGTCTATGTTTATTTCCACATTATCAATGTTTTTGTTGTAATAGATTTGGAGGGACCGATGTATGAATAATACAGAAAATAATAATAATATTCACAACCTAAATGATATTATTGAATGTAATTATTCTCTCACAAATTCATTTTCACTTTCAAAAACCCTTTCCAAATTTAGAAAAATATATTACCAAACCCTTTTCAGATTTTACTCATATAAATATTAGATATACAGCAAAAACATGCTGGTAAATGAAAAAAAAATGGCCCTATGCATGACTCGTGTACTTGTACTTGTGCCCTGTGATGTAACAGTGTCGTATCCTTTGTGTATTCCTGCCTTGAGCCAAGTGTTCTGGGTCCAACACGATCATGACCAGGATAAAGCAGTACACTTTATTTATATGAAGCATGTCTTGTTTTCAGCACACAAAATACAAGTTAATGCTAAAAAATGTTTTTTAAATCACCCCTGGATGAACCCTGTTATGAAAGTAGCATGGTATGCTTGTGAAGATGAGGTTATGTTTACACCTTGTTCATAATATGTATCTTATTACTGATTCTTTTTTATTCTGCAAGGATTATTAGAGCCCACTAGATCAGAACAAGTAGATGCAAAATGAATTTTAACATGGCTTTGTTGAAGCATTTGCAGACTGCATTTGTTTTGTGTGGAATGTATGAAAATCCCAATATGACCTTGAACCAGCCTTGAAAATACCATTGCACAGGCAGGTTTATAGTGGAAAGCAATCTCATTTCTGAAAGGAGAGTGAGCAATAGAAAAAAGCACTGTTGTGTCTAAACAGTATTGTTTATACTAAGAATTGGATTCATTATGTGTGACTCGATCACATGAGACCCCGTGTGGTAATTATCCAAGCACAGCTGGTTGCAGTGGCCCAGTAATCAGTTTCTTTTTTTTTTTTTTTTCATTTCTTTGTTAGTGTTGCATGAACAATAGGCAGTTATCAATGGATTTTTTTAAACAGAAGAAAATACATTGCATGGCCAAAGGAAGTCCTGTCTTATTTCTGTTAGTGCTGGGTTTGGGCAAGTTCACATGCATTACAATATATTATTGATTACCACTGGCCAAGACTGATTGCACTTCAATGAATTATCAACGAACTATCACTCTCAATAACAAAAAAGGTGAATCAGCAGCGATATGCACTCCAATCAGCAATAACTCAATTTAATTTTAGGATTTAAGATTCAATTGCCATTGTACTGCCGTGCAAATGTAGCGGCAAATTACTGCTGCATAATTAACTGGATAAAAATGGAAATGTCAATGTACATCTAGTCAGACGTTTATGTACAGTATGTCAATAATTTAAGTATTATAAAAATAATTTTCAGTTGAGAAATAAATGTTGCCAAACACACGCTTAATGAGATCTTTGGCGCCATTATTTGCTCTTAGCCTAAATAAATACATTTAAATACAAAGTGATACATTTAATGTTTAAATCACAATTGCAAATATGCATCATAATAATAATGTGATTTGTTTTTTAGCAAAGAAGCCAGCTAAATACAGAAAAGCGCAGGTCCTTTATTTTTAAAATAGCTAAAATCTATTCAAAACTAGCTACTGTAAATGACTTGTGCAACAAAAGTCTAAAGGATGTTCAACATTAAAAACTGAACAGATAATCAATTCAAAATCCTTTCATGTAAGAACATTTAGCACTACCAATAAGAGCTCGCCAGCATCTGAGTTGTTTGCATATCGTTTTTCTGAATGAAGACTTAGCCATGTTTTTTTTTTTTTGGTGCTGCATCAGCAATAGCATAAAGACCTCACAAGTGCCTCAGCCAGCATCAATCCAGATTAATTAGAACAGCACTACTCTGATCTTTACAATCTTTAATCATTAGACACGGTTTATTAGTATGCTAAAAATGAGTCATGCTAACCAAAGTACACACATTCATAAACCCGAACGGAGCGGACAGCAGAAAATTAAAATCGATAACTTGAAAAGAGAGGGGGGTCTGTAGATTTCACACTGTCAAAAAGATTTCTTTGACAATATGCACTCATGTAAGAGGTACAAATCTGTGAATAGGACCCACCACAACAATCAGACAAACCATGACTAATCTTGTTGGGGTTTCACTGCAAGACCATCATATCTTGAGGACAAAATAGACAGATTTTATCTATATTAGTAATGCTGAAAGCGTTGTGTCTCAAGACGACTTGTAATGTACCATTTATTTTCTTAAATTTTACACAGCTGAATAAGCAAGTCATCAGATTACAACCTCCTACACGAGCAAAATTTGCCTCTTTATACAGAATTCTTTGACTCATTATTGTATAGCTTTTATCTAATAATGTGTAGACTATTATAATTGTATTTTAGAAGCACTGCTAAAGAATCCTAGAGCTACTTTAGCATATAGTTAATTTGAACCTGTTATAAGGCACACATTGAAATACTTGGACATTCAAAATTTCATTACCTTTTCCAAGACCGTTTCCCCCCCCCCCGCCCCCCCAATCATTTTTATGTTGCAAATCAGGGTTAGTAAAGTTACCATGGATGATTTCCCACCTGTCTTGTGTCTGTCACAAATATGTTTAGAAAAACACACAGATAGAGTGAAAGAACATTTATTTAAACATACTGTATACTGTAAATTGGCAAAAATACAAATAACCTTTTTTTTCTTGAGCTACTGATACTGCACTACATTTACAAATGTGTTTTTTCGCCCGATAAAGTTTTTATTATATAGCATTTGTATCATTTGTAGAATTTGTAGAATAAAAAAATTAAATTAATTTGTATCATTTATATAATTAAAAGACATTTATTTCAGTCTTATTTATACAAAATCAAAAAAACATATTGCATAACATAAATACATTAATATAGTTTTTTAAAAATGGCAATTATATGGTTTTTTTTAATTTCTTCATTTTTGTTCTAAGATAAATGCTGTACAACTCTGTGTAAAAGCTAGCTAATGTGCTAGAAATGTGCGGAACAGTCAGTCAAGAAGACCGCAGTGGTAAATGTTAATGAGCTAAAAGCTTAATGATGTGTGAAGCAGGATGAGGCTGAATGCTGGTTAGTTAATTCTGAACGGAGGAATGTCAACTACAAGTTAAACAGAAAGAAAAGTTGGACGAAGGAATTAGATGTTTCAAGGACATGGGTGCTGTCAATGCACTCTGAGATGTGTAACGATTGTTGATCTTTTTTTTAAAAAAATTATTGATTCTGGAATCAATAAATTGGCCCCTGGGGAAAATAAATTTTAATGATTATCTTATTGTGTGTGTATGTGTTTGTGTGTGTGTGTGTGTGTGTGTGTGTGTGAGAGAGAGAGAGAGAGAGAGAGATCAATGCAGTGAACATGAACGTTGACTAGGGAGAAAGTCTGTTCTAAACCAGCAGGTGTTTAAGCAGGAATAATGACCTTTAGCCTGAACAGATGACAAACTCTGCAGGCACATGATAGAATATTAACGATTGCCCCTTTTCATGCTTCCTTATCCAGTTACAGTTATATTGTTGGGGCATCACTATGTTGTATCATAATGCCAGGCCTAGTTCTGTCTTTTTATCTCAGCTGTGTAATTTAGAAAGTTACAAAAAATGCACTAATTAAATAATTAAGGGCCTTAAACGATATTGCCTTAATTAATTACTCTAGTGTTCATAAATACTTGTTAATTTAGCATATAAATGTTTGTTTTTATTGTTGTGATAAAAAGCTTGACTATATGGTTACAATCTTGTGTTAGCATAAATAGCTTGTGACGTGCAATGTTTAGATACTAGACTAAAAGAGATTGGTATTAGAGATGGGGTTAAAAATCATCTATCACCACACACCAAATGACTCCAAAATCGATTTTTAAAAATGTGTTTATAATTTATATGTTTGCATTCGAGGGGGTAAAATGGTGGCGACTATTCACAAATTGGCAGGCAGCACTGTATCCTATGTGGTAGGAGCAAATTATTTGTTTGTTTAGAATTTTAACAAAATATTTTCAAATATTATTGAACCTGGATATTCATAAAATCATCATATTTACTTAATACAAATCAAATCGGCCCCTGTGATAACATTGTATCAGCTGGTCCCTGGTTATTCCCGTCCTTTAAGTGTATCCTGCTAAAGAAAAAGGGTTTACTATAGGTTGTATATAGTAACCCTTTGATTAATCAATATTTAAATTAATTGCCTACTTTAAAACAGTAGATAGATAGATAGATAGATAGATAGATAGATTTATTAATCACAAAGTTCAATTATAACGTTACAGCAGCCAGTTCACAGATTATACAACTAATAAGCAGCAAGGCAAAGAAGAATATTAAGACCAGGTTAAAATTCAAAAAAGCACATTAAGAAAGGGGAAAATTAAAGAAAGAAAAATAACCTATGATACACTGTATACAATTTAACCTGCATTAATGTGGTAAAAAATGGTGTCGAATAATAAGAATATACTGTTTCTAAGTACATGATGATTTTATATACAGAAGGGAACTTATGTAACTGTATATAAGGTGCACCAGCAACTTGAAATATTAATAAAAGAGAGAATGAAAGAAAATGTCAGAAAAGGAGATCCTTCTTATGACACAAAGCAATGAAAATTTTCGTTCTAAATTTAAAACAAATAATAAAATATGAACTGCAATTATAAAAATCTATTACAACTGCAAAAAAAAAGTAATGATTGGGAATGTAAGAGTGAGGTCCAAAAGGCCACCCTGAAATCTGGAAGGAACAAATTAAAATAGGAAACAAACAAATGAAAGTAAATATTCAGTATCTTTAATATTTAACATTTAAGCTTTTATGCTATTTCTCTGTTCTTGTTCCAATGTAAGCAAGATTGTGATATTGATCATGTTAACTGCTTATCCTCATGCCTAATGAAGCATTCTATTGTAACATGTTAATCAGATCTGATGTACTTGATCTAAACGGATCATCTGATGTATTTGATCTAAATGGATTATAAGGTTCTTGTGGAGTCCAGGCAAGCTCGAGCACACACTCTCATGAAAGTAAACAAGACGACATACCAAATACGAATCAACTTTGAAATACAGAATACAGACAAAACGCAGCCTACAAATTTAATCTGTTCTGGAGGTGGGTTTTTAAGGGGAAAATTAACATTTCGATACAATTGTCCCCTAAGAAATAATGTAGATAATTCGTTTCAGACGTTCCAGTGATTTAATTTGATGAAATTTGTTGAAGCATTGTCACTATTGGTATAGATAAGGCAGTTAAAATATTCTGGAGTCATATCTTCAATGCTGATGTTGAGACAAGTGTTTTGTGAGTACCATTCAATGACGCTGCCAGTTGAGGACCGGTGAGACGTCTTTTTCTTACACTGGAGACTGATGTAATTGTCTTCCTTCTCTGTTGTGTACCAGGGCCTCCCACTTCTCTTTTTGTCCTGGTTAGAGACAGTTGGTATTGTTCTTTGAAGAGAGTAATACACACCATTTGGTATGATATCTTGAATTTCTGAGCAATTTGTCACATGGAATTCCACTTCTGTCCTGATGCGTTTCATAGGAGTTATTTTTCTGTTAATTTCGAGTCTGTAACCCACTAATACTGAGGTCCAGGTACTCAACAAACCTAAAGCAGAATGCTTTTCAGCTGTGCTAACATACTATACAGTAAGTGGAAAAGTGTTTTCTAATAAACATTAGCCTTTTTTTATTTTGATCATGTATCCATTGCCAATTACCAATGCATAGACTGTGTCTTTCTTTCAAAAATACTTTTAATTCTTAAGTGATCCACAACCCTAATGAATGCATTAATTAATGATTTTTTTTCCTGTTACGATATGATAGCCGGTATGGTGTTTACATTACAATACAATGTCTGTACCGTTCATTTAACTGTTAAGTGTAATTAAAAGCATGTAATTAAATGTTCTGTTTATGACTGCAGGATACCTGTGTTATTCCTCTTTTTTCCTTTTTTTCTAGAACTACAGTAGTTTGATTGAATATTTAACATAGTAATAATGAAGTGCAAATAATATTTCTCAAAAAACATCAACATTTCTGATAATAAAAAAAATATATAGAATTATTTTCAGCATTTAAATGTTATGGCTAATTAGTGTATCACTCTGCAGCTTTTGATGTGTTTTTGAATCCTATACTTTCCTTTCTCAAATATGAACTTCTTAATCCCTGTGGTGATTTTAATGCTTGGACTGAATTAGTGAGAAAATGCTACCTTCATGCATTATGTGTGTGTGTGTGTGTGTGTGTGTGTGTGTGTGGCAGGCAGCTTCATTAAATGGCCTCCAGCTGTTATACTTCCTGTATAATATTTGTATTCCATGACATGTATCATTGTATCAAGATAATTAATGTTATTTGACTTATATATTGTTCATCTATTATATATCTAAAACTATATATATCTAAAACTATATATATCTAAAACTACTATATATATATATACAGTATACAGTATACACACACACACACACTGGTCACTTTAGTAGTTCTTGTACTCTAGTTCTTCAGAGCATAGATTCAACAAGGTGCTGGAAACATTTCTTTGAGATTTTCATACATAATGAAATGAGAGCATCATGCAGTTATTATTCATCATGCTATTATTCTTCTCTCGTTCAATTTTGGTGAATCCTTGTAAATTGAAGCCTCCGTTTCCTGTTCTTAGCTGGCAGGAGTGGCACCCAGTTTGGTCTTCTGCTGCTGTAGTCCATCTGCTTCAAGGTTCAACATGTTTTGATGTGTGTTCAGAGCTGCTCGGTTGCAATGAGAAGTTATTTGATTTGCCTCAAACTGTTGCCTTTCTATTAACTTGAACCAGTCTAGCCGTTCTCCTCTGACCTCTGGCATCAACAAGGCATTTTTACCCAGAGGATTGCCACACACTGGATATTTTCTCTTTTTCAGACCATTCTCTGTAAACCCTAGAGAGGGTGGGCGTGAAAATCCCAGTAGTTCAGTAATTTCCGAAATACTAATACCAGCCCGTCTGGCAGCAACAACCATGCCATGTTCAAATTCACTTGAATCATCTTTCTTCCTCATTCTGACCATGTCTACATGCCTACAGTAAATATATTGTGGTGATTGGCTGATTAGTTGTTTGCGTTAATAAGCAATTGAACAGGTGAGTATGTGCATGTGTGTGTGTGTATATATATATATATATATATATATATATATATAATGCTGCGCAAAGCAACTTATTATCATGAATTAGAAAGGAACAAGTGTGACAGAGTTACCAGAGGAACCCAGATTCTCCAGCACACTCAGTAAAAACCAAGCTTACAATACTGCGCAAACACCTTTAAAACATAAAACAAATGCCATAAGAAAAGATGATTTTGAAAACATCAGAATCTTATAAAGAGTAACAAAGAGCACTGAAGAGTAATAAACTAAACACAGTCAACATTTGGTGTGAAAACCCTTTGCTTTAAAAAAATCAATAGTGTTAGATACAGATTTGTGCAGTTTAACAGCTAAGTAAAACAGCTGGATGTTTTAATGCGTGTGCTGGAGGATATGCCAGAGTTCTTCTGGTAATTTTGTCACACTTGCTCCTTTCTATTTTCATGCAAAACCCAGGAGCCTACATTAGTTTTTTTTTTTTTGTTTGTTTCCATCTGAAAACTGGTCTGTCTTATGTAATATGTTGCTTTCTTTACAGGAATGCAAATATTCTTCTGTAATCTTATTTATTTATTCATTTTATACTGTGTTTGGAAATAGTGGATGGTTTTGTACAGAATAATACAGACATAATAAGCACATGTTAGTACTGTGCAAAGGTTTTAGGCAGTTGGTGTAAAGTAAAATTGTTTCCAATTTTTTAAAATTATTATTTATTTTTATCAACTTACAAAATGCAAAGTGAAAAAAAAGAAAAATCTAATCAAGATTTGGTGTAAGTATGCTTCTTAACTGGCTTCAAACCCGCATCGATACTTAGTCTTGCACACATGCACAAACTCAGGGATTTTGTAGGATGAGAGTCAGGTGTATGATTGACCAAGCAGGTGTTAATGATCATCAAATTAATACGTAGGTTGAAACATAGTCATCAACTGAAAAAGAAACAGCAGGGCAGGAATCTTAAAACTGGTGAAGATCAGCCAAATTAAGGTGAGGTTGAGGAAGGCAGTTTCATGTCACAGGTCATACATCATGGCAAGATTAAACACAGCAACAAGATATAATACTGATTCAGCAAGGTCTCTCCCAGACAATGATTTCAAAGCAAGACAGGGTTTTGAGATGTGCTGTTCAAGCTATTTTGAAGAAGAACAATGAAACAGGCAATGTTCAGGACTGAAGACGCAGAAGTATACATCATGCTTACCTCCCTTCAATATCGGGAGATGTCCAGCAGTGCCATCTGCAAAGATCTGGTGAAAACCAGTGGGACCCAGCTACACCCCTCTCCTGTCCAGAGAAGTCTCTGATGATGGAGGATCTCTGAAAGTTTGGGGCTGCATTTCTACAAACGTAGTTGGTGATTTGGTCAGGCTTAATGGTGTCCTCAGTGCTAAAAAATAAAGAATATACTTTTCTATCATGCAATACCATGATGGAGGCATCAGATTGGCCCCAAAATTATTCTGCAGCAGAACAATAACCCCAAAAATGCAACCAATGCCATTATGAACCATCTTCAGCATAAAGAAGAACCAGGGGTCCTAGAAGTGATGGTTTGGCCCCCACAGAGCCCTGATCTCAACATCATCGAGTCTGGGATTACATGAAGAGACGGAGGGATTCCAGACAGCCTACATCCACAGAAGATTTATTAGTTCGCCAAGATGTTTGGAACAGCATACCAAAGTTAGTAGGTGGTATGACAATGCTTTGAGGACCCTTTGGTGTCAGGTACAATTTGTGCAGTTTTATAAGAAAGGAAATTTTCCTGAGCATCCTGTAGATCCACCCACAGTTCTTCTGAGGACTTTTATCTGTTGCACCTGCTTCTTTTTTGCATGCAAAATTACATTTTTCTGTTTTTCTATTATCATAAAAAAGCAGCTTCTATTTTAAAGGTGGTTGCTGGCAGTATATAATATGCTTTCTTTTCTGGTGTACAAATGTTTTTCTGCAGCTTTTAATTTTGTGGTGGAATACTGATGAAATACTGATTTGAAAGTCAGAAGTGTTTTTGTACTGACTGTAACTAAAACTATAACTGAGTTTGTACTAAGAATATCAAAAAACTTTCTTGCCTTACTATAGTAAAACTGCTATGATGGTACTGTGAAGAATGTTGTGAAGTTTGGATGTGCAAGGGTTAAAAAATGGGAAACTTGAAGAACATGTGCTAGACTTTCCGACTTTAAGCATAAAGGGTTGACAACATGTCTTATTTGCAAAGTTATCCAAATACCAGCTTAATTAGTCTGTGTAGTCCACTCTGTACACATAAGAAAGGGTTGGACAAGTGGACAGATTTCATAACACACCTGTCTCTGTTTCTCTATCTTATTTTTCAGCTTGGCAGCATCCCAGCAAGCTGCAGCAAGAAAAGCTGCCTCCCCTATGCCCCCTTCAGAATTCTTGGACAAACTCATGGGGAAAGTGTCTGGGTACGATGCAAGAATCAGACCAAATTTTAAAGGTAAGTGCAGCCATAGAGACAGCGGCGAAAAAACACAGGAATGTAGCCAAGCAATGGCTTGGATTGAATAGATGGAAATGCTTGGGCATGTGTCTTTTAGAGCTGGGGATTCGTTCCAAATTGCATATTGAAGTAAAGTGCATTTCGACCATTGATCACTGGTCAAGAAAACGCTATGGAAGCAAGTGATCAATTGTGCTATTGATCCAAAATGTCTCTACCATATGCTGAAATGCTCAAGCTTTACTGGGTTTCCTATTTGACAAATTCTGTGAGCTCTTTGTGTGTGGTGCCTAGTCAAGTTTGAATCACAATCCCCAAGATTTACTGAAAAATCGCATTTGCATGTGAATGGAACAGCAAAGCTATGTCCGTATTTCAGTGCGGTGAAGCATGACGAAATTAGCATGTGAAATTGGATTTTCATTTCTATTCATTTTTGGAAATGATCCCTGTGATAATCTTTGTTTTTACGAATTTAAGAGGCTGTTCCTTATAAGGCTTTTCCTAGGCTGGCTACATTCCTGTATGGGGCCTGAAACTTTATGTTACTGTCGTAAGAGTGTGCGTGAGGTAGTATTTTTCTTCTGATTCAGTGTTTGGCCTGGTATGTGTAATAAGAGTGTTAAAAATGACCTCAGTCCAAAAAACTAGAGGCACTGAGGCATGTCAAATGTTTCCTTTTTGCCGCAACTTTAAAAGATTTTTTTTAAAGCAGCATTTTCACACACACACACACACACACACACACACACACACACACACACACACACACACACACATATATATATATATATATAT
>JAQMYJ010000002.1:22143398-22162491 GCA_030014305.1 Clarias laeviceps | reverse complement strand
CACACACACACACACACACACACACACACACACACACACACACACACACACACACACACATATATATATATATATATGGGAACATAATGGAAATCAAAACATAGAATTGATACTGAAAAAAATGTGTTTGTTTTTTTCCTGTAACTGTTGAAATTAAATGCCCTGAAATTCCGAATGCTTGTTGTGTCTATTTTTTGTAGTAACAATGCTTGGTAGTACAGGGTCTTCTTTGTTTTGTGATGGTGTGCATCTTAACCTTGTTCATAGCTAAGGTTGTGTTTTGTGTGCTGTTTGCAGAAGCACTCTGGAGTATTAGAGGCTTTTCGGTAAATGCATTGAGACATGTTGAGCTGTGCTCCTGAATGTTTTAGCTTTCTATTTTACTGCAATTTAGTTGAATACAATTTTTTATGTAATAATTCAGTTAGGAAAGTATAACAAAGAATGCATTTATTTTGTCTAAGATGCAGCAACAATTAATGAACTCTGTACGTCATCCCCTGCACGAGTCTATACTGGGTAATTCTTCTTGTGTGATCTATGTGGATCAGCTTTTATTGGTTTTCTAGGAACCATGGTTTAATATTGCCTTTCAGAAATCAGGAGCATAAAAAAATTGGTGCTTTCTTACAAGGATTCTTATTAGGGATGCAGTCTAGTTTCAGATCAAGTTAAAAGAAAGAGTGGGTCATGAACAGAACAGTTTGTAATGCCAAATTTATTGGTTATTTACACAAATTAATAAACAGATGAGTCTATGAATAGCAGCATGACACTGTTATTTACACCAGAAGAAAAAAACTATATTTAAAACTATAAAGTGTGATAATCCTGTAACAGAAAACCAATAACGTTTCTACCAATAATGAGTGTGAATACTTACAGCTGGACAATCCGTGCTACTGGATGATGTTAATTATGTAACGTTATGTTAAAGCAACTTCGCAAAAAAAAAAAAAAATCTAAAAAAGTTAAACACAAAAGTTTTTTTGTTAGTATGACAAAGTCAAAAATTATTTACCATAGATCACATATGGCAGAAATCCTTCATAGTGTCAGAAACGTTTAATCCGTTCAATCATTGTCATAGTAATTATATTCTGCCACTTTAATATCATATTTGTGATCAAATAAATGAGAGTTTCAATTTAATCTTGCACAATTTGTTCATATAAGCTGTATCAGGCTTTACTTGCTAAGAAGCAGAATTATAGGGTTTAGCATTTTCAAGTTTTTTTCCTAAGGTAATAAAATGGTAGCATTCTTGCTCTGTCCCTGCATCCAGATGGCTATGAATTAATGTGAAACGTGAGTTTTTTATCAGATTCATTTTCTCCTATGAAAGCAGATGTTTTTATAACACATAGTAGAAAGATCACAATATTCGCACAGGAATGTATTCAAAGAACTATTGTAAAAAAAGTTGCATTTAGGCGGAAGACTGGTTCATACCTTCATATGGACATTTTGTCTGCCAATACAATAAAAAAAAGATGCAAATCACAGCTATAAAACTCATTGGCCTTTTTTTCCCCTTTGCTTTAACAGTGAGACAGTTTGGTGGGTGTGAACAGTTCTGATTGGTTGATAAGCAAATTTTGTGAGTGAGCAGCATTAACAGTTTTTTGAGAGTAAATATAATATTTATAGGAATCTTGCTTACAAATAAAATTCATATTATGTTTTTAAACAAAGTAAAATTACATTATTATTATTATTATTATTATTATTATTATTCCCTAGTATAAGTCCTATAAAAAAGCAACAGTATAATAATTAAGCTAACATAAAATTAAATACATTTTTAAACCAGTATGGTTTTTAATGTTTGAATGTACAAAGTGGGGCAATGGTTGCCTTACCTTGAATATAATTAAATCTCCTGATGATTTTCATAATTGGAATAACTAAGCAGTCCTTTTTAAAAACCACTTGGAACTATTGGAAAGAATCTTCAAAAAGCAAGAAAATATAATAAACAAGCCCCAGCTCTTTAGTGTAACGTCACAACACAATGAAATTTATTTCATTGTCTGAGACCCGAGAGGCAACCATGGTCACATGAACACACATTATGAAAGTCAATGGGACGTCATGGCTGTCAAGTCAGGAGTGTATGAGCACATTGAGCCGGAAGCACTCACATTCCTGCTTTTGTCTGCTCTGCTGTAGAGCGCAGTAATGACATTCATTCAGTGAGGGATCTAATATACTGAACTCATGATGGTGTCCTCGGCCAGAGGTTGCTTTTGAACACAAACTGTCTATCTCGAGTAGACATTTATTTCCAGCTCTTATTGTCAAGGAGCACTCTACTACCACTTTTAGCTAATTTGATGCTAGACAGTGGCCTGAAGCTATGATGTGCCAACATGAAAAGAAATGATATACTGGTGTTGCCTGAGACCTAATGTATAAAAATCCATCAAAAAAAATTTAGAGAGTCATATTTATCGTGCCTTATTTAGGACAAACCTTGTACAGATGACCAAATCTGATGATTTCAATTCTGTAGGTTTAAATGAATTTGCACCTCTCAAGGATATTCTTTAGTTTTCTTCTGCTGGAGCTGTGGAGTCAGGCAAGTTGTGAGGCACTGAGGCTCTTCCGCAAACAGACTTTGACACATTCTCCAGCATTCCTTGACAACTGGAGTTGAGTATAGCTGCGACCACCATGATCTTGTTCACCTTGTCAGTGGACATGAGGAATAGCCGAGTCAGGCATCATGAGGTGCAAGGAAGCCCAGAAGGATATCACCATTGTGAATCTGCTGCTGTTCATTCACCTCTCCTGACCAGTTTTTTTTCTTTTTTTCTTTTAAATACAACCACAACGATCTTCATTATTGACCTGTGTACTTCTGAATGGGAATCAAGGTGTACACGTGTAAATATAAAGTATGTTTTTGAAATATTTGCAGTATATAATATTTAATTTAGTTATTTTCTGGATATACGTCCTGCCGGAGCTTGATGTTAATTTGGATCCTAACTGCACTAATTGGACTTTAATTGATTGATGAGAACTTCTGTAATGAGAGGAACTGTAGCCCTCATATTTAGCCTGAAATGGAAGACTTGTTTCCATGTTTTTTTTGTTTTGTTTACAAAATTTAACGACATAATGCTGTGAACTGATATGCTGTGGGAGACTGTGCACTAGGCAAATCTGTCGTTCCAATGAAACAGTGCTATAACAAAAAGCAGCAACAAAAATGTGGATCATGCTGCTAGAGGTGTCTCTCTGGTGGATTCCCATCTGCCAAATGATGTAATCTGTCCAACATATCAAAGTAGTAGAAAGTAGCTTAAACCATATCTCCAATGCGACACTTGCTGTCATATAGTAGGAGTAGAAATATTGTTGTTTTCTCATGGGTTGTGAAAAGGCCAGAGGACAGCTGCAACGACACTGCAGGCCAGTAAATATACAGTGTGATAGAGCAGTCATCCAGTACAAAGGGAGAAGGGTAAACTTGATTTTAACCTTTTATACACATTTTAAGTTGTTATAGAAGTTCAAAATCTCTCAGGACTGCCGACACTATGGACTATGGGAATTTCATTCTGTAACTGATATTGCACAAATTCGAAGCAAGCATGTGTGGCTGCTGCAGTTCAGCTTTGCTGACTCAAAGGTGCATGATGGAACTATGCCAGTGTGTTTATAAATGGTTGTATTAATGGCTGCAGGTTACACCTAATCAAAGGTGTAGTTGTGCTTGGTGTGGTTCATATAAAAATTGAACGATGAAGAAAATATGAAAGATGAATTTTATACACGACACATTTATTTCTGTAAGAATTTAATACAATTAGTGCTTAATTTGACCTAATCACATTCAAATCGAAATTGCCTGTGCAATTATTTAATCACAAAGGCTGTAATTTATTACAAGTTATACAGTATATGTATTGTCAGGAATTTGTGTGGAGTTTGACAATTTTTTTTGAGTTAACAAATGAATATTGACAGACATCCTCTTAATTAGATCCTTTGTCCAATAACTTGGTGTTAGTTTAGATAAAAACGGTGGAATACAAAACATTACATTTAATAGTTTAAATTGCACACAATCAGTATGCAAAAAGAATTGCAATATGTTTTATTTAACAAATTGTGCAGCCCTAACTGCTAGCATTTAATAAATAAATTTTTGAATCAGCGTTTTTTTTTATTGACTCAGTTTTAAAAATTATAACCCTAAAATTTCATCCCTAAAGATAAATCCCTGAAATTGAAATCTCAATGTGAATTGCTTACACGTACTATCTTTTATTACAATAAAATAAAATAGAATAAAATAAAGTGTAACGTAGAAATATGTAAAAAAGTAAGACTGTCCAAATATCCAATCTCTGTGTTAGCTGATAAATAAAGTCTTTTTTTTCTGATTAGTCTCACTAACAGGTGGTTTTCTTATGGCCACACAGTTGATTAGCCCCAATCCTGTGAGTTCTCATTACAGTCCATGTGTACGTAAATGCTCTTACGTTCACTATTAAACATACTGTAGCTATGTTTTTTTACTGTTGATGTTTCACCATGTATCTTCACCAAGTGTTTAAGTGATCTCCATTCATAATTTTTTTGACTACATTTCTTTCACTAAGTTGGCGGTTCAGCACTATCCTTCCAGGTTTTGATAATATCCCAATTTCAAATCTCCTTGTTTTCTTTTCTTGATGCAGCCCAATAATTTGATTCTTCTGATATCGTCATTGTTTTGGACAGGTAGTAGTATACTTTTGTCATTTTCCAAGCACCATACTTTCATAGTACTGCTTGAAATAGTGCTGAGTAAAGTAGTGTAATTCTGAACAAAATGTTGCAATATTTAAAGACTGTTAAAGTAAAAGTAAAAAAAATATATTTTGTTAAATTCTGGTTGAATCACAAATTTAATTGACACAATAAGAGAACACTTCTTCTCGTAATAGCTTTTAAACAGCATCTGTATTTTTTTTAATGTTGTTAGCTGACATTCATAAATAGATAGTCCAATACTATAATATATAGCTTTTACAAAGCACACTCAAGCTGGGTCACAGGTATTGAGGCTCAAATAGTTCATACAGATCCTCCTCACAAAGGATAAGCCTCTTTGAATCTACAGGATTATGTTTACACAGGGGATTGCTGGTCAGGTAGCATCATAGAAGGAAAAATGCCTCCCATTACAGAGCTTAAGTCAGCTGTCTGCAGCAGTTCATGTTTATGCCAAGTAATTGCAGTTCATTTTACGACTGAGTTCCCTTGCAAGTTACACAGACGGATTACTGCAGTCAACAAGAATCTTTCCTGCAGGCAGATTTCCATTCCTCACCAGGCAGATAATGATAAATTTGCCTTTCATGACAGATGTATGAGATTTTCTGGAGTATGGACACGTGCATTTGAAAATACAGTATATGTATGTGTGAGTGCACAGAAATTATATGTTCTACTTTCTTATAATATCACAATTGATTTTGTTCATCAGTTTGAAATAGAAGACTAGTTCATGTGTTTTTTTTGTTTGTTTTTAAACACCATTGTCAGATATCATTGTAGTATTTTTTTAGATTCATTAAGTGTAATTTACTTTCGACAAGAAATTCACAATTGTTCTGCACTTATTATTCCATGTCACAACCAAGGGTACAATATACCCTTTTTTGTGTTGCTACACTGCAGACATGGTAATTATGAAAATGTCATTAGTGCAAGTTTGTAACAGGCAAATGTGCTAATGGGAATTTGGAAAGATTTTTGAAGTCAAGATCCATTTGTTTTTTTCAAGCAAAAAGACATGAGCTTTAACCGCTACTGGTGTCTGCTTGACATTTGTAAGGGAAAATGCCTTAATGTGATAGATCACATGCTCTGATGAAAGGGAGGCTGCAAAACGTATGGAGCATTCACTGCGATTGCTTTTTGCACTTGAGGTTAATTTCTCTTTGTCTGACACAGTTCTGCTATCTGATGGGATTAAAACCTCCAAAGCGGAGTAAAGAAACGGAATGTAAAGAAATTGGCTTTTTTAGCAGTTTATATGGCAGTAAAAAAAAAAAAAAAGGAAAAACCTACCCACAAAGCTCAGTGAAGCTAGTGTGACATGTATTCTTTGCATTTTCCCTTCTCTATAATGTACTTGCATCTCTTGCATTTTGCTAACCCACCTTTGGCTCATGTAATGAGATCTGCATTGCATACCCCCACACCCCTATTTTCATTTCTCTGCATCACCTCTCCTCCTTTGCCCGCTGATTTTTCGACAGATAAGTGCATCCCTCCTGCTCTTGCCTTTAGTATGCTGGCCCTAGTCTTCCCTGCCATACACTTCAAAGCACAAGTGTATGGTAAAGTAAACTTGCTGAAGGATTGGGCCATGCTTCTTATGTTTCCTTTTCTCTGTTCTATTGTTGTTTTTGCAGAGAAAATGACGGTTTAACATTACTGATGTTAGAATATTATATGTTTAATCCTGATCTTTTTTTCATTAGACCCACAAGGCCCCAAATCGGATGGTACTCACAAGAAAGGTACTTCCTTTTTCTTTATCCAGGACTAATGAAGCTTAGTAATTAATATACCTGGAGTGATGTCCCTCTCATATAATCCGAAGGAAAAAAAAATGTGCTAGACTGTGTGAGGTTTCTCCCATGCACTGGTTTGTATCAGTAGATGGAGATATGTTCTTGTGTTTCAGGACCACACATTTATTTATTTTATGGTTGAGTATCTGCATATATTTTTGTTGATCCAGACGTTTCTCTTTTTTTCTGAGTCAGTGCTCATTTTTTATCTTATGTATGAGCTGAAAGAATCCTGAATGAGCCCTAACAATGTGTATATCATATATATCATGTGTGTGTCTTAAATGTCACTGTTACTTATGTAAAATAGCATTCATAAATGTGCAGTTTAGTACTGGTCTGTTTGATTTTTTTTTTTTTTTTTTTAGTGCAGCATTTCAGCAGTTTCAGTGTTCACAAAACATTTGCTTTAGGCTGGGGAATCAGCTTGCTATTAGGTCTTGCCTTTCTGTGGATAATAGCATTTTTGGTGTTTGCTCTCAAAGCACCCTGAAGCTCTGATGCTGTAATGAGATGGCTGGGTTGGGCTTTATAACTAGCATTGTTTTTTTACCTTTACTTTTTAAGATTTATTATTGCACCAGTGTGTTTTTTTTTTCTTGAAAATAAATAATGGTGGAAAATCGCAACATTTTGGTTATAAAATATCTAAATTGAATTTCAGTGTTAAATATTCTCCTGGCATGAAGCTAGGCTGTAGTAAGATCTGAGTCGTGTGTGTGTGTGTGTGTGTCTGTGTGTATGTCTGTGTGTGTGTTTGTGTGTGTAGAAAATAAAGGAGCAAATTTAGCACTGACTGCAGTCTTAGCCCTGTTGGCTCAGCACTGGCATCGAATCCTTATTACACTCCTTTTATTTAGCTTTATCAAGAACGGTTCAGGATGTTGTATACATGGCTCGTTTCCAAACACAACAGTTTGGTGTTGAGTAATGCACAGCTTGGGGATATGTTTCAGTGTGCCAGTGCTATCAAACGGATGGTCATTGCATCAGCATCTACAAATCTCCTTAGTGGGCATTACTCTTCATACACCATGGAGTTTTTTAATTATCATTTACCCCCCTGAAGTTACCCCAGGCCTAAAAGTAACAAATTTTAGAAATGCTCAGGGAAATTGCATATGTAATATTTATCAATAACTTACATTTGTGCATTGGAAGGACAAGCATTGGAAGGTTATAGTCATGAAAAGATCTGGATTTAAAAATCAGTAGCATATTTGATTAAGAGCCAGCAGATAATAACATGATCATGACTATGCACAGTGATCTGCAGGTACGCAGTCTGGTCTAAATTGTCCGATTCCACATCGAATGTGGGGGGGAATGCTTAAGCGCTGCATTCTGACTAACGTCTGGATAAACATTTTTACCTCAAGAAGTTCTGTTTTAGCATTTGACTAACCCATTTACCTTAGAAAATGCTATTTAGCAGTCTGCTAATAATTTTGCTTCATACACTCTGGTTAATACTTTTACCTTGTTAAATTGTATTGTGGCTTGTGGCTAACAATCTTTTAGTTTCTGGCTATTTCTTTTTCCTTAGTAAATTTTCTTTTAGCTTATGGCTAATAGCCTAATACCTCCATAAATTCTGTTTTAGCATCAGGATAATGATTTTACTTCAGTAAATTGTTTTATCTTCTGGCTAATACCTTTACCTCAGTAAATTGTTTTAGCTTCTGGGTAATACTTTTACCTCAGTAAATTGTGTTTTAGATTCTGGTTATTACTTTCATCTCAGTTAATTGTGTTTTAGTTTCTTGCTTATACTTTTACCTCAGTAAATTGCTTTTTAGCTTCTGGCTAATACTTTTATCTCAAAAAAATTTCTTTAAATGTAAATAAATGTACCTTAGTAAATTCTCTTTTAGCTTATGGTTAATAATTTTACTTCAGTTGCTGATTACAGAAGTGTTTGACCATGGTCAGTGGTGTACTTGAATAACCAGAGTTTTCCTTGGAGTGGAAATAAATTTTATTTTGGTTTCTAAATTTGATATTCTGTTATTATACTAATATGAATTTTGTTTTTAAAAAAAAGCAAACAAACAACCAAAAACAAAAACACAAGTATGTTTGCTTTTAGTGAGCCTTATTTTTGATCTCTTTACACTTTGTTTGTTTTAAATAAATGTCAATGCACCGCACATCATGTTGCTGCATACGTTACATCAAAGTCAAATGCCTTAACGCATCATGGCATTTTCATTTTGATTGTGATGTACCATTTATCACTTGATAATTAAGATAAATTGCCTATGTGGATATCACGACAGTGAAACATTACAAAAAGCTATACATCTCCATGAGTTACACTGATTGCTTCAGGCTGAATCATTCTGATTTTTCATCAGATCTTCTTGCGGGGAACATTTTCTGTTTAAGAGGTAGACATTTTATTTTATTTATTTATTTATTTTTTGTAAACTGTTTTTTTAGGGGTCTTTAAACCCAGAGAGAATGACAACGAGTCATTATGCATTTGCCAAAAGAGCAATGACAGATATGGGCATTCTTTTTGCACATTTATTCATTTGGTTGCATTACAAATTGGTGAAGGAAGTTCCTTTGCATCTCCTAAGATTACTAAGGTATATTATAATAGAGCATAGTAAAAAAAAGGTAAGACTGATTCAGTTATCATCCAGTTTAAAATATTCTTGTCTTTTAATGTCATTCCCAATTTCGGCATGTCTCCTAAATTTGGTTATTGAATTGTGGCTTATGTGGGCCTATATGTAATGTCTAATTTTTGGACTTAGTAAGTTAGCAAATATGCTGCATAGTCTCAACTGTAGAAGAGCTGACCTTTCATCATAAAAATGTCATTTTTATCTGGTTCTTTCACACTACACCGTAGCTGTAGATCAACAAAGTATGTTCCCCATTGTTAAAACGATGAATGCAGTCTCAGAGTAAACACCTCCACTACATTGTTGACCACATTGTCCTATCCTTCATCGAATCTGGGGAAAAAACTTGTCTCGTAAGCCAGTATAATCACACTGCAGTCAATTTGTTCTCTATCCCGAACTGCATGCCGTGGCCCTCCTATTGATTTATGTCCCTCTCCATGCACAAGGCTGTCATGTCCCCATGTCAGTCAGTGCTAGCCTCAGGGGCAGCATAGGGACTCTGGTGATTTAGCAACCTGTCATTACTTTCAGGAGTGTGACGTTGCAAACTCAGACTGTTCACTCAGCCTGGCCCACAGCAACCCTGCTTTTATGAATTTTAATACAATCTTTCTAATGGTGGGGGTTGCCTCTAGCTGAATGAAATGCACAATGATGGATGGTCAGGCTGTGTCCTCATCTTGCTTCTTATCAGGATGCTGTTGTGGTATAAACAGAATACAGAAATAGTTTAATGCTTTAGCATTTCAGGCAGGATGGATGAAGATAAGGGGTCTACCAGCAGTGATCACACTTTGCTGTGTTTGCAGAGCTTTGGAGAAAAGCTGTTTGGATTTCAGGACATCCTGCTGCAGTTGTATTTTATAGGAAGGCATTATAAGATTCTGTTAAATTCACACTTGGGAGCTACATATAATAGGCTACTATTCACCATGACTGATACTTTGGGAATCTGTTGAAAAATGTGCTGCATGGATTTTCACACATTAACATTAAATCTCTCGCTTTCTGATGCAGTGGAAAAATTTGGGTTTATCATTTGTTGTCCTGTTTTGTGCAAAACAGGGCTATTTGCAGCTTGAATGTGAACCCTTTCTTTTTGTCAGCTTGACTTTTTTCTGACATTTGTTGCCTGAAATTAAAAACCATCCTGTGCTCTGAGTCAACTAAGCTGCTTATAAACGAATAACAGAACCTCTGACATTTAACACAGCATTGACATACAGCAGCATGGAGTTCTAAATGAGGCAGCTGGAGAGTTCTGTTTTTTCTTCTTTTTCAGAGAAGGTGAAATGAGTTGTGCTCCACTTGTCTATGCATCTGGGCAATATCCTGTTTATTAGTTCAATAAAAACTTGCCTTGCCAACACCTTCTAGGTACAGCCTGGGTGATATGAATATTTAATGTGCCATGGGCTTTGTGATTCTGCTGAGAGCAGCTGGAAATTTTAACATAAGCAATATCATTAAGATTTCTTTATTTATGTGGTGCATTTTCTTCAGTGGCAATCCACTTATCCAAGAGGCATCCAGAGTGCCAATTTATTGTAATAAATTTGTTTGCTTTGCTTTTAGAGGGCTGTCAATGTAGTTACATCAGGACAGGCATGACATTCCCGTCAGTAATTAGGAAGGGGGATAGTTGGGTGTTGGATGTTTTATATAATTCTTACAGGTTTACTATGTCCTAACGTTGGTATTGATGAGTTGGCTGATGTACTGTAGTGTTTTCGGTAAAGGACAGCTATAAACCAGTCACCATGCTGCTGGGTTGCAGTGTTGGTGAATAAAATAATAACTTATTCTATTTAATTCGTCTGCAACCCATGGAGGCTACATTCATCCAGGAGGAAGCTGGAAAAGTGATCTACTGCAGGAATGAATCAAAATAATAAAATTCTGAATTTCTTCAATGAGCTTTTGAGGAACTCAATCGCTCATAGCCTACAGCACTGTGGCTTCCAAATCCAAGCTTTCTCTTATCAGTTCTCCTTAAGGAGAAGCAAAACTGCCCTTTTAGAGCAAACGTGTCGTGTTTATGATCCTGCAATATATGGCAGCGCAGTGAAACGTGGGATGCCTCTTAACTACCGTCATTCTGCAAAAAGGGTGTGGAGATGTGCCATCAAAATGAGACTTCGATTCACGGGGACAGAGATGCTGAGGAAAAAAATCTTCCTTTTGTGGCTGCTGTGTGTGTTTGCAGGTTTGCCCAGATCATTTGGCAAAAAATGTAGTAAAACAAATCTTTCTGGGCAATGAGTCACCACGGTCTTACAGTTAATGAGTAATTGGAGGAGGTGGGGACTAAACCGCATAGGCAACAAGGACACTAGCGCTCCCCAGCACTGCATCATACACGGCAAGGAATGTCAAGAAAAGACAAATTATTCTAAGCAGTGCATTAGCCAGCGAACAGAGTGTGCAAATAGTGTAAGGCTAAAAAGCCTTACAATGCACTTAAACATACATGAAATTAGTACTAAAACATGCCTATACTGATGCAAATGTTATATTTCAAAGTAATCCGCATATCATATGCCATAAAAGGGAGCTATAATAAATTTTTTACATTATGTTTTTTTTAATGTTAGAAAATATTAACTACCTACTAAGGTATTTTTCCTAGTAGTGTATCTTTCTTTTTAAATGGAAAATTTACAGCTTAAAAGTACTGCACTTCCATGCAAACGGGTATATGGTACTTTCCAGTAATCTACTTATTTTACACCCTGAGATGCTCTTCTGCTTTGGACAGATGGCTGAAATAGAGAGTTGGATTTCTTTTTTTCTGTTCAGCAAGCCTGTGTGTGATTATATCAAAAATCTGGGAGAAGTTGACAGCCATTATGAGATGTGTCACTCTGGATTTTATGTACAGAAAGAAGATGTGATTTTTGATTTCATTTATTTCGCTGCAGACACGAGTTAGGTTGAAGGACTTGTGTCTGTCTGGCAAAGACTATTTTTAATTACTTTAATGCCCCAAAAAAAGAGCACCTTGGCAGTCATACTTTATACAATAGACATGGATGTCATGACTCATCTAAACAATATTGGCTTGCTTGTTTACAGCATAGTACAGGTTTCAATGAAATTCGGTTCCACTCACAGTCTAATCTTATTAATGCTTGTACGAGCAACTATTCAGGTCCAATGAGAAGGGTCACTACAACATTGAATTATTTTCCCTAACCTTGATACTTTCCTCTCAGTGGAATCTATTTTAGCTCAACTGGTTTTAAAGTATCCTACCTCTGCTGCCCAAAGACTGTCACCTTGGAAAAAGTATTTTTTTGATTATTCATTAGGTAAATGGTGTTTTGTTTGACTTTTGTTTGTCTTAAGCACCGGTAAGTTATGGACTATAAATATCCACAGCTGTGTTATTTAGTGATTATTATGATTACTTGGCTGATATTAAAGCTGACATGACTGATATATTCTTTTTGCATTTTTTTTTACAGGTCCACCTGTGAATGTAACATGCAACATTTTTATTAACAGTTTTGGATCCATTGCTGAAACAACAATGGTGAGCCAAAAGATTATTTTCACATAATGAATATCAAAATGAACAGATTAGATATTTTTACATGTAATCAACTATAATATTTACGTTTGATGGCTGAGAACAGAGTGTAAAATGTCTGTCAAATAAAAGAAAAAAAAAAGTTAATTACAATGATACCTTGAAATCGATTGAATTACTGAATGAAATTCAGTACAATTCAGTACAATACAATTAAAAGAAAAAACATAGTATATTAAAAAATAAGTAAGAAAAAGTAAGGAAATACAATACAATCTTGTTTTTCCTTTCAGAAACATTTTCTATTTGCTTTTCATCATTTTTACATTATTTTTATTGTTTACATTTAATTTATATCAACTGGGAAAAAATGTACAGTAGATTTATGCTTTTGATTTGGAGGGATTTCAGGAAGTGATTGCAGAAACCTTGCTTTATCGTGTGAATAAGATTTTGTTGTGTATACAGAACTTACTAATGTAATTGAATTCTTTCATGTGCATCTATAAAAATCTTTAAATGATTATCCTTTAAATTACATGTCAAGTATAATGCTGATTAAAGGCAGGTAGAAAGACTTACAAATTGTTTAAAATATATTACGAATGTTAAACAAAAGAGTGCAGCCTTGTGTGTTCTATTCATAGCTCAGTACAACTTGCCTTATTTGATGTGCCAAATAACTTGGACTAATCCCACCCCACACACACATCAACCCCACCCCCCACCCCTCACCCATTTATATATTAAATCCCCTTCCAAACTCTGTTTGACTGAGGGCACTTAGTTAGTAACCTAATAACCCAGTGTACGTTAAGTCGCTCTGGATAAGTGCTAAATGTAAATGAAATGTAAATGTGCCAACATTGAAACTATACATTATGACCTACAGGTGATAAGAATATACACTGTCTGGTCCCTTTTCTTTATAGTTATTTTTACATTAGGGACCTGAGAGTATTTGAGCCCAAATTTTGTTAATTTTGATCCGAGAGAACACAAACATTGTATGCTAAGGAACTGTGCCTGTCTTTTGGAAAAGGTGGTCTCAAGCATGGTATGGGCATCAAGAATCAGATATGAAAGCCGATCATACCTGAACATGGAAGCAGACCTCTGTTTAGACTGCAATGTAGAAAGGAGCAATCGTCTCTGGGTCCAGAACAAAACAGCCGTGTCTAGTGTGAAAGCGCCTTTCAGCTTTGATTACAGTATACAAATGGTTGGCCAGTTTATGTGTGAAAATGATTATTCATGCCCCCAGATCCACTCTTTGAAATATGCCTGTGCCATGAGGGAAGATAAACTCCACTGATGCGATCACCCGGTCTTTCAGTACATTCAGGTTGTCGGCTGACTTTATTTAATTGCCACATAGCATTGCTTGGCCTAGACCTGACCGGTTGAAGCAGCCCCAGATCCTAACTTCCTCCAGAGGCTTGTACAGTAGGCACTTTGCATGATGGGTACATCGCTTCATGCACTTCCCTTCTTACCCTGACACACGCATCACACTGGAATAAGGTCAGTCTGGACTCATCAGACCACATGACCTTTTTCCATTGCTCCGAAGTCCAATCTTTATGCTCTCTAACAAATTGTAGCCTTTTTTTCTGATTTGCCTCACTATCAACTGCTTTCCTTATGGCCACAAAGCTGTTTAGTATTTATCCTGTTAGTCATGTGTAATTAAACATAGCCATGGTTTTTACTTTTGATTTTTTTTTTCCATGCAACCTCACCAAGTGGTTAAGTAATCTCTATTCATGATTTTTTTTACCACATCTCTTCCACAAAGTTGACGGTTCAACAATATCCTTCCAGGTTTTGATAATGTGTTGATTGATTCTTACCTCAGTTCCAGTAGTTGTAAATCTCTTTAGTTTTTTCCTTTGCTTGATGCATCTAAGTAATATGACCGTTCAGAAATGAGTTTTTGGCCAGGCAGTGTATATGTGTATGAAAAAATTTTAGGAAAATCTCCTACAAATTCAATTTCACAATTTAAGATATTCTGTGCAAAATGTGGCACCCTGGTCCTGCTTGGACACCGTGGTTGGTGCTGAGACACTCCTGCAGTTAACAATTCACACCCTTTCACAAGCACTTTAAAGCCCTCTCAAATGCCTCCAGCAGAGCCACACAAGTACTTTCAATGCCAAGCCTTGAATGAGCCGAGCTTTATTGCTCAGCCACTGCTGAACTGACCAAAAATTGCTGCAGCCCACAGGAGTAGCTTGTGCAAAACAAATGCGGTATTTTCCACTCCTTTTCCCCTCTATAGCCAGAGAAATTGATCTAAGGCACTGACACTGACGAGCTGGAGAAGCAAGGTGCTTTGAATGACAATGACATCTTATTGGCCTGTTGAGGATCATGCTTTTTGCTGTAATGATCAGACAGTACCTGATCCACTACTGGGACCATCAACTCTCCCTGGACTGCTGATAGCCACATTATTTACACTATTTAGGATGTCTGAGGCTTAGGGAGGGGTTGACTGGCCATTTAATTAGCTTGCATACTCTTCATTTTCTCAAGTAGAAGAGAGAGCAAAAGAGAGAAAGAGAGAGAGTGGAGAGAGAGAGAGAGAGAGAGAGAGAGAAAGCAAATAATTCCAAAAACGTGCCCATTTCTTAGTGGCAGTCATCAAAGTAGAGTCATGAAAACAGCCAAACTTTTTCTAATCTGTCACCGTCAGAAAGGGATCTTAGCCTTGAGCTTGAATCACATTATGTGTCTGCTGTTGTCATAAATCAGTCTCCTTAGCCTGGAGAAATCATAACGGGAAATATGAGGCCTTTTTCCCCTCTTTACTTTATGCTGATGAATGCGTGCCCACTCCATGCTTTGTTTGCTAGATCATTCTGTTGGGGGGGGAAAAAGGGTCCGCTTTGTTTCAGGCTTTCATTCTCTGTCCGAATTTCGTCTGCGATAATCGACAGACAAATTGATAGACTTTGGTAGTCTTGAGAATGATTTACAATTAACTATAAAATGAGTGATTTCCTAGCATGTCCATATAACCGTACAAACCATGAAGTGGTTTGATCAGAAAACCTGATAAATCACCCCAGGTGAGAATGTTGTAGGAACGTGTGCACTTCTAGCTTGATGTGGTTGCATTGTTATTTTGCAGTGCCCATGCACAGCTTATTATCAAGGAGTTGATTATTTCACAGTTGTCATGTTTTACTAATTATGAAGGGAAAATATTGACATGGAACAAAGGTGAGGTTTGCATTTTCTTATGCTGATTGCTTTTAAGGAGACACAAATCTAATAACCTTGAAACAGATGATCTGACATGATCGAAATATTTCGAAATATCATTGCATTAGGATAATTGCTGCATAATGTGGCTGATTGCTATTGCAAAGGTCACCTAGAATATTTTCCCCAACATTTGTAAGTCATCCTACTGTACATTACTGCCCAGGAAGGACACAACTGCATGCAGTTGTGGTTGAAGTGTGTCTAGCGCCCTTGATGAACACTCCTTCAGCACCCCCTGAAAACAAATTGAAAATCCCCATCTCTTACACTTGCGTGAGAGGCCTTCCTAATGCATTACACTGCCTTGCTCAAAACCTAGACTTAGGAGGCCAGCGCGGTTTATTGACCAACATGACATGAACTACATGACGTGCAAAAGAGTGATAGCAGGCAAATATTATTCATATATTATTGATATATATAATATCATTCTGAATTTTTATTTCCTTTTTTTCCCATGCACTCTGGGCACCCCCAGCAAGATTCTTCCCAGGGCACCTGCCCATGTCGCCCATGTTTAAATCTGGAACTGACTGCATGTCGTTTTGAGAGCATGACATTGATGACAAACTTTTCATATAATTTAACTATGCTTTTATTGGGATAAATATTGGGATAAATATAACCCAGTGAATTTTTCCAGAACTAAGCAATTACACTAGTTACTGAGAAAGAACATGTAGAGCTTAATATTAAAGTGTTTTTTTTTTTGTGCTTATGCCCACCATAATGCGATTGTAGGATGGCAAAGTGTTATTTTTTTGTGTAGTTGGGAACCAATGTCCAATATTGAATAGGCAAATGTAAACATGCAGAAACTCTCAGACCTTTTTAAATATGTGGCCTAAAAAAAGTTATAAACATATCTAAATCACTTCAATTACATAACAATATACATGTATAATGGCTTAAAAATCATGAATTGAAACATTCTTTAAGGAAGCAAAAATAGGTTTTAGGGAACCAAAAATAAATATTTTGAAGTTGCTGTAATGAATGTATTCTGGTCTTTAATTATAAGAATACATTCGTGACAAGAACTTACAGTATTAATTTGTAAATGTAATTTTATTTAGACATTCTGTTTTCTGCAAGTCCTACCACAGTCATACAAAATGAGAATAAATACAATGGTCACCATTGGTCTCCACAGTCCCTAGTTGGACTACAGAGATTCCTGTATGGATGAATGAATGGATAGATTTTACAAATACAGTACTGTATTCCCAACCATCTTTTCGAGTCAAAATAATGTTGTGAATAAAAAGCTAAATAAACAACTAACATGAGTAAGACTTTTAACACTACAGTTTAATTCTGAATCCTAAAGACTCATAACTGCAACAATATGGTAATTTTCATTTCTTAAAAACGAAACATAACGTTGTCTCGTTCTTGATGGTGTTTCATAGGTAAGTAAAATTCCTGTGTACGCTCTCACCTCTGGTCTGCTGACATAGCCGCTGTTGTCTTACAGGATTACAGAGTGAACATTTTCCTGAGACAGCAGTGGAATGACCCCCGACTGGCTTACAGTGAATACCCTGACGACTCCCTCGACCTCGACCCCTCCATGTTGGACTCCATTTGGAAGCCAGATTTGTTCTTTGCCAATGAAAAGGGTGCCAATTTCCACGAGGTTACCACTGACAACAAGCTGCTGAGGATCTCTAAAAATGGGAATGTTTTGTATAGCATAAGGTGACAGGCCCTAAATGATCAAGCTCTAATTTTACTGCTGGTATCCATTCAGAATTTAGAGTTTATGCTTGTCTAATATGCTAATTTAGCTATTTAGGCTGATGAGTTGCATATTTGTAGTATAATATTTTTCATTTGTTATGACAAGGCTTTGACCGCAAGATAATACACAATTTTAAAACAGGCAATGGTTGTTCAAGCACATACTTTAATTCTGGGAGTATTGAAATTGCTAAGACATTTGTGTTTTCATATTAGAGACATTGAAAACAATTATATTTTCATTAAGAATTACAAAGATACATTTATACAAAGCTACTTAAAGCTATATTTAATCCACTGATGGTGTATGAGGTAGCATCTTGTGACTATTGTCATACTCCAAAGCTATGGATAGACCTCTCTTATGTACAGTACATGCTATGTGAGTATGAATTATTTTATGATATCACACCCATTATTTGAAATGAGCACTGTAGTGTGCACTAGCCATAGTTTGGCAGTTGGCAATAAGAGTTTTATTGAGTTGCTTCACATAACTGTTTTTATAAATGCTTTGTTTGCCAGATTGTTGGATGTTTTCTCTCTCAAGCATGTCTAACATGCACAGTTAAATGTCATAGCAATTGTATTCCCTCTTTATTCCATGCACTATTTACTGATGAGTCTGCTGTTCTTAGCTGGGATTCCTGGTAATACACAATTCTTTTTTAGCATGGGTATTCCCTTAACAGCAACACCAAATAAAAAAAAAGCCTGCATTTCTGGACTTGGGTCAGATTGTCTCCATTGTCTACATTCTGCTCGCTAGGTAGCCCGTGCCAACCATAATATAGACAATGTCCAAAGCTCTTGAAACACAAAAATGGGCATCAGCTATGTGCCCACTACCTTAGCATTGCCCATCTTAAAGAAGCTGTGTCTGACTCAGACACCTCCTGGTTTGGGTGCATGGTATTACACATATGCTTG
This sequence comes from Clarias laeviceps, assembly GCA_030014305.1. NCBI lineage: Eukaryota > Metazoa > Chordata > Actinopteri > Siluriformes > Clariidae > Clarias > Clarias laeviceps. Next base: position 22,143,790 of record JAQMYJ010000002.1, on the reverse strand, counting down.
GTTGGCTGAATTTTGCCCAGGATTCTTAGTGTAAACACTCTATTGTTTGAAAATGCCCAGACCCAATTACACATGATAAGTGCTGGAAGATGAGATGCTCTTTCGACGGCTTGGCAGCAGACATGATTCAGCTGAAATGATTGCCTCTAGAACTAAATCCGAGTGTAACTCGGAGCCCTGTAATCTTTAGGATAGCTCATCATATACAAAGCCTTCACTATGTTCAACTTCACTTGCCTCTCACTTACTGTAAGGCAAGCCTCAGAGAACATCTGTGTTCTTGGTAAAATAAATAATACTAATAATACAAAATAATGTGTATACAGTGGGGGAAATAAGTATTTGATCCCCTACAGATTTTCTAAGTTTGCCCACTTACAAAGAAATGAAGG
>JAQMYJ010000002.1:22128403-22138431 GCA_030014305.1 Clarias laeviceps | reverse complement strand
TCCCTCATTGAAATGCAACTTAATTCATAACATTTGTATCATGTGCTGTTTCTGGATTTTTGGTTGATATTCTGTCTTAATCCTTTATATGATAAAAATTATAGACCCTTCATTTCTTTGTAAGTGGGCAAACTTAGAATATCTGTAGGGAATCAAATACTTATTTCCCCCTCTGTATATATATATTTTCATTCCCCAAACAAACGGGTCTAGTTCATTAGTCCATTAGTTAAGAGAAAGAAATATGAGACGGCAACATCTGCCTGATGTCTGTGAAGACCTAAGCTATGCCACTCTGTTAGTTTCATCTATCACATAATGAAAGAGATCAGAGTAAGCTTGATCAGAGTAAGATCTCTCTCTTGCTCCTTTTCTCAGTCTCCGTCTTTTCTTTCGCTGACTTGCTCCTCGCATGTGGTTGAGGACCAGATTGCTGCAATATGCTCTCTCAGTGTCTCCTTTTCACCTCTCCATTTTAGCTTGGCGGCAAAACACCAGTGCAAACCCTGAGGGCGCCTCCCTCCTACCTACGTCTTCACCTCCCATTTTCACCCCTCACCTGTGTCCTCTCATCCTGCCAATGGTAATGCATTTTTCAAGGGCAAATGTTTCCGTAGCTCACGTGGAATCTTCATCCTCCAGGCTGTATCGGCTGGTCTCGGATTCTACATTTGTTACCTATTTTCATGTGTCTTCATTCTGATTTATTAGCTGCGGACTTGATTGATTCGCTGACCACAGACTTCTTCAGTTTCTGGTGTCTGTATAGTGTCCCGTCTCCTATGGGTCTTTGTGACTAAGACAGATCTTAAATATAATGTTCATCACAATGTAGTAGAAAAATGAATCAGGATGCATCAGTCTAATGACACTGGACTGATAGTAGCCTGAAATGCTGAACTGGTATTGGATTGGATTTGACACATTTTCACTTCATTGTTGTCTTAATACATGCTACAGTATGAAAGTGTGTAGCAATATCAATATCAACCACGCTGTTTTTGTTTTAATTTATAAAGGGATTTTGATAGAAAATATTTCAACAAAACAGTTATGCTACCTTAACCCGGGGCGATCAAATCATTTCTGTTACTATAAAGGCCTGGAATTGCCTTGTTTGAGAAACATATCCTCAGTGGGAGCCCATACAGTGTGTCGAATTATTCGCAGAATTACTTTAAATGCCGGCATTTCCACTGTGCCGAAACGTAGCATACCTTGAGCTAAGAAGTATTTTATAGAGCCAGTTAATGTGTTCCACCTTGTTCTGCCTGTACTGTATGTGGTGCATCTGTAACTTGCTCGGAAACAGTAATTTGACACATCTCTCTGCTTGTTGAGGCTCTGCCGGTTGTCTCTGGGAGAAGATGTTGTGGGTGATTATGTTTTAAGTGGTGTCTCAGCTTCAATGTGTTCCCATATTGCACTGTCACTTTTTTAACAACATGCACAGCGCAACTGCAGTGTGCTATTTCTGCTTGACACACATCGCCCCCACTCCACCAGCACAACCTCTGTTGGCACATGGAACAGGTGCATTTATAGCCCATAAACTTCACGATTTAGCTACAAGGAACGGATTAGGAATATTAAGCCTGGTGGGATGTACAGTATAAGGAGAGTATAATCCTGTTGCTTAGCAGCTATCGGTTGTGCGAAAGAAATTAATAAATCAGCTTTTTTTTTTTTTTCTACCTGCTTAAAAGTTATGAAAGTTTGTTCGATCACCATGAGTGCACCTTGGCCTAGTGGTAACAGGGACAACACACACTAAGCACTCGATCTTGCACACTCATTCAAACATAAGTTGAATGTTTGATACATTCATACATTGTTGAACAATACTGAAGACATCCAAACTATGACATCACACATATGGAATTATTTGGTAAATAGAAAAGTGACTCATGGTAGACGTTTCATTAAAAACAAATTGTGGGGCAGTGGTAAAGTGCTCGCCCTATCATCCAGAGATTGCGAGTTTGATTGATGGATGATGCTGTAATCAGCTGTCTCGCAGCCGGAGGCCTAGAGAGAGCTGATTGGCCGAGCTCTCTAGGAGGGGAGGGATGAGAGGTACTTGTGCTCCGACATTAATCGCGGCTCTACAGCCAGTCGGTTCGGAGGAAACACGTGATAGACTTCTGCCCTCCCGACTGAGGGGTAGTAGTAGCTTAATGCGGGAGAAATTGGACATGATTACATTAGGGAGAAAATCGGGGAAAAATCCCAAAAAATAGTAAAAGACTGTTGGAAATTCATTTCAGTTGACAAAGCTGATGCAAAGCTGTCATCAGAAGTTCAAATATTAAACCTTTTGCTTTGCTCTTTTTTTGGCTTATCACATAATTCCATGTGTTATTTCATAGTTCTGATGCCTTTTGTCTGGTAAGTATTCCCAAATAAATTGTATGCAGAATGTACTTGTATTTTTAACATTTTTTAAACCTATTCTAAAACCAGTGGCGGCCAGTCAATAAGGGGCGCTGGGGCGCCGCCCCCTTAAAGTTAGGCAGAGAAGAATGCTACTTTAACATGTAATTATTTAGCATAATAATTATTTATTTTAATAATGAAATAAAGGCATTTATTCACAATAGTCCACTGTATTTCTTAATATAATTTATTTACAATAAAAAAAAAATCTGAACTGTATTACGTTCATTTGTGTTCGTGTACGTGGGGCGCCGGACAAACGAGTGTCTCTGTAGGCAAGTAAATTTTTGAAAAGCATGTGATTTGAGGCTGAGCTCTAATTGGATTTTTCCAAATCATCCTTCAGGTGCAGCACTGTGCGCCCCGAACCCTCCCTCTTTTGTTCTTAGCGAATCAATATTGTTTTTAAATATTTGGGCTCATGTGATTGGACATTTCTCAACAAGTCTTATTAACGGTCAGCAGACTGTTAGTTAATGTATTGAATAGTGATTGACGTGGAAGCCAACTAAATATGAGAGAAAATTCTGTAATTTCTTTGCTAAAAAACCCTTTGCAAGGCGATCTGACGAAGAAAGAAAAAAAGTTAAAGAGCTTGGACCAGATCGACCTGATCTTCTAATTATGCAGCCAAGCTTACACTCGGTGCTTTTCCAGCACTTCTTATGGCAAGTGGAGCTGGCCGACTGGATGCGATGGGAGTCATGCCTTTATTTTATACTAGTAATAATGATGCTTAAAAGTTAATAATGAAGCTTAAAAGCCTGATAAATGGCGATTATTAAAAGTTTCATTTTAATTTAGTTTGCGCCGCCCAAAAAGAAATTTGCACCAGCCGCCACCGTCTAAAACCACAGGTGATTTCATTTGTTGTTGTTTTTCTTTTTATAAAGTTTAAAGAATTGGTAAGAAATTTGTTTCAAAAATATGCAGAACTGGAAAAATTCTGCTGAATAATATTGCCAGATAAAATGTACGTCACGTGGGAATAATCTTCATTCACTGATATCAAAAATAGGGCATTCAGTTGACACTGAATATGAATGAAGCTTAATTAATTCACATATATTAAGATAAAATTGAGAGGGAAATGTGTCTCAGTAATGATAAGCGTATTTGTATGGTGTGTGTGTTACAGGGAAGTTCACATGCATCGAGGCCCGCTTCCATCTGGAGAGGCAGATGGGCTACTACCTGATTCAGATGTACATCCCCAGTCTGCTAATCGTCATCCTGTCCTGGGTGTCCTTTTGGATCAACATGGATGCTGCTCCTGCTCGTGTGGGTCTGGGCATCACCACAGTGCTCACCATGACAACGCAGAGCTCAGGCTCTAGAGCTTCTCTGCCAAAGGTCAGTCAAAGTAAACTGCAGTAGAACTCCACTAGTTTGACCTCTCACTCCTCTCACTCCTCTCTCTCTCCATCACTCTCTCAGTTAAAGTCTAAGGCGCCATGTGTTTTATGGTACAAACATTGTTATAGATTTTCACTATTTATGATGTCATTATTGCATCAGTACAAAAACCTCTGATTTTTAAATAGCAGTATTCCAAAATAAAATTAAAAGATACAGAAAAAAAAGCAGCATATTATGTAAGCGATCGCTTTTTAGACAAAAAGATGGCTGGATTTTGCAAGCAAAAGAGAAGCAAGTGCAACAGTCTTGAACTATGGGTGGTTATGCAGGATGCTTAGTAAAACTTTAGTTAATTTCCATAATTTCCGTTGTCACACCAAATACTGACTTTGTTCATTAATTACTGTTTTGTTGTTGTTGTTTGTTTGTTTTTAGTTTTGTTTGTGTTTAAGACAGCCTTCCTCTATAGCATATATTCGTATGCGCCCAAGATGTCGGCTTGGTTCTGTATTTTACAATTTATTATAATTTTTTTAAATAAAGAAATGCATTCATGAGCATATTCTAAAGTTAGTGTTAAAACATCAACAGTTCAGGACACTTGCTGAGTCTTTGGTTAGACTGCTTCAAATTGTGAAGACTTTTTTGGTTATTAGAGAGACCTTATTGCTTTTCATGATAAACGCTTACTAAACAGACCTGGAAGAGTGAATAAAATTTTCTTTCTCTTATGATAGCAGAACAGAATACAAGATGCAGAATCTGACATAATTATGAGCAGTACATCTATCAAAACCTGAGCCTCCTCTTAACAGCATGTAAAATTATAAATAACAGTTTATATATTATTGTGACTTTCAGCTACTGAGCATAATCAATATCAAATATGCATGAAACAATTTAGCAACAGCAAAGCCAATAAATCAGTCTACAATAAAGCTTATTTGTATGCTATCGATTTCTAAGGAATTTAGCTCTCTTTCTTTCTTTCTCTCTCTTACTCTTTCTCTTTCGCCGTATTTGGAGAGAAAAATATGACTCTACATGATTTCCTCATCCTGTATACAGAGCTTTTTAAAGTGTTCTTCACATACGATCTTGATGCAATTCTAATCATTGTAACAGCAGAGCCACATCTGCATGCACGCTGAACACGCCGTGCACTCTGCAGCATGGAAACGCTCCCTTGGGGATGGTCATGTATAGAAATTCAACAATTTAACCCAGCTAAATCTATCACACATACTTTCACTTCATCAGGATTCTGCCCTTGCTTTCTGGCTTCTTTGACAACCTTGACCCAAGCAGTGATGCCCATTAATAATTAAATTTCAGCTGAAAAATTATACTGAATGATATTTTACTGGCTTATTAAAGAAGTAATGCTGGCCCCCACTTGTTTTATTATTTTTTTTACAAGATATTTTCTAATCACAATTAACTCATTTGAATATACTACACGAACACAATATTGTTTTATTAAAATCATAGATTTTTTTTTTAATTAAAAATAATAATAATTAATAATAATAAACTCCCAGGGCCCTTCACACCAAAAAGACTTTTTCCTATTTCCTAAGATAAGAGGTTCTTTGTGACTTGCTGATTATAAATATAAAGCACCACATATCAATAAGACATATTATAAAATGAGCCCCTAGCTGGTATCACAATTATGCACAGGATTTTTTTAAAACAGGACAATAGAATCCTTAGGCTGCATTGTCTGTTCAAACCTGTATTTATTTGTATTATTGTCTTCCACGTCAGCTGTTTCGCACGTGTACCTAGCTGGCACCACTATTATGCAGAGTAGCTCTTTTGACAGGAGATGGTAATTAGAGATCAAAGCAGTCCTGTTAAAACTGCTAAATGATGATATTTCTATAATGAAATACTTCAGGAGAGGTATCCCTGCCAGTTTGATGCATTCATTGGTTATAAATGTATTATATTATATTATATTATATTATATATTTTCAAAACTTTTTTTTTTTCATTATTGTCTATGTGAATCCATTAAATTCAATTTTATTTATATAGCGCTTTTAACAATTGTCATTGTCGCAAAGCAGCTTTACACAATTCATAACAATTATTTAAGTTTGTATGGAATGTTTTTTTAATACCTTATAATTAAGCCTCTGGCAAATTGCTTTAACAAGTCAGTTCTGATTTGCAGCACATTACATGATGCTTTTTCTTTGTGTGTGTGGTGTGTGTGTGTGTTTGCAACACATGGAAAATACAGTTGTATGGTTTGATGTGAACGTTCCCATGCCTCTATGTCCATAAAACAACCACTGTCATTGCGCTTCCTGACTCCTTATGTTCGAATCGTCCAGACGAATATACATGCAAATAGCTTGCATCTCCTGGAGCCCATTTATTTAAAAGTACAATGCAAATGTATTTCCTATCGCTTGTCTGTCCCCGAATCTCTCTATGACTCATTTAGTTTTTTTTCTTTTTGTGACGTGGCTCAGGGTACCTCGCCTAAAGCTTAAGTATACACTCTTAGCTCATAATAAACAGAGAACTTCTCTCCAGTAAGTGTATCAAAGTGCGGAGGACACAACAAGCAATAATTCTTCTTTTAATTTATCTTAAAACTTAACAATTCAGACACTCTTAAACCTAACAACAGTGGTTGCCAACAAAGTTAAGCAGCCAAAACATAGTATTGGTGCTAAAAAGTGTCTCACTTAGGTAATCAGATAGATACAGGATAACACCATTTTATACCTAATGCTTCTCATCTCCCGATCCATGCTTCATAAATATGCATACGCATTTATATTTTTATATTGCATTTGCATTCTAGATTAAAAGAAACACAGTTGATAAATAAAATTTTATGCTCTTTTATGTAGTGTTCATAACTTTTTTGAATGATTGAAAATGAAAATTTTCAATGATTTTAATTGTCATTCAGATGAAACTTAGATTTTGCATGATGCTAAAAAAGTTTATTATATATAATGCAAAATTGTTAAGATATTGCAATATGAATTTGACATGGTTACGGACACTACAGATTTTTTTGCTTAAAAAAAAATAGTAAAAACATCTCTCATGCAAAGCATTGATGTGGCCCTGAAATTTTAATTGTATGTTAATAATTATTGGGCAGATTACAAACAGCAATTTGAACTGAATAAATTATAGTTTTCTATGTTTTGTGGCCAGATAACATAAGGTGTGTGTCTAATCTGGAGCATTTAAACAAAAAACACTGTTGTCAGTAATTTGGGGAAAAATCCTTAATTTTGCACAGAATGCTTTAAATTAAGTAATTTGTTTTATAGATCCTATACTTCTAGAAGCTAACACCAATTTTAGTATTAGTACTCAAAGAAATATAAATCATTTGCATTTTAAATGATTATTGTTTAAATTTATTATTATTTAATTTTTTTAGGGAAGCAAGATCGTTCACTTCCATGTTGTGAACATGTAAAAAACTTCTAACTTCTAAAAAGTCAGCACCAATTCTGTGTTTTGACCAAAGACAACATATCCCAAGTATTGTACAGTAGATCTTCCTGTGCACAAAACATGTGAGCCTATCTGATGAATGTGGCAAATTATGTGGCAGGACGTATACTTTTTGAAGCCGGGGTGTCCACCGGGGTGTCCACCTCCGCACAAAAATGCCTAGTACGTGCGACTTCTGTGGCAAATATCTGTACACGATCTTCAAGAAGGAATCAAGCAGTCATGGATTGAGCTCGTGACACAAGAGCACTGCAAGATGCATGTCTTTTTAATGCAGATTCAGAAGATTTTGAAGAATAAAGAACTTAATACTAAATATTGATTGTTGTATAGCAATATGTATCAAATAATTCTTATTATCCTGGTTGCCATTATAAAGAAAAATAAGATTGCTATTTTAACATTAAATTTCACCTTTGTCTGGATACTTTATCCACCTTATAATTTAATGCCTTATAATTTAACCTTGTTGTCTTTTATAAAGCTTTCCATTTTGGGTGGCAAAAAAGAGAATCGTTTTTATCACATTCCTGCTTTTACCTCCTCAGAGGGATTGTGGAATAAAATTGTCAAAGAGCAAACGCCTTAGTTGTAAAACTGTGTCTAAGGAAATGACTCAAGATGCCGCTTCACTGACATGCTCACTGTACTGTGGCTCATTGCTAACACAGTCTACATCTATGTCTCTGCTACAGGTTTCCTATGTGAAGGCCATTGACATCTGGATGGCTGTGTGCCTGCTGTTTGTATTCTCGGCTCTGCTGGAGTATGCCGCTGTCAACTTCATCGCTCGCCAGCACAAAGAGCTGCTGCGCTTCCAGAGGAGGAGACGACACCTAAAGGTGACCGAACACACACACACACACTTGCGCACACACACATACACGCACAGTGAAGTGGATGGGATCTTACAGTGAACTTGACACACAGAAAGAAGCCACAAACTGATTAAAAAAAAAGAGTAGAGCAAGGTGAACTTCTCTGTTTGAGACACAAAGAAACACACACACATGCACGAAAATACTACCGAGAACAGCATGCTAATAAGAACAGAAAATGGATGAAATATGTGAATTAAATGTGAATACAAGGATGGTATAAATTACCGCACACACATACTGTCATATGTACATGATGTCATTTTGGGAGGAAATAGTAGCGATAAATATGACAATACTTTTCTGTACTTAATGCCCCCACACTATATAATATAGTAGAGAACCTTTATCAATGAATAAGTAATTAACATTTATTTTTTTATTTGTGTTTTGGCATTCATTAAGTTTTCTTTTAGTTTAAAAATGCAATATGCAGAGACATTAGATATTGTTATTAGTCAGAGTTAAGGACATTAAGGAGATCTCGTGCATATGAATTTACTGAGATGTACAACTAAGCATTTCAAATGTATATAATAAGATTCAGTAAGATGTGTGTATGTATTTTCTCTCTCTCTGTCTTTTGGGGCAAAAGACTTTTTGGGATATGAAAGCTTTGCGACACAAAGTATAACACACTCTTTGTACTGGAGTTCCCGGCGCTGGTAATGTTGTGCTGAGGAATGTTTTACACGTCATATATTTATTGTGACTCGTTGAGTATTATAAGTAAAGCTGGTGGTTTGCCACATTTTAACAAGAAAGCACAACAGATAAAAGCCAGGTTTGTGTGCAGATGCAGAGGGAGACAGAAACGGAGACAGAAAAATAGATAGAAATGCTATTGTCTCAGCCTTTTTTTCTTTTCAAAATATATGTATTGATATACATTTAGTATTCGATCCACCACCCAGCCCTACTGTATACCTGTTTTGCTTTTAGATCTTGCACCAGGGATAATTTACATAATTAGATAAGCTTAGTCTCCCAACACAGTAGACTTACTAGGACTTGATAATTATAATAATATAATTGATAATATATAATAATATATATATATTAGTGCTATATATATATATTAGTGCTATATATATATATATATATATATATATATATATATATATATATATTAGTGCTATATATATATATATATATATATATATATATATATAGCACTAATTATCAAGTCCTAGTAAGATAATAGATGATAATATTTTTTGACTGACTCTCATTCTCTCTTTCTACGTGATATTGTTATAGAATGTTATAGAATCTTTTATTATACAAAAATTTTGTTTTGTAAAAAAAAAAAAAAAAAGAAATGGTCACATAGACAAGTAAATGTTATTATGTTTGTTTTCAATTGCTTTTATGGGCAAAAAAAATAATCCAAGCATTTGGTGATATAAATTTTTTAATGGTCATTGACCAATGCTGTGTTGCAGCTAGAAAAGAATATGCTATGTAGTGGGACCAGTAGAATATAGTCTAAAAAACATAATAATTATATGTATAACCGTATTCTAATATCTAATTGGTAAAAAGGTGATTACGCAGTTCATTAATTTTCTATAACAGCGCAGCTTTAAGAATCATAACACCACACTGATAGTATTAATGCTCTCATATTAATACATTGATGTTTATATAGCAAATAGACTTGTGTGACAGATACTCCAGATAATCTACTAATCAATGGAAAAATGTACGGGGTCATGTGACACATCAAACTTATTGGGAATTTCACAAGAAAAACAATGGTTGGTTTTAACGTAACTTTATTGTGTTGGATTGTCAATGCAACCCTCTTCTCCGTCAGTGTGTGAAGAGTGGGAGAAGAGAGTTGCATTGACAATC
>JAQMYJ010000002.1:22112425-22128303 GCA_030014305.1 Clarias laeviceps | reverse complement strand
CCACAAACAGGAAGTTAATATCACCAATCATTCCCATTTTATTAAGGTGTATCCATATAAATGGCCCACCCTGTATAATCATTTACATTGGGAAGTTTTATGTAAGAGGACATTTATTTAATAATAATGGTCTTGGGTGTCAGCGCTTTGTAACAGTCAGTACGTTTGCCAGATTTCTGTTGAGGGAAATTGTTTTCTTGGTTATGTGTTTGTTTTTTTGTTTGTTTTTTTTCGTACCATGACAAGCTACATTTTTTTTCTGGCTTAGGGTAACAGTAACATGATGTCGCATCGAGTGTTATTCATTACACGACCTTTATACGACCTCAATATTTAACAAATATGAGTCAGTAAATACGTACACTGTCACATAAACTAGGTTTGCCTGAGCAGTAATAGTTATATATTAATATTAAAAGAAACAAGAAAACCCCAGTTTTTAAGGTGTGTCTGAAGTCCTAAAGTATTTAAGCTTTTTAAAGTATTCAACCCTGACTAAACATAACCCTTAAGCTAATATGATCCTTCCTTGCAGAACTGCTGTAAAAGATGTTAGATGAATTTAATCATCATCTTCTGGCCAATTAGATTTGAGAGGCAGTGAAAATTTTTCAACTTGCATGAAAACTGATCATTTAGTATGCTTAGTTACTTGGAGTATAGTTTCCACTCCAATTATAATTCTGGCAGAATGAATGATTACTAATCAGTGGTGTCCAGTATAATCTGGAAAGGCCTGGCTTGGCTGCAGGTTTTAATGCCAGCTAAGGGGGAGCCACACCTGATTCCTCTTGAGTTTGCAAATATAAAATAAGAATAAAATGTACAGAAAAACAACAAAATGTGCATTTACACAAGAAGAATAGAAGAAAAAATATATACAGAAACTTCACGTAAATATATACATGGGAAAATATTTTTTTAAAACTAGAAATATATGGAGATGTGTAATATATCAGATTGCACAATAATAATGCGTGATGAGTGGCCAAAACAGTTATGATTGTTTTAATATAAAGTGCAGAGTGTCTATGTGTCTGATTGATTCATGTGAACAAAAAACAGGATGAGAGCAGTGCATGTAAAGCTAAAATAAGTGAAATTATGGAGCTGAAGTCATTCGACAAGGAACAACTGTGACACAATCAGAGTATGACATCACAGTATGCATTACCTCACAGTCACTAATGGAGCAAAGGTACAGACTTAACATACAAGCACTCATGGGGGGACGGTGAAGGCTCACCAATTGATCTGTTATGGGTTAGAGGAGATTGCCAAAGTCCACAGAAGTATAACTCCAGGACAACTTCAAAAATTCTTTCCAGACTTCAAAGAATTGAAAAGGCCGAAGAAGATTGAACTCCTTATCAGCCACCGAGAGGGGAGATTCACACCACAAAGAATGAAAGTCATGGGAGATCTCATCCTGTGGGACAGTCTGTTGGGGAAAACTGTTGCTGGAGCACACCCAGATCTGTTTGAGAAGGTGGATATGACAGCACATGAGTCTGAGATGCATTTTGCTCGGTCCATGAGGGCAGCTGCAGTAAAGTATGAGGAAATCTTTGAAAAGGCTGAAGCTCCAAATATCCCGAAGATAATCCAAAGAAGGAAAAGTCATGTGGCTGTAACAAAAAGCTCACTGGCAAGTAACCAGGATTTAACAGTATTGGGGCAGCCTGCGAACCAAAGTGTGGTGGGTGCCGTTGTGGTAACTGTCAGCCTGGAGGAAAAGAAATGACTCTAGCGGAAGAGAAAGAACTTGAGATAATAAGAGAGGGTCTCACCTATGTTGAAACAGATTCCCACAGTAAGTCTCCACACTGGGATACAAAGTACAGTATCCATGGATTCAGGACCCATCTACCCTTCCATACAACAGAAGTGGGGTGAAAAGTGCTTTCCTAAGAACGGAAAAAAAACTCAAGAGAGTACCAGAATGACAAGGTATTTATGCAGTTCAGGTCCATGATATGGTCGAAAGAGGAGCAGCGATGAAACTCACCAAGTGATTGAGAAGTGGAAGGGACCAGTTTGGTATGTCAGCCACTTAGTGGCACCAAATCCCCACTCAACAACCATTCCGGTACGACTGGTCTGGAGTAGTAGCCAAAAATTCAATGGGCTGAGCATGAATGATCTCCTGCTAAAAGGACCAGATGTGCTCAACCCTATCAGAGTTGTCTTGCTTCGATTTAGAAAGGGAGTATTTTCTGCTCTTGGAGACATTAAGAAGATGTCTGGCTCGAAGAGCATGAAGTGCACCTTCACGGGTTCCTCTGGAGGGATACTGAGGAAGAAGAAATAGGCGAGTATGCCATAACAAAGGTCAACATCGGAGATCGCCCTGCTGGATCTATTGCGCAATTAGCTATGCGTGAAACAGCACAATTGGCAAAGTTTGCTCATTTGAAAGAGGAGCGCAGAGTACTTGAGGAGGATAGCTATGTGGATGACATCCTCTCATCCCACAATGACCGGGAGAGACTGACCATGATAATAAATGGAATTGAAATTCTGACAGCCGGCAGATTTGCACTCAAGCCATGGGTTAGGTCAGGGCAAAGTAGGAGGCAACTGACTGGTGCACAAACTCAAAGTCAAGCGATCATACTTCCGAACCAGATGAAGGAAGAAGAAAATAAAGCTTTGGGGGGGCTCCCAGAAAATAAAGCTAGGGGGCTCCCACATTAAGGCTACTACTACCACTCAGCCGACCGCATCTTTTCGAACTGCTCGCTCACGCACCGTTAGGGGCGGAGTAACACACTCGGAGGAAAGCGCTAGCCGCTCCTACGCCATGATTGGCTGTAGAGCCGTGATTAATGTGGGAGCCCAAAGTACCTCTCATCCCTCCCCTCTGAGAGAGCTCGGCCAATCAGCTCTCTCTAGGCCTCCAGCTGTGGGAGGTAACAGCATCACCAGATGATAGGGCGAGCACTTTACCACTGCGCCACTCGGAGGCCCCTATGATAATACCGCTCTTGACTTATACGAAGGACTGATCACTTGAATTTGAGTTATTTGATTTTTTAAATTTGATATTTGATTTAATTGCTATTGTGCTCAAAACAAGAGAGAAAGAGTAACATGTTATGTTATGATTGTTATTTAAGTGTTTCCATGTAATCACAAAGAATGTAATATGATGTGTATTACATGTTTGCTAAACGGTTTATGGAATAGTATGTGTTAAGCTTAGTTATATAATTTTGTTGTATTTGCTTACATTTTATTTATCTAATATTTATTAGAAGTAGTGATTGAACTATTATTTATTAGAAGTAATAATTTACCTATTATTTATCAGAAATAGTGATGTACCTTTTTTTGTGTTTTTTTTTAGTTTAAGGTTATCAACCACTTAGTTGAATCTACTTTGAACAATTGTTGTGTAACCTGCAAAGCTGTCAGACACAAGAATTGAAAAGTGATTACAGAGTTGATCCTCATGTCCCCTGTAGTTGGCTAATGGCTTTTTTCGAGTTTGAAGCAGAATCTGATGTGCAAATTCCCAGATAACTCGACAGCACAAACAGGCTGAGCATTACCATGCTGAGGTGGTTGCGTCGAAGTCACGACATGAGACGTGAAAAAATAAGATAATAAATAAATGAATGAATACCTGATTTTCTTCTTACAAAGAATTCATCTAATTAATGATTACAGCAATACTCAGGGCGGTTTCTTTCTATAAGCAATGCAAGCAATCGTTTAGGGCCTCCAGACCACCAGAGTTTTGTGTATCAGGCAGCACTCCATTGTGTTGTGAAAAAAAACAAAAAGCTTCAGTTTAAATAACTATGGTAACTAAGACCAGAATTTCCGATTTAAGTCCTTGTTTTCATAGTTCTTCTTCAGTGGTTTTAATTTTATAATTAATTTTGAATGGCGAGGGGTCCCTCATCAACTCATTTTAGATCCTCAAATATTTATAAATGGTCCTGCAAATACTGCAAATGTTGTGCACATGGCTGTACAGAAGGCAAATGATGTGTGACATTTCAGGAATTAAAATCTGAAATACTGGTTAAATAAGCATTTTTGAGAATAACGAAGGACTCTGTAAGCAAAACTGTAATGAATGACTATAGCAGGGAATATAGATCACCCTAATCCTTTTGTATTTTAACTCATAAAGAAGAGAAATGGAAGCATAATAAACCCTGTAGCTTATTGGAACACCAGCATTGTAATATCAATTTAAAATACAATTAATACAAATACTCAAACTTAATATTTCTGAATCCAATGAACTGAAAAGTCTCATTGGAAAAGTGTTGTCAGGCTGAAAGATCCAGATAAGCTCCAGCTGCTTCATACTTTCCCTTGTGAGGGTTTACAGTTAATCTCAAAGTTAAAATAGGGAGCTATACCTAAATCTTGATTCCTACTGTGAGCCATAACCTAATAGGTGCAGATAACAACAACAATGCACTCCTTGCTTCTACAAGCTTTCTCCAGGTACAGTAAAACTCAGCAAAGAAAGTGCTCAGTTGGTGTTGATCTCATCCTGCATTATTCACCAGTCACCTGCTGACAGCACAAACTGCACATCCTGCTGTTTCACTCCACTCTTGATATTGTTTCATGAAAAGACTGCAGGAATGTACAGTGTATCTTAGCGTATACTGTAGTACATACTACATCAATTGTTTGATCAAAAATGTTAAAAAGCTAGTTACTCCCTGTTTTAATTCTATGTGATAAAAACATCTGATCATAATGAGCCTTAGTATTAGGCAAATACAACCTCAGATTAACAACAATTTATAAAATTTTCACAGTGCAATTATTTATTTAACAAAAATTAGAACAGCCAGGTGCTGCTATTCATCAGCCCTTTATTAATTAGAAAAAGGAAAGACATAAGCAATGGTCTCAGAGAAGCAATTGTTGCTATACATCAATCTGGGTTATAAAACCATTTCCAAACAAATTGGAGTACAACATTCTAGTGGAAAGCATTCAAGACAGTTGCCGATCTTTCTAGGACTGGATGTCCCAGCACATTCACCCCAAGGTCATCCCGAGCAATGCTCAAAGAAAAAAAATACTCTCAACAGGCCTTACTGATCATGTTAAATGTTAAGTCCTTGACAGCACAATTACAAAAAGAATGAACAAGTATGGTTTGTTTGGAAGAGTTGCCAGAAGAGTTCTGTTTCATCTAAAAAGAAGATTGAACCACAAATAGATTCTCGCTACCATTGGGCCTCAATTATTAATCTGGATAGGAATTAATTGGTAAAAAGTTTGTGTACAAAGGGAAAAGTTTTAACTGCATTAGCTATCTGATTCGGTTCCAATATGATTTGATAGCTGCAATTTGACTCGCTCTCTAGTCAGTCATGTTGCTAACATAGCATGAGCATGAGCAACAAATACAGCCTACATTGTTAAATATAGCCAGTTAATGTTGGCAAATTAGCAATTAATTGCTTACTCCATCATACTGAAACATTTTAATGAGGTAGTGACACGCTGGCTAGTCCGGTGGCTTCAAACACACACAGAGAGATAACTAGCGCACAAACTACATTGTGTCGAATGAGAAGTGAACGGTCAAATTGGTATGATTCTTGATAGCGCTTTTTTTTTTCCTACATTGGATGCTAAACTGAGTCACTGGATTGATGTGCAGCATACAGTCCTAATAATGCTCATAATTTGAATAATGCTCAAGTAAAGTATATAATAATAATGAAGTGTAACGATGTACAATCGATCAAATTTCTAATGAGGTTTATGTAAAGGAAACTTTTTGCTTATGAATATTGTTCGCAATGGATGTTCAGTCATATGGGGAGTTCATCTTAGATTAAACATTTAAGGTTAAGGTCATGTTAAATAATAACTTTAATTCAAAAGTTAGAGAAATACTTATCAAATTCTGGTTTAAACGTCTTGAAATAAAGAAAACAGGTTACAAAATGGTAATTATGTTTAATTAATTTGCACAAATAGTCATTCCCAAAAATTCATTCATCTCTCTGCATAGATACAACCCTACATTTTGTTTATTTGTTTATTATTGTCGCCTTGCACCTCCAGGGGCCGGGCCGAGTTTGCATGTTCTCCCCGTGCTTGGAGGGTTTCCTTCGGGTACTCCGGTTTCCTCCCACTGTCCAACGACCTGCAGATTAGGCTAATAGGCGTTTTCAAATTGCCCGTAGTATGTGTGTGACCATGTATGTGTGCCCTGCGATGGATTGGCACCCTGTCCAGGGTGTACCCCGCCTTCTAGGATAGGCTCCAGGCCCCCCGACCCTGAATACAGGATAAAGCGATATAGACAATAGTGAGATGACAAAAAACAGGACGTTGAATCTTCCTATATGGAACATGTTAAAATTTGCTTGTATTTTTTTCTTTTATTTTTGGTGTTTGCAAGTTTGCATGTGAACACCACTGGAATATGATTTTGTTATCGAATCTGCTCATAACTATTTTGGCCATTCTCTTCACCCCTTTGTGTACAATGTATTTAAAATAATTATGATATATTTTACGACGTCACACTAATCATTATTCAGTTGTATGATAAATGTATGTTGTACGTATAGACCAAATCGCATCAGAGGCACAAAATGGCTGTGTATGTTGTCGATGTAATGTCCCAGTCGTCCAGTGGGGTGCAGCGACATGATAAATGTTGAGCAGACTGAGCGGTAGCAGCAGGGTTGCTACACTATCACAACCTCTCTTAATGAAGCTCTCTGGCAGAGGTGATCCACAGCTGGTCTAAAGCTTTCCATTGCACCTTGCAGCGACCATTATTCAGAATGGCTGCTGCAGCTCAGTTCTGTTATGAGAGCTTATTCAAGCCCTTTTGTCTCATGCTGCCTCACAGAGTAGACACAGGATTCCCCCTGCTGGACAGACACTAGTGGAGTAAAAGCATATCCAGGTAGAAAAGATGAACATTTTAAACATTTTATAAGAGATTTTTTTTTTTTAAATAAACCAAGCCTGTGCACAAAGTGCGTCTCCAAATTGGTATTTAATATAGGTTGCACTCAGTGCATACAAATACACAAAACTCTATACATTTAGATTTATTTATCCCAAGGATAAGTTGTAACAGAACCCCAAACAGATTCCTGCAGAAGTATAATTTTAGCACACATTCTGTTGTAACCATCAGGCTCAGACTATTGGAACGATGAGCTCTGTAGTCACACAAGGGACACGACAGGGTACATGAGACTTTCAGTTGTCCCCAGCTGCTCAACATTATGCTCATCCAGAGTGTTAATAGATAAAAGAGAGGCTTTTGACTGAAGGCACAGCCTTTGTCCTGCTAAGTGAGGATTACGGAGTATCTTACCGGTGGTGATCAATCAATTTGTTAGTGGTGATTGCCGCTCAGATGGAGCACTCAATCGGAATGGTCTCCTTTCCCCTCTCCCAGATTCGGCTAGTTACCTTTCCCGAGCACAAATGAGGGCGAGGAGTATTTATGTAAATCAGAACAGAAAGAGATCACAAAGCCATTGTTTTGGTCCTCAGGTGGAGTGCACTTTAGTGTGTTGAAGATCTTTGTAACCTGTGGCCACTTGTAAAACCAAAGTGGTTATGATCAGTACAGTGGGATTAGCTGAAGTGTGTAGTGTGTGCTGAAGGAATGAATAAGTGCTGGCATATTACATGATGGAGTGAGATTGATTTGCGCAGTCAGACTGCCTGTAAAAGCTCTTGCCGAGCCCACTGGGTGCCTGTTTGTTTGGATGTTTTGTTCTTTTCCAGGATAATTAAAATAATTAATATGAGTTATTGGCTTCAGATGGGATTTGAACCAGAAACAGTAACTCTTTTTTTGGTAAACAAATATTCACAACAGAATCGTAATTGTTACGTAGATTTGCATAATGCATGCGTATTTTTATTCCATTTCATTTGTAGTAAACGCAGCATAATCATATGCAGAAGCACATAATAACCAATAGAAATCTCAGAGGTTTGGGATGTTATGTAAATCTAATACATTGCAATGGAATACAGGCTGAGAGTGCAGATATAAATGGAATTTATTATGCATAGTCCCTGTCTTCATATTGCTCAATAAACAAGCTTTCCTAGGAGGTTGAAAAATATTAAAGAGCATATGCGATAAAAGCTTTGACTGACTGTCACATATTCGGATGTTTAATTTGTGATATTAATCACATGGGCCTGGTCGAGGCTATAGATGCCTCAATCCCAGGGGGAAAAAAAAAGATGGATGGTGGCTGAAAGACCCGAGAGGTACATGGCACCAGATGCTTGTGCCTCGGAAAAGCAGAAGTGAGCTGCATTCTAATGGCCGGAGAGAAAATTGTATTTTAAAAGGAGCTGTTAAGGGCGCATATCGCTTTTTCCATCCTGTTCTTTTGCTCCTGTTGCAAGCCAGCAAGGTTGGGGAAAAAAACCCTGGCATGTTGCAGTGTTTGGTAATGGCGGCATTTTAATTACGGAGAGAGCTAATGAATCCGGCACAACCGGGAAGGACAAAGCACGGGAATGATGCAGCACCGCAGCCCTGCACCTCTTTACAGCACCATGTCACGTCTCCACGCCACCACATTAATCATATGGCAGCGGGAATAAAGTGGAGCATCTGTAATGGGTACAAATGGTGTGGCGCTCAAGGACAATGCAAGGTCGAAGCACCCGGCGTCGGAGAGAAACCTGTGCACTAAACTGCAGGGCAAAGGAAATGACGTGATACACACATTGAGAATGTTCTTCTATTTCTATCCTTTGTGCATTAAAGGATAGAAATTAAATAACAAGAGGGCAAGGACAAAAACGAGGGTAAATTAGCTAAAAATGGAGTCGTGTCAAAAAAAATAAGAAAAAGGCGAAGCAGACTATACGTTAGCGTATCTCAGTGCTCGGTGTTACATGTTTATATCTGGCACCAAACACTGCACAAAGATAAGTACCCTCCCTGCTTTGCATTACCAATTTGTGCTTTTGCAAGTAGTGAAACATTGATGCGTACTGAAATGTAATTAATCTTGGCGCTTGCTTTGGGTTTGCATATATTAAGCATCTGCTCGTTCTCTAATAAGTGTGAGCAAAGGTACCGTGATCGTTCCATTAATTCGCCTAAAAAATGATGCATTCTATCACACTCCCCCTGCAATTATTTCCCATGAACACATCTAGTCTGAATAAAGCTTCACAATGTGGCAGGTAAGGCAAAGGATTAAACAAATCAATAACAGGACACTCTTGGGTGTATTAAAGTTATACACAGATCAGTAACATTTGCTTTAAATGCTTTTGAACAATAATATACAGTACATGATTCCAATTTTTTTATGATTAAACTACATAGTTAGCTCCTTTTTTAATTAAAGAGCTGATTTCAAAAAGAGCCTAAATTGAGACGATTTTAAATTGAGACGAAAAAGATGCTTTACTTCGTATAGTTAGCATGACTGATCCCTGTCAAATCTTTTGTTGCACTCCCATCTCCATAATGGACCATTATAATGCAACAAAAGATTTGGTGCTTTTTTTGTCAGACCCAGCCCGGGATTCAATTCCCAATAATCAAACCCTATCCACTGGATGCAGTGCTGTTCCCAAGCCCGCATAAAAACCTGTGCCAAGTTATGTGCAGACCAGTTGGTCCGCTGTGGCGACCCGTCGACAGGCTCAGCCGAAAGACGAACAACAACATATACACCAGGCCCAGATTACATAGCAAAAAAATAACATCTTAGCAAGTGATAATAGCTTTAAGAGTGTTAATCTAGTATTTCTTATTACAAATTTCGAAAACAGCCAGCCGAAACCAAGATTTTGTTTGACTACATTTAGCTTTGATTGCAGCACACAATGTGGTGGCCAATTCATGTATGAAAATGATTCCTCGTGCTCCCAGAACACGGTTTGAGTCCTGGAATATGCCTGTGCCATCAGGAAGGAAAACCCCCATAGATGTGATAATGTGATCATTCATGTAGTCAGTTTTTTGCTGACCCTAGACCAGACCAACTGAAGCAACCCCAGATAATAACACTGCCTCCAGAGGCTTGTACAGTGGCCACAATGCATGATGGGTGCATTGCTTCATGCGCTTCCCTTCTTACCTTGACACACCCATCACTCTGGAATAAGGTCAAACTGAACTCATCAGACCACACAGCCTTTTTCCATCGCTCCAAAGCGCATCTTTATGCTCCCCAAGAAATGTGAGTACTGTAATTTGGGAGCTCACGGTAATACTTCTGAAAGAAAATTGATCAGACATTACAAATTTAAGAGATATGTGACATGATATACATGTGCTACAGTATAGAAGCTGTTGTGTCTTCCGCAATATCCGGTCAGAATTCTCCACATTCTCCAGGTTAGAAACCTAAGGAACCATAAATGTGGTCAGATGTTGTGCGACTGGATGTTAATCAGCATTAATGCTCCAAATAAAGGGTTTTGTTGCAAGATGTTCAGTCACTCTAACTTTTAAAAACAATGTTGTCCCAGCGGTGGGCATTACAACTATATTCCAACCTTGGCTGGGTTTTTGGTTTGTTCAAAATTACGTGGTAAATTTCATTTCTTTCAATGAAGAGCATGCTTCAGTAAGCAGCGAATACAAAGGTAGAAGGTGAATGTCAACCTGTACCCGGGTAGTTAACAGCCATTCGGACTGCTAACAGGTGCTGTATGTTGGTGTGTGTATGTGTGTTCTGCAGGAGGAGGAAGCAGGTGAAGGGCGCTTCAGCTTCGCTGCCTACGGAATGGGCCCTGCGTGTCTGCAGGCCAAAGATGGCATGGCCATCAAGGGCAACAACAACGCGCCTGCCTCCAGCATGCCACCTGAGAAGAGTGTGGAGGAGATGCGCAAGCTCTTCATCAGCCGCGCCAAGCGTATCGACACGGTGTCGCGGGTTGCCTTCCCACTCGTCTTCCTCATTTTTAACATTTTCTACTGGATCATTTACAAGATCATCCGCAGCGAGGATGTTCACAAGCAGTAAATATTCAAAGAAAAGGGTGAGATCTGAGCTGAAAAAGCTGCCGCTATCGCTGCCCACCGCCCCCCACCCCTCTTTCCCCTTTCCCTTTGCCCAATTCTTGTCCTCAGCACTCACTTGCTTTCAGAGCCGAGCCCCTGGCAGAGGTATTTCTAGATATTCATTTTTTTTTCTTCTGTCCTTTTCCTCCATTTCCCCTGAATAATCTGGACCTGTGCAATAGTAATGCAGTAAAATGCATGATATATGAATGTGGCAATATATTTACTAAAAAAAAAAAATCTACATAAAAATGGCAACATAAATATTCGACTTTTACAAATACATCAGAGAACCTCTGAGCAGACTAAAATTCAAGGGGTTGTTGCTCTTGTGTGGCATATTTTTTTCTTTTTTTTTTTGCAACTTGAAGACATGCTGCATTATAGGGGTGTAAAGGAGATTACACGCAGCACTGTAATATGTCAAGTATTTAAAACGAAACTCAAATTATTTCAAGAGAGATAACTGGAAAACGGAAAGAGTTTTAAAGAACGCCATGCGGTTCGGTGCTTCCATATATAAGTAATGCAGGAGTCGCTGGAATATATCTATATCTATGTCTAGATTTGCTTCAATATATGTATTGCAAGCACTTGTCAATGCCCAGATAAACAGGACGTCATGATGATGATGAAGTCCTGTCATGATGTCACCTTACCAGTGAAAGCTTGACGAGTGACCGTCAAAAATATATTGTTTATACCAGCTGTGGTCAGTGTGAATTTTTTGTCCAAGTTACATCATTTACTCATGTGCCAAGTGAACAGCATGTTGCTGTACCATTTTCCTCAGCTTTTGTGATCAACAAGAAAAAAAAAAACAAGAAAGAAACTTTGGGCTATAAACCTCTATTGCTTTATTTATTCAGATGACAGACATATTTACAAGCTATGTATTATGACGTGACTGAGGAAAACAAGAGGAAAACGTACGAGAAGTGTTTTAACTATCAGCTCCATCGGTTTGCATTTCCGCAGCATAGACATCATGAAAAAGAAAAAAAAAGTGATCATTTTCTTCCCCTTAAAGGCATCACGTTGTTTTTCAGCATCGGCATCGGCTCCAGCAGAAAATGTTATTTTTATAAGCAGTCAGCTCAACCATACACTTAAATATATATTTAACAACCAAACGTGTATTACTGTGACTTTTAACTCTGAATCAAAGTATGTATTCGTGCAGCAGTCTGAATCATTTGCAATGTATCTAAATATGATGATTTCGGTTACAACAAGCTTCCATGGATTACATCCTCATCTGGCTTCTCTATGCAATAAGAATATATGCAATTATTTTCTTTTTCTTTTTTTTTTTCCTCAAGTGGCCCAGGGTCACATTACCAAAATGATATGTATGTTATTTATTTATTTATTTATTTATTCATTCATTCATTCATTCATTCATTCATTCATTCATTCATTTTCAATGGGGCTCTCAGTCCACTATCCGTGACATGGCATCCTTCTTTATGTTATGCGCATTGTTTTCTTTTGTTTAGGGTTTTTTTTGTGCCATTTTTCCCTCTTTGCTAATGTTTTATATTCTTGACAGAAATGAAAGTACATTCTCACCATGCGAGGTCCTGGAGGCAGTGTGAATTATGATTCATTACCATTCACGGGACTGGTGCAGTGTTTCGCTCCATTCGACATTCTGTTTATCCACTTGATTTGTTTTCTCGGCCAAAGAGTAAATCTTCTTAAAGCATTGCCACTGCCTTTCAGCTACGCAAAAGCTAGTACCTGATATAAAGGGGTTTACCTGTTTATGAGAAATATGTGTACTATCTTTCTCATTGGTCAGTATGTTGTTTATCCCGTAAGGTAATCTGGTTAGCTCTAATAAAAAAAATTATAATAAAATGCAACAACGCGTTATATCATAGCTATGTTTGGTTTTTGTTTTGTTTTTTTGTTTTTTTGTAGCGTTGCCTGGAGAAATGTGATTGGATTAATAAGAGGTGTAATTACTTCATAAGGCCCATATTTATTCATTTGTTATATAAGTATATTTCGAATATCGGTTCATAGATCTGAGACGAGAAATGAATGTAGCACGTTAGAGTTGTATTAGAGTGGGACTGGCGTGGTGTGCCGGAGTGCAATCATCACAGAACTTCCCAGTTTAACACGTTCCTTGCTCCAGGACAGATGATTCAGCTTGTGCAAGGCATGAAAATTGTGTGCCGCACTGAATCATGACGGGGAAATGGGAAAAATCCTAAACCGTGTTGTTCTGTGCTCCTCCACCAAGCCACTCTGTCATGATAATTCATAGGAATCTTTATTTACATTATTTTTTTTGTTAATATATTAATGAAAGTCCTGCAAGTAGATGATGCAAGTACTGAGCTCTCTTGACCATTGACCATTCAGAACACGACACTGATCATGCATAGTATTCACTGTTAACGAATTTGTAGCACTTCAGCAAAGCAGTTATGAAACTGCAATAATCTGCAATTAATTCATTCTATAAATAGATGGGTAGATTTTAATTTTGATTTGTAGCATTCAATTTAAGAATCATTCTCGTCCTTCATGCTGACATGCATTCAGATGCTCCACTCATACACTAGTTGTATATTGTACTATTTACATTTCGGCTTTACTATTTTACATTTCTGTAAGCTGTGAAGTCAAATCAAACGTCACCAATGTTTTAACACGTGTCGACAACATTTGTAAAACTGATTATGCTTCGCTAAATGTTGCTGTTCCCCCAAACACCCCCCCATCCCCCCCACGCCGAATACCCTTGATGATTAACGCTGCTCCAAGCCACTTATCGTACTCACGCTGCTGTTTTGTCCTTTATGTGTAAGACTGCATTCACACACGGATCCTCTCCTTAACTACTAGCTATGGTACTAGAGACTGGAAGATCACAGAGGACTAATAGTCATTTGGGAAGGAGGACAGCGCGACGTGAAACATCTGCTATGTGCAACCGAGCCTTTACGAGGCAAAACTATCATGCAAATATCAAATTAAAAAGTTTGCATTGGTTCTTTAAATTGTCAGTTTATGAGGCATGTTATGATTTCTTTTTTTTTTTCTATCGATACCTTTTTATTGCTAGCTCTTGAAGGGTGATCACTGAGAGTGACTTTAGGCATGACCGTTTCTTGTGACTCGAAGCCGTAAAGAAGGTTTTCTGGGTTGTTTTTTGCATAAGCTTGTATGGCCTTAATCTGTGTTTTTCATTTCTTGTTTTACTTGCGTATATCATGTATTGGCACAAAGTGCACATCTTCATTTGCGAATTATCCTAATTAAAGTGTGCAATTCTCTTTTAAGGAGTTAAAAAAAATACTGCTAATGTGTTCTTTTTTTTTTCTAAATCTGAAACATAGAATATTTTGCATGAATATAAATAATGGCAGATATTTTTGGCTTGTACAGAAATGTGAGCACTTTGAAGAAAAAAAAAGGAATGTACCATTTCTGCTGTATCTGTATATAATTAAATATTTATTGAAATATGTCATTATGCTAAAGCTAATTCTACTATTAAAGGTTTTCTGAACAAAGTCTCAGAACTGATTTTTCTTCTATCGCAAAGTTTACTTATTCATTAAACTAAAGAGCGTCGTGATCTTAGAGAAGTTGAACATAAAAAAAGAGCTCTCTTGTTTGTATTTGGTTATGAACTCATAATGACTATGAGGCTCTTGTGTGTTTTTGTAAGACTAAAGTGATGACACAAGTGTGTATGTGTGTGTTATATTACTAATGCACCCAAAACAACCATCAATAAATAATGTTGATGGTATTATGCTATTTTCCAGGATAAACATGAGTACTGCACCAGTCAAAATAGTTGACAGAGTGGCAGGATGTTCATAGTAAATTTTCATGATTTCTTTTCTTGATTTTATTATGCTGGTGTGCAAGTCTCAGTTTGTTCATGCAGCCCTGTGACTACCAATCCATCTTGCTTTAATACTGAATATAAATGATTTATTTTGCATGCTGGTTCATTATAGCAACATATCACTGTAGTGAATAGCGGTATGCAGTCAAGATTAATCTTAACCTTTAATAATCCGCCAAGCTTGCAGTGCAGACGGGAACAGTGGCCTTTAGTGGTTAGCACAGTCGCCTAACGCATCTAGGGTCCGGGTTCGATTTCCACCTCCGTGTGTATGGAGCTTGGTGGGTTTGCTCCGGGTACCCCGGTTGTAGTGTGTGCATGTGTGTAATGGATTGGCACCTTGTCCAGTGTGTACCCTAAGTCTCCTGGGATAGGCTCCAGGCCCCCTGCTACACTGTATACAGGATAAAAGCGGTATTAAAATTTTTATTTAAAAAAAAAATTTGTCAAATGTTTTATTGAGCTACTATGAACATTTAGGAACTTTCAACCAAATAAAGAATGTTTTTTCTCTTGATAGCCGTATCCAGCAGTTAACGATAAAATAAATGCTTTCGTTCTTACTGGGACCAGGACAATTTACGGATATAGGTTATAACAGTTTGTGGACACCTGACAGAGTTCTCCCACAACAACCTTGGCAAATTATGTCTTTCGTTGAGCTTGGGATATTGTCATGCTGGAACAGGATTGGGCTCCTTCCAGCAAAGGGAACTCTTACAGGGGTAGTTTGGGTTTTTTCAAGTCTCTCCTAAATCTAAAAAATTGAGGTACATACAGGTGAAACTCGGAAATTATAATATCGTGCAAAAGTTCATTTAATTCAGTAATGCAACTTAAAAGGTGAAACTAATATATGAGAGAGACTAATTACATGAAAAGCAAGATAGTTCAAGCCGTGATTTGACATAATTGAGATGATTATGGCTTACAGCTCATGAAAACCCCAAATCCACAATCTCAGAAAATTAGAATATTACATGC
>JAQMYJ010000002.1:22097045-22112389 GCA_030014305.1 Clarias laeviceps | reverse complement strand
TTTCACCTTTTAAGTTGCATTACTGAAATAAATGAACTTTTGCACAATATTCAAATTTTTCGAGTTTCACCTGTATAATTACAAAATGCCAGAAGTTTTCCTGCTTTGCCCAACGCCGTTGTCATAAATGTTTCTGTTCTGCACAACACAAAGTTTGTCATCCTGAACATGAGTGCAGTGTACGTAATCAAGTCAAATTTCACAACCCTTGTTCCATGCAAAAATGTATTCCGAAGTTCAGCTGAGACTCGTATGCAATCTCACTGAGCTAAATCAAGTTTGTATTTTTTGTTTGGTGTATCTAATATTTAATTCTACTTTCCCTGGAACTAGCCATATGGCTAACCGGAGCTAGCTGTATTTTTGAATGGAAGGAGGGTTGTGAAATTTACTATAGTTTACTCCAGTAAATACTAGGGCTGGGCAATCAATTGAAAATTAATCGAAACCAACATTCTGAACCTCTAATCAACATGATCTTGCCCATGTCATTTTTTAAAAAGAATTGTTAATTATTTCTTAATTATGTTAATGCCACACTGTATTCTTAAAACATACCACTGTGTGTGTAGTCACATAACACCACCCTACCCAGTCTGCAACATGGAGGAGAACTCTTTCTTAAAAAAACAAAAAAACTTTAATAGTGGAGCATGTTTACAGTACAGTACAAACCTTGTCAGTGAACTATGATGGGGGGAAAATGTTCTTCAATCAAAATCAAGGTAAAAATGTTATATCATACAGCACTAAAAGTAAATACCACAGTTTTCTACAGTTTGTACTCAAAAGCTATAGTAAATACTTCAGTTTACTACAGTATGCTATTATTATACTAATATATGAATTGTTTTTTTCACATGGATGTCTACATACACATTATGTCCATGGTGTCCATTTGGGGAGAGCCCACATATGGGCATGATTGTCAGGTGTCCACTTGCACTCATCTTTTATGCAGTTATCCAATCAAGTGGCGACAGTGCAGTGCATAAAATCATGCAGATCCAGGTGAAGAGTTTCAGGTAAACGTTCACATCAAACACCAGAATTGGCGGAAAATGTGACCACAGCAAAGCAGTTAAGAAACTGATCAGCAATCTATCGTCTCTAAAAATAAATGTGAAGGTTTTAAATTCGAATTGTAGCATTAAATTTAGAAATCAATTTCGTTCTTCATGATGACATGCATTCATGTGCTCCACTCATACAGTAGTTGTATATTGTACTATTTACATTTTGGATTGATACATTTCTGAAAGCTATGACGTCAAATCCAACATCACCAATGTTTTACCATGTCTACATTTGTAAAACTGATGCTTCACTAGATGTTGCTGCTTCCCACAAATACATGGCATCATACGAAACATCAAACAAAATAAATGACATGGTAGTTCAGTACAAGATGGACTGGTTTGAGTTGAGAATGAGAAAAAGACTATTTTCAACTGTCAAATTTCAGTGAATCTCATGATAGTGTCAGATTCCTGTTCTTGGAATAGAGTCTTCTGCTGCTGCAGTTCATCCACTGCAAGACTCGATGTTTTGTATATGCTGAGATGGTTTTGTGCTTACCATGGTTGTAAAGATTTGATTTGATTCGATTCGCTTTGATTCAGTTTGATTCAATTCAAATTTATTGTCATTGTGCAACAAGTACATGTTAGCATCTAATCAGAATTGCATAAATGGCTTATTTACAATAAATAACAAAGTAGTAAAATAAGGTTATGGGTTTAAATGTACAGCAGTATGAGTGTCTTATGCACAGAAGTTGAAGTAGATATATAAGCGTGACTATTTGAATTCCTATATCCTTCCTGGGAGTTCAAACTAATCATTTAGTTATTTTCCTCTGACCTCTCTTATCGCTCTATTTTATTTTTTAACTGCATGATTCCTTCGACTGTTGTGTGTGAAAATCCCAGGAGATTAGCAGTATCTGAAACCCTCGAATCCGCCCTACTGGTACCAACATCAATGGAAAAAAAGGTACAGAGATCACACCTGCTTTCCTGGTTTTTGAAGTGTAGAGTAAACATTATCTGATGTTCTTGATCATGTCTCTGCATGATATTTGTATTGATTAGATGAACACTGCATGAATGATCAGGTTTTCCTAATAAAGTGGACAATGACTGTTTTTTCCGTAAAGCGTGTTCCTCGATGTTCAGACCACTTCAAGTGTTTATACATTTCTGACATCATGTGGAAGAAGGTTCAGATAGTCCTAGACTAACATACAGTGTTTATTCAGAAATGTGGGTTGTAAAGTGCAGGTACACTTTTATAGTACAGTGGACAAGTTCACAGTTTACTTATAAATGAAACCGCCTGTGGGAAGACATTTTTTGAGAGATGTGCTGTGTTGGTTTCAGCTGCTCTGAAGCCTTTTCCACAGTGTGATCACTCAAACAGGGTCTGCGGTGATATTCTCTGAATGCTTCTTTAATCTGGTCTTGTACAGTTGGCTGATGGATGGCAGGCATTACCCGATTATCTTTTCTGAAGTGCGGATGATGCAGTAAGTTTTTTTCCCTTGGCCTGAGCAGAAGCAGCATCAACCAGACAATTATGGAGGATGTCAAGATGAAGTCAGTGATAGCTTTTTAGAACTGGACCAGTACTGCCTGGGGGAGATTGAATTTCTTGAGCTGTTACAGGAAAAATAGCTTTTGTTGAGCCTTTTTATGATACTGGCTATGTTTCGATCCCACTTGAGATAGCTTAAACTGACAGGACAAAGGTATTTGGTACTCAACAATTTTAACGAGTCCCTTAGAGCAATTTGGGAATCAAGGGGTTGTTTTTATTTCTGAAATCAATAACATCTTATTCTTTTCTATTATTATTTTTGTGATATTCAGGTCAAAGTTATTGTGCCTGTACAAAGTTGCCATGTGTTTGTATGTGGTCTCATCATTATATACAGTCACAAACTTGAGGAGCATGACAGATTGGTCCATAGAGGTACTGTACTGTATTTGGAGACAAATAAGAAGTAGACCACGCACCAGGGAGCTGAACCAGTACCGAGGGTTATTACGCCTGACATGCAATTTTCAATCCACACATACTGCTGACTGTCTGTCAAGTACTCCATGATCTAATGGCAGATGCAGTTTGGCAGGTTGCTTGTCCAGCAGCTGTATTAAAGGCTAAGGTAAAGTAAATAAACAAGATTCTTGCGTATGTACCAGCTGTGTCAGGATTCTAGTGGAAAAATTGTCAATCTATATTTAATACACCCTTAACCAAACTGTTGGCTCCCTAGGAAAACTGCAAGGAGCTCAAGCAAGTCCTTTGTGGGTGCACTTTGCTTGATCATAGAGTAAGAAATTAGATCTGGGCTAATGACTTTCCTAATAAAAACAAATGAAAAAAGACTAACATCTTTTTTTCTAACTTATCTTTTTTGTTTTTTAGCTTGTTGGGATGTTGGGAAATAATAATGGTTAAACGCCTGCATCATGAAAACTCATTTCTAAGAACATAAAAGCAGCCGACTGTTACAAAGTGGTGATGCTTGACTCGAGTGGATACCGGCCACATCATTAGGTACACCCGTACTGCCCATTAACACAAATACTTAATCAGCCAATCACATGGCAGCAGCTCAACAAATTTAGGCATGTAGACGTTCAAAAACGATCTGTTAAAATTCAAAACATCAGAATGGAGAAGAAAGGTGATTTACACGACTTTGAACGTTGCATGGTTGGTGGTGCCAGACAGACTGGTCTGAGAATTTCCAAAACTGCTGAACTACTGGGATTTTTTTTTTCCCCCACGCACCACCTATAGGGTTTAGAGCATGGTTTTAAAAAGAGAAAATATCCAGTGATGGCAGTTCTTTGGGTGACAATGCCATAGGTCAGAGAATGGCCAAATCAGCATGAGCTGATAAAAAGGCAAGAGTAACTCCCACAACACATCAAATCTTGAAGCAGATGGGCTACAGCATCAGAAGACCACACCAGGTACCATGCCTGTC
The DNA here is from genome assembly GCA_030014305.1 of Clarias laeviceps. Taxonomy (NCBI): domain Eukaryota; kingdom Metazoa; phylum Chordata; class Actinopteri; order Siluriformes; family Clariidae; genus Clarias; species Clarias laeviceps. Next base: position 22,108,392 of record JAQMYJ010000002.1, on the reverse strand, counting down.
AGCTAAGAACAGGAAACTGAGACTACAATTCACAAGGGCTCACCAAAACTAGACTGTAGAAGATAGAAAAAAAAATATTGCCTGGTCTGATGAGTCTCAATTTCTGCTGCGATGGTAAGGTCAGTAATAGTGTAAACATGAAGGCATGGAGTCATCCTGATTTGTATCAACAATTCAGGGTGGTGGTGGGTAAAGGGGGTATTGTCTTGGGTCCTTTCATATTAACTGAATATTGTTTAAATGCCGCAGCCTACCCGAATATTGGATGACCATGTGCATCCCCTTTATGACCACAGGAAGATGCACCATGTCAAAACTAAAATTCTCTAATTTCTTGAACTTATGAAAATGACTTCAGTGGACACAAATAGCCTCAGTCACCAGAGAGCCCTTTTGCAATGTGGTGGAACAAGAGATTCACATTATGAATGTGAAGCCAGCAAACCGGCAACAAATGTGTGATGCTATGTCAATACAGACCAAAACCTTTATGGATTTTTCCAGTACCTTGTTAGACCTTTGCCATGAAGAATTAAGGCAGTTCTGAAAGCAAAAATGGGTTGAAGTCAATATTAACAAGGTGTACCTAATGAAGTGTCCACTGAGTGTAAATCTTGAAATATACCGATACCTTTTAATATCGACTCCCTAAGCAAAGGAGTATGCAGCTGCAATCTCATGTTGCAGGCTTTTATTAGGGCACTCCATCTGTTGTATGGGTCAATGCCAGCTGAGGAGGACATCTTGAGCTCATGTGGTGAGAACTACAGCATGCATATGATGGAGGAAAGCAGTGGTGTTTCTGAACAGTAATCTTGCACCTCCTGCTGACGCATTTAGCTCAGGCTGATGAAAGGTTCTACACAGTAGCCGCTACACTTAATTCAATTTCTCAGGTACTACGTATGGACATGCCCCACCCCGCCCCCATTTTTTTTTAATGGAGTATCGAGAAAGGATGCAAAGATCTCAGTACTATTGATTGTACTGTGGCATAAAATAAAGTAACAATTTGTAGATTTTGGGGAATAAGGCAGGAGTTTAAATAATTACAGGGAACACTGCCCAATTAAGTTATGGGCCAAAGAGAACATTTATTCATAAAACCAAGTAAACTAAAGATTTCTTGCCAGACAAAAGATACCTGCCACCCACTCTTTAGGACCAACATCTCAAATTCAAACTTGAATGTGCAGTGTTCGAGATTTATGGATAACAAAACCCAACCTGATATGCCACAGACTGGAAGTGTGCAAATTCAGGTGGAAGAGCAAGCTGATTAGACATGTGAACTGGGACCTGAAAAAGCAAGCTCTGCCTGTTTGGAGTTTTGCCTTGGGGTATCTGCAGGAATAAGTAAATGTATCCTTGAAAATGGAAGTTTTTAAAGAATCAGTAGTGTACTGCAAAACACACAGGGATCAAAACAGTACATCAAGTTTATTCTGTTCTCTCATCAGCAGAGTTGTTAAAATATGTAATTCTTGATGAAGTGCAACAGTAGAAGGCAAACAGGATTCTTTACATGCTAGTCACTCAGACACAATCATGATTTGACTTGGCGACAATTCCAAATAAAACCATATTTGCACTTTGACCTGACAAGCGGGCGCTAGCAATACACAGGATTGCCCGAGCAGTAAAAACACGTTCCTTTAAGAAACAGGGAGAGAACGCTAAAACAAACAAACAAAAAAAAAAAAAACAAAAAAAAATTCTGGGTTTTTCCTTTTCCACAATTCAAGTAGTTTGTCTACAACAAATTCGAGTTCAAACTCAAATGAGGAGTCCAGATAAAGGGGATATGCCATTCTGCAGCCCAGGAGCAGCATGGCAAACAGGATGAGGAAAGCTGTTATTCAGGGTGACTTGCATCAGCAGTGATCTGAGACAAGTTCTGCTTTACTGGCGTGGTCCTGCGTAACGCCCCTCGCTGGAGCCCGCACCGCGCCCGGCACCAAAACTTGGCTTCTGAGCCATGCCCCCTCGAGGAGGCGGGCCCCTTGGCCCTCCTATCCTGTCCCGTGGTCCTCCTGGGCCTCTGGGACGAATGTGCCTCTCTCCTTCACGTGCTGAACGCGTTTTCTTTTCCTCCACATTCAAACGAACATCACCCCGCAGCTTAATGGGCTACAACACACAAATTAATATTATGCCATAGAAAAAAATCTATTTAAAAAATACAAAAACTATAAATTATTCCATTGTCAGACATACCCGATTGCTCAGTATCTTCTGTACGGGCTCTGAATCATCAAAAACCACAAATCCAAAGTTGGGCAGCTTGCCACCACTGTTGATCCTCAACTCCAATACCGTTCCATACTCTGAAGTCAGACAAATAATGCTTAAATTAAAAAGTCCATATACACAGAACCTGAATCATGCGTGTCCACTTCCCCATAGGGACGAAGGCTTACGTTCAAAGAACTCTTTCAGCTCAGCCCTGTCCACATCATGTGGCACATTTCCCACAAAGAGTTGCTGGCTGTCGGGATACCGGACCACCCGCCTGACCTCAGGCTCTCCACTCTCTCCTTCCCGCACTACAACACACAACAGCAGTTTTAGAGATTAAGCAATGATTTACATTTCATTACCCCTGACACGTGGAAAATTGCTCCTGGCCGAACCATATTATAATGTATTGCATTATAAAAACTTAATTTGGTGGGAAGACATGCAATTTTATTTAGTGAGGGCAAAGGAAGGGTGCAGCATGTAGTTAAGCTAGCTGAAGGCAGTCCCAAAAAAAAAAATTCATTCTCATGAAGACTAGGCCTTGTGTAATTACTTTGATTAAAATTACCCAATTATTTCTGGCAATGGCAAACCCTTAAGCTGCAGACAGAATTTACAATGGCACTGAATTTACAATGGCACTGAAACAACCCAATGCATCCGATGTACACAGAGTGCATTTAGGGCAGCACAATCTGTCTATATGGTGTTGCATACCTCCTGGTCTTGGAGCTCTCTGTGCTGAAAGGGGTCCTGGTCTTTGTTCACGTGGTCTCTGGTCTCTCTGAGGTCTCTGTACTGTGGTCTGGGGTTCAGGTTTTACTTCGACTCTGGGCTGATGTAACAAGGCAATCAATATATAACCAAAGGCAAAAAAACACGACAAGTCTAAGTTTCTTGTTAAAATTTTGCACATCCCTGTTTAACTTACATAAATTCCAACTGCTGATAAAGGAAAAGTTCACCCTGAAAAGTATACATGCTATTCAAACTACTGTAATGTGCTTAGCAGTTCTGGTGGTAATTTTGCTGTATCTTTTTTTTCCCTTCAATTTCTATAAGATGATTCATCACCGTCATTAAAAATTGCTAGCACAGAAAGTTATGTAAAATTCTGAACTCAAACATAAGATAAAACTTAGTGCTTAGTCCCTTGAAGCAAGGGTTAAAAAAAAAATAATAATAAATAAAAAAAAAAAAAAACACAAAACTTACAATATAAAATGCTGGATGCTGATGATCACCTCAGCAATTACAACTCAAGGTGGATTGTGTCATTCAGTGAACCCAGCATCCTATCACAAGTTTAGACTACCAATTAAAATTCAAACGATGAGCTGTTTATGATAGCACACCTGATTTGCTGGAGCTTTGACTACGTGAGGGGGGATTCCTGAAGCAGGCACCACTCCTCCCTGGGGGAGATTCTTACTGGTGACTAAAGCCCATGAGAAAGGCTGAGGGGAAAAAAAAATAAAAAGAAATTTGCCTTAGAGCCCACAGTCTACACTTGTACTATAATTTAAATAGTTTGTTGAGCAAATCTTATGCACCGTTACTGGTATTTGTCAAATGAAATTAGAAGCAGAAATACGTGCCTACTTAAATTTAGCTTTCTTAGAGCTTAAATGATCTGTTGAGGCTAGATCAGTAATGAGCACATACCCGGTTTTCGTCTGGTACAGTGGCTGCAGACTCAGCGGGGGTAGGCGAGGGTGGAGCTCTTGGGCTTTTCTCCACATTCAGAGGCTCAGCCTGGCTTGCTGAATCCTGTTTCAGTTCCACAGCAGCTGCCTCAGGCTCTATCTCAGGCTCAGGATCAGGTTGGGGCTCTGGGGATACAGATACCTCCTCCTGAGGAACCTCTGGCTCCACACTGAAATGACGCCAATGTTTACACTTTGACCACTATGATAAATGATTAACTATACATTGCAAATTGTAGTCTTTTAGACAAAAAGGAAAGCCTTCCTTATTAATCCAAGCTTGGCTCCTTCAAAAAGTTGTGCAACTACAAGGCAGGTATACTTTATTCAAGGTGGCTTACATTACATATTGGCATCAGTTATCATTGCATCAGGTAAGATTGGGTATCTAAAGTATGTGGATTCAACATCAGAATGATAGTTCATTTATAATAAAGGCTTCACTTAACATAACTAAAAGAGAACTTTTAATGCAAGGCTTGACCGTTTCATCATCTAAAAAACACCCTCTTTAAACTTTAAGTGGTAACAGGACACATTAAGCCAAGCAACTGGTAAAAATCATGACAATAACAAGCGAAATTAACGTTACAATCATTACACCCCACCACAGAACAAGGCCCAACTTTGTACACATTACCTATAAAACAAGCCCCATATCCAACTGAAAGATTATGTGTTTTAATAAAAAAAAAAAACTAATTTCACTAAGTGGAGAAACATGTATTGTGCATATATGCAACTATTCACATTTATGTCGCTCTGGATAAGGGCACTTGGCAGACGCCCTTATCCAGAGCGACTTACATTTTTCTCTCATTATTTTGGCCATCGAACTTTACCATTTGTTAGTGACACAGCTTCTTTTGTCGTCAAACGGACAAAAATAGAAAATGGGACATTACCAAGGACTCTGTTCATAGAATGCAGCCGCCTCTTCCTGCTGCACCTCAGGCGAATTCACCCTCTCCTCCAGCTCCTCCACTTCCTCTTCAGACTCTGGAAAGATAAGAGATGAACAATATGATGCCATGTGCAATGCACATAGGCTACCAGCATAAAGGCAACATGCAAGTGGCTCACCCTCAGGAGGTTCAGAGTCAGAGTCCCCAAAGACTTCATCCTGATAGCGGAAGATGTCATTGTGCACATAGAACTTGTTTGCAACAGTGCCCTGAATCAAAGAATATTTAAAATAAATAACAGGGAAGGTCTAGCTGACATGATAGAAAAACCATTAAGAATATAAAGGGAGGAAGAAAAAAATAAATAAATAAATAAAAAAAATAAATCAAAATATGCAACCTCAAACACCTAACAGTTTATTTATAAAACTATCTGAATTAAAATGACATTTAATGGTTTAAATTAAAACCATTACAGCAAATTATATTTCTAAAGATCAGTTTCCACTTAAACAATTTGTAGCAAAAACCATGATTGTTTCATGCTAAAATCACTACAGGTCCTAGCAACAGTTTATGACTCATAGGTCTCCCAATGAAAAACTACGTTTTAATAGGCATATCTGTGGTCTTTTGTAGTCAATCATAGGCATTAGTCACATGACAGTAGGACAATCTTTAATGACATCAATGATAAAAGGAAACTGGGCTTAAGACCTCTTTAGATGCTAATTATATCTAAAGAGCTGGATGCTGTACCTCAGGGGCCAACACAAAGGTCTGCATGAATTTTCTCATGGGTTGCATGTTGTTGGACAGCTCTCCCATCACCTGCACCACAACCCCCTCGTTCAGAGTAGCATGAGCATCAACATGCCTGATTTTGGTGTGGCAGTCACGGAAGCTTTGAGACATCACTTTTTTATGAATTTCCTATCCACAACAAAGGAAAAACTATTTAGAAAACCAAACTGAGGCCACTTAATAGAGGCTTGTAAAAAGGGGTACTTACCGACTGCCCATAAACAGCCTCTGCGGGTTTGCCATTGTTGTCCAAACCACCATGCACGTAAGAAGAATTCTTGCCATAAAACCTATAAATATACATTAATTAATAACTAATAAAACAGTAAATATGGCTGAGATACTTTATTATTATGTTTGTACTGAAACATGAAATAGCCAGCATGATTCTAAGACATAAAATAACAATTAATTTCATCTGTTTTTAATGACAACAGATTTCGAACCAAAGGGCCCTGAATCAACACCCATGATAAAGATGTGTATTTAAATTCATAAAGTTTCTTAAGTAATGCATTTTGCAGAAAATAACCCAAAACTGTATTTTAAAGACTGTCTCAAAGTAACTGCCACATTACCCACCCTGAAGTCTAGCAGCTGTGAAGAATAAACCATGCCAAAGAACAAAAGCAAAAACCCCTGCTAAGGCAGCACAAAATTAGCATCATAATCATTCTCAGTGCAATTCCATAGATATCGTACCACATGACCTTAAACCTGAAGCATTAGTCTACAGAAGAAAAGGTAGGAATTTAAATTTTAGGGTGAATAACACCTTGTCGTGGTCAGATAGATCAAACTTGTTCCAAATGTTTAAATACTATACACTGAATATTCACTTTCCCAGATTTAAAAACAAAATGTGTGCACCGAAGGAATGAAGCGAGTCATGGCTGCATGTGCAGTCTTGTCAAAAAGTGCTAGTAAAACAAAATGTTTATCAAGAGTGATTTCCTCACCCAACTGTCTTGAGTTATTTTCAGCAGATTAGAAATAAATAAAGCAATTGTCACCAGTACATAATTACTAGGGAATTATTTAACCAGCTGTTATATCTGGTTTCCTAACTCTGGAAAACATACTGCACACTCTTAGCACATTGATACGCTTATACACTAAACATCAATTTATTCACTCAGGATTTTATATCTATAATTCAGATGAGAAATCATACATAATCCAAAGCTAGGACTGCCACCACAAAGTAAGAATTAAATATAGTAATAAAATATAAAAGGTGTGAGCTAATTTCCCCCAGTGGCATGTTAAAATAATGAAAAAAAAAAACCATATATATAAAAAAAAAAGGTTTTTTTTGGAGGTCTGAATGTAAAAAATTTAAATTGGCAAAATTAAGATTTTGTATACGTCATAAGTACCTTACATCTTGATCCCCCCCCCCGCATATCCCAGTCAGGAAACGCGGGTCAGAGCACAGGGTCAGCCAGCATACAACGCCCCTGGACCACATAGTGTTAAGATCCATGCTCAAAAGTAGAAGGCTGGCAGTGCTAGGGCTTGAACCCCCGACCTTCCGATCAGTAACCCATAGCCCTTTACCATTTTAGCCACTTCCCCCATTGCGAACTAGGAGTTATGAAACCATTAAATTCATGAATTGATTAAGTTTTGCAAATTATGTGTTTGATTCTGTTTCAGGGTTGACAGCTGATTAGGCATCTAATACACTGCAGAATGTATAATATAAATATGTAAGCAATAGGCCATGACATTTTTGTTACAGCATTCACCTCTCCCATAAATTAACAAACAAGTTAAACATGTTGCTTTTCTGCTAAAAATGCCAGACCATAATTTTTTTAACCTCAATATCATGACACATACTGTGAACTACACCACTGTCCGAGTATAGTGAAAAAAAAAAAAATCCTCCAGCCATGTTATAATATTAACTTATTTCTCCACTGAATCTAGTATCAGTGGGAAGCACTTTACAACGATATCAAAAATCACATTGGGGATCCTACCATCAAGCTGGCCGAACAACCAACCAAATAAAAACACTCCTAGGTGCCATTATTTATCTAGGTGGTATTCAGGGATTCCAACAAAGCTAAAATAAACTGTGAAAGAAATAAATGACATTTTAAATATGTTGAACATTTACCTGTGCAGGTAGTCAGGAGCCTGGTTCAGAAGGGTGTAATACTGTCGGACAAACTCTCGCCCGACAAGCTGGGCACTTGGCTTCTCCATCACCATTTCTTTGGTCAACTGGTTTGAACTGAAACAGAAAGGCTTCGAATCAAACCTGCTGGCAAAAAAACCAAGGCCATCTGTCCCACTACCAATACAAGAAAATCCTTTGTGAGCTAAGATGGAGGTGCATGGCATGCTCTTGATTAAGAGCAAATCCGTGTTGCCATCAAACTTATGTTGTCCATAATTAAACGTTTGTATCCAAGGCAACACACGCCACATTCAGTAGTATAACAGGAGCACGGTTAGATAACGCGCTACCGTTGAGGAACAGTTTTCTGGTCAGGCCTGTGTAAGTCGGCCATGGGGAAGGATGCCTCGTTACAACCTTTCAGCCTGGCTTTGTTACAAGATCAGTTTGAGGATTTTGGTCCAAATCTAAAATACTATGAAATAATTAAGGCAAAAACAAAACCAGGCTGATGCATGGCGTCAAACCGATTTGACTTTTTTTCCCCCCTCAAAGCACGTGTTCTCCATTATATCATCCTAGCATCGAGGGCTAATTAGCCAGGCGTTGCGTCGGGGGTCTAACTCAACAATTGCAAAATACGTCGCACTTGATATCTAACTAGACCGTGTATTACCGAGATCACCGTGTATTATAGCATAAAAAAAAGAAAACGACAAACATTGTCTGACGATTATGACATGCTAATTTGTCGCTGTATCCGGTTAAGTAACTGCAGCGCTGCGTTCGGTACATTGGTTTAGCTTAGCGCGATAGCGGTTTCCTCGGACCACGCAACACTTGTATTAAATAAAATTTAATTAACATGTAAAAACAGGCAGAAATATAAAAATTTCTTTAAAATAGACAAAATAATACAGCGTCAAAAATTTATGTGAGATGTACTACGTCGGTATAAGCAGTGACGCTAACTAGCTTGGTAGGGTACGGTTAACTAACTCACGCTCTCACAACGACGTCGCTAAACTAAGACGCAATGCTAGCCGAAACGGCTAGCTAACAGCACGCTGCGCTTTGTCTCACAAAATTTCCCCCCTCAAAAGATAAATACATAAACATAAATAATGTCTCTATGGGTAGAGTTTCTCTACCCATATTTACACTACTCACCAGTAATAAGATGTTGTAATTATTTAGGAGAAACCTGGAGTGAGTTGAATGAAATCACCTCCGCGCCGGGTGGGGTAAGAATGGCAGCGCGTGCTTAGCCGGTTTCAAACTGGCATTAACTGCGTGCACGCGCTGTAGCGGGCCGGAATTAACAAGTACCAATGGACTACCAGGACAGAGTCGGTTTAACCAATCACCGATCGCACCGTGGGAGCGTTCCAACCATTGACCAATCATCTGCATTTTTCTTAATTTTAGCAACCTATTAAATTCACTCCAGGGCGTGTTCTAATCCACAAGCAAGGTTGTTAGAACTGCGCTCCCCTGGTGGTGTTCAAAGACGGTGTGAGAAGGACATACAGCCAGGTCCATTGATTTTGGGACATATAAGTTTTTATTTGGTATTTGGCGTCTGTACTGTACACCATCACAATGAATCTGAAATGAAATGTTCGAGATGTCTGACTCAGGGGATTTGATCAAAATGTGGCATTAACCAATTACAGCAATTTTCATACACATCATAAACATACTCACATAAATAATGGCACAAACTAACACCATTACAAACATAATGATTAACTCTAATACTTGAATGAAAATCTTTTGCAGTCATTTACTGCCTGAAGTCTGGAACCCATGGACCTGACCAAACGCAGAGTTTCGTCACTTGAGAGGCTTTGTCAGGTGTCTTCATCTGCTGACTGTTTGTGGGTCTGTCCATCTTTAGACTTGCCTTCAGTAAGTGAGTAACATTCTCTGTTGGGTTTAGAGCAGGTGACAGACTCAGCCAGTAAAGAGTATCTTATTTCTTTGCCTGTTAGGTTTAAGAGTTTAAGATGTGGTCAAATTGTTAAGTTTTAATATGAATTAAAAGAGTTACCGGCTAGTGTTTCTGAACCAGGAAAGAGGGACACACACACAAGCATGCATGGTGTGTCTGAAGATTCTTGCAAATAGAGAATATTTATGCTTTGGCCAGGTGTCACCCACATCCCGTACATCAAAAGAACCAGTCATTAACAAATAAGTAATGAAGAGACAAACAGTAGGAAATACACTCACCTTCTATACCATTTTATCCTGTATTCAGGGTTGCAGGAACCTGGAGCCTATCCCAGGAGGCTTAGGGCACAAGGCAGGGTGCCAATCCATTGCACACACACACATTACAGGCAATTTGGGGACACCAATTATCTTTGGACTGCGGTAGGAAACCCACCAAGCACAGGGAGAACATGCAAACTCCATGCACACAGAGACAGGAATCGAGCTTGACCCGGAATCGAACACAGACCCTGGAGGTGCAAGGCAACAGTGCTAACCACTACACCACCGTGCCGCCATAGGAAATAGATTTTCCAGTTAAACAAAATGGATTCAGCAGATGTTTGTATGTATATTCATCCAAACACAGGCTATAGGAAGTGTTACAGTATAAGGAATCAGGAAACACAATGAGAGATTGTTTTACATTGTATTACAAAATCTTGCATTGCCTTTGGTAGCTTTCACTGTACATTTTGGGTCATAATCCATCTGCAATATGAAGCAGAGGGTATAGTCATATACACTTCAGACTTCATCCTGCAACATTTATCAGCGGTCAGGTCATCAATAAATACCAGTGACCTGATTCCATTGGAAGCCGTAGATGCTCATGGTGTAACACTGCCTCCACCATGTTTGACAGATGATGTGGTATGCTTTGGATCATGAGCTGTTCCTTTCTTTTTCCATATTTTTTTCTTCCCATCATTCTGGTACAAGTTAATTTTGATTTCATCAGTCCAAAGACTGGCAAAGACTTTTTTTCTGGCTAATCTGGCCTTTCTGTTGCTAAACAATAGCAGTTTGTCACCTTGTTTGTGAAGCATCTGTATTTAATTCATAATGCCATCCCTTGACTGCAGACATTGACAATGATACACCTAACCTACTCAAGAGTATTTTTAGACTTGGCCAGATGTTGAGAAAGGGTTCTTTTTCACCATGGACAGAATTATGACATCCACTTTAATCTTATTCCGTGGTCTTTCAGACCTTTTGCTGTTTCTGAGATTTCCAGTTAATTTTAAGAATGTTCCAAACTGTTGTGTAGGCCACTCCCAGTGTTTTTGGTATCTTTCTGATGAGTTATTAATTTTTTTTCAGCCTAATGATTTCAGGCCCCATTCACTTGCATAGACAGTTCTGCGGCCCTCTATGAGAGTTTAATTGAACAGCTACCAAATACAAAGGTAACATTCACCTCCAGCCCTTTTTATCTGCTTGATTAGTCAAATACTCATTAGATAGATTAACATGGGAACACCTAGTCATCCAGCAGCTTGTCAGCCATTTGTTCTATTATTTATGAATCCCCAAAATGTGTGTGTGTGTGTGTGTAT